>OX421972.1:114299417-114744417 GCA_949128135.1 Parasteatoda lunata | reverse complement strand
TCTAAATACAACAATTATAATTTTATTTTTAAAAGTAAGACAAGAATAATTATGCATTAAATAGAAAAGAAATGATTTACATTGTGATTTTTCTAAAAAAAATTCCTTTTCTATTTCAAAAAAAAAAAAAAAAAAAAAAAAAAAAAACATTAAAAAAAAATCGACATAACAAGAGAAAGAACTCTTCGACATTGGAATTCAAACTAATATTATGTGGATATATAACGTCAAAGGGAAAAATATTTTTTTTTTGACATATCGAGGTTTTCGAGATATCGAAGTTCGAGATGTAGAGAGTATACTATATATGGTGCGATTTTACATAACTTATTATCAATGCAACGTCATTTATACCTTGTCGCAGAAATTAAAACTGCGCTTTTCCGTCTTAAAAACATTTTAAAGTTTTAATTTTGAAGTTCGTTGTACGTATATTTAATATCTGATGACATGTATAAATTTTCCCGAATTTTCTTTTAAATGATCCGAAACTTAACGTTAGATAAAATATTGGTCGACATATTCAGCCCACGAGTTTCCTGAAATGACCATCAGCGATATGCGGGAAGTGTTCTCTGAAAAGTCATTAGTTTCTGTTATCGTTTTCTAGTTATACGTCGTTGCCATTTTCATAGTCAGTAATTTTACCTATCAGGAGATTTAATTATTGCGGTGAATAGGAAAGCATCCTACTACAAAATGGCATCAACTTCCTGGGAAATAAGCCAGCAAACATTTTTCTGATGCCAGATATAACACGGAAAGTAAACAGTAAATGTCAGCATTGTTTTTAGAGAAGCAAGAATTTTCGCAAGCGATATTGTAGGATTTTTTATTTTACATTTAATATTTGTCAATATTCTAAAAGGCGTTGTTCTTTTGTTTTAAATTAATCTTATTATATTAGTTTATACACTGTTTAAGATTTGAAATGATTGCTAAAATTTTAACAATTTTACAATTATTAGACAGTAAATTCTATTTTTATAATAGGACTTAAATCAAATTGTGTCAAATTAACTTAAAAGTGAGCTAATTTTCTCCGCATAAGTTAATGTAAGAATTTTAGTTAACGTGAGGTTAGTTAAATATAGAGCCGTATCGCACATACAATTTGTTGAAATATAATTCTTTTCTTCGTCTTTTACTTAACTTAGATTTATTATTTATGTATTTTATTACAACCGTGATATATTTTTGCTTTGTGTTCCTGGCAACTTCGACACATAATTGTTCCATATGGCTTCGCGCCTGTGTTAAGTAAAATATATAGTGAATAAATCTTTGTTAAGTAAAAAATATTATGTGAAAGTATTGAAATCTTTGTGAAAGAATATAGAATGAGTCATTTAAGAGAATTGATACTTGACAGGTTTGTAGGACTCTAAATAGAATGGAAAGAACAGTTATTAATGTAAACAAATACCACGTTTCAACAACCAATCAGGAACAGGATACACACACTACGTATTTTGCAGGTATCCAATTAAAACAAAAAATACAAAATTTTAAATTGTTTTTAGAGGTTCATTTTTGAACAATACCCAAGAAGATCTTGAGCACATTTTACATGCGTCATTTTTAATGTTATATATTATTTTGCCATTAAGACTTAACTGTGCTTTAGTGCGAGCAAATTGTTTCAATATTCTAACTAGTAATCAAACTTTTTTTTAAATTGACAATTTGGCGAGATTTTTCTGTCCAGATGAAAATTATTAAAATCTTTAACAAATTGTACGATCTTCGCCAATTTAAATGAACCCAATGTAACGTGGAAGTGACTTTTTAAACAATAACAAATGAAGATCAAGGTGGTAGAGAACTGTTTAGGTCACTTTTTTCACAAAAATGGCGGTTGGATAGAAATCTGGATTTTGAGGATTACTAGAATTAAATAAATGAATATTGGCTCTCCTCTGAAATTTATTACACAATGAAGATGAGCCGAGCTGGGGACAAACAGTTCTTATTCACGTTTAGACAAAACAAGTAGGAAGAAAGTTATAATAATGTTAAGTTATAGTATAGTTAAGTTATAGATAGTTAAGTTATATTTAGTTATAGTATAGTTAAGTTATAAGAAGACGATGGAATTAATACTAGCGAAGACGTAATAATTGGGTAAGTATTTTGAGGAAAAAACTGTTTTTGTCCGACCCGATTTTCAAATTTTAGTTTTTATTAACATAAATTTTTTTGAAATTCTTAGGAATTGTAAATAAATACTTTTGACAGTCATGCATATTGTAGTGTATCTACCACTACAAAAATTCAATTCCAATTCACTAGTTTATAAGACATGTTAACTCGATTCTTTGTTGGGGTATCTTTTCATTGATGAAGTTTGACATTGTCGATATCTGCTATCCCTACATCGGTGACCTCCGGACGTGATGTGAACACACCTACCTTGACAAACTCCCACTTCGATTTGAACACCCCATCTTAGCTTGATTATCCACATTTGAGCAGTTGACTTGCTACTTGTGACTGCGACATTATTCACCTCCTCGCGCTGTTGCTACTCATTCTCGATCACACATAACGTCGGTTAGTATACACTAGACTGCTGAAGACAACACAGGAGCGACCACGATCGTGAACTTTATTTTTACGCTTTCAACCGAAAGCTCGTTCTTGTACCTTTATATTCACTTTTCTCAGAATCAGCTTTCAAGTACAGAAACAGTTCCACCCCCCCCCCTGACTTTCATATTATATCACAAACGTTTTTCATTTTTACAAAACGATGAATTTTCTTCATATTAATATATACAGCACCATTTTCGTAATCCCCATCACTGTCTGAACTTTATTCAAGCAACTTCGTTCGCCCTCGCTAAAGATAAGCAAAAATTTCCCTAACAGTCGTAAATAACTCAGAGCAGTTATTATATAACATATTATTCGCATATTAACATTTCACGTATCGGCATAGCCTTCGAAAAACAGTCCAGAACGTGATTTTTTTATTAACCAAAAACTGAATTGGAATAAGTAAAGCAAAAGTGTAGATTTTGGTTCTTTTAATAGCATTTGGTTCTTTTTTTAAAAAAATCTAGAATAACTACATGTTTATCGCTAAGAAACGAAGAATGATAGAGATGAAATCGTTGTTGGAAATGATGAGTAATTGGTTAAGAATACTTTCTTGTGCACACTAGGGACTGTTTTTCAAATGTTTTGTTACATAAAACAACGCCTCTTTGTGAAGAATATGCAAAAGTTAATCACTACTGTTAAGCTAGCGTCTTCGGAGCTAATTTTGAAAATGACACAAAACGTCACTAGGAAGAAAACGAAAAGAGTTTGTGACTTAGTTTGTTTTTATATTTAAGTTATCTATCCCTAAGCTGCATTATTTGTGGGCTCATAAAAATTAGCAAGATAGAGAATTATTTATTAATTTTGAAAACATTCATATAGTTGGAAAACTTTCGCCAAATTGGATATTTTTTCAAAAAATGTAAGAGCTAACTCTTTATTTTAAAAAAAATCAGAATTTTAAATACTTGAAATTTATAAATTTGTAAAATTTTCAACATATGCAAAACTATATGATATTTTTTTTTTTTTTTTTTTTTTTGCAAAAATGAAAATGTTTTTTTGAAGTTTTGGGTTTTGCAACTGAAGATCCTTTGGAATTTGAAAAAAAAAATATTGATTTATATGAGGGAATATTTCTTTTGAAACAAATGAATCACTGCACTGACCGTATTTAGCATCGTAGCACCCTTTCATGCGAAATAGTATCAATTATTAGTATTATTAGCACTTATTAGGACCCGTTTACACGAATTATTAGCACCCGTTTACAGGAATGCTAAATTCGTGTGAATGCAGTATTCTACTGCATATTTTATATCGAAAGATGTTGGAAAATTTTTTAAGAATTTGTACGTATAAGGTGCAAATTGTTTTAAACAATGGGATTTAATTCCAATTTGAATATAAGAATGTAACATATTCACCTAAAGCGATCTAGAACTTACACTCCAGGCAAATGCTTATCACGCTGAATCAATAAAATCTCATCATAGTTGATACAATTCTGTCAGCAGTGTCTATACGATAAGGTTCTTCTTTCTGAGGAAAGAAAAGGTGGGTAAAAGACGTTGAGAGAACAAATATTCCTTTCATCTTATTTTTCATTTTTCTACAGTTTTAACCTTAATAGATTTATTTACAAAGACAAATCATGAATTCCTTGTTCATTTTAGAGAAGTGTTTAATCACCACATTTTTTGATTTATACACATCACTTTAAGATTTATAACTTTGTTCATTTAAACAAAAACAAAAAAGGTTTTTTATTGTGTATGTGAAATACTTTTTATTATTCTTTTTTCGAATTACTATTTTCTCTGACAACCGAAACCCGAGGGAAAGAGCTGGATGTATTATTCTTAAATATAAATTATTAATGTATATATAAATGTATTATTCTTTATTATGAGACGTAGAGTAAATAAATATTGATACTGAAACGAAATGAATAGCTTTATGAATAAACACGTGTATTAGAAACTATTCCCATTTATTTACAATTGACATTTATTACATAATGCGTTTCAGTTATCAAGTATTATCGACGCTTTAGCACAAATACAATGTTAAAAGGACAGCTAAAAGTGCAGTAGTGTACTTGCACTTCAAAGAGGCCTCCCATACCCACACATGTGACCTATGACGTCAGGGCCAGCGAATCATTATCAGCAAGATGGCGTATTAAAGTTGAGCTAATTTTCTCTACATAAGTTAAAATGTTAATTAATAATAAGTTAATTAAATACTGAGCCGTATGGCACATCGAATTAACTGAAATATAATTCTTTCTGTCTACTTCATTTATTTAACTTAGATTTATTATTTGTTTATGCATTTTATTGTAACCGTGACATATTTTTGTTTTGTGTACCTGGCAACTTCGATGCATTATTAGTTTATGTTTTCCATGGCTTCCTGAGTGTCTTTGAGTTAAGTATCTGTGTAAATATATAGCCAAAAAAGTGAAATATTTGTGAAAGAATTTAGAACGTGTCAGTTAAGAGAATGTAGCAATAAAGGAAACGAAGGAAATAAAATTAAAAATATGACCACCGAAGCCGATGTCTTCCAGGGGGTACCGGCCCCGGTAGCCATAAAACAAAACCTTTTCTATTGAGAGAGAGGCAAATGCCTAAATAAACTCCCTCAGTACCCCGAAGGTTTTGTATAGAAGTCCAGGAAAGAACTTAAAATACATAGAAACAATTCAGAAAAGAAACTCAAACAAAAGCATCAGAAAATAAAAACTCACTTTAACCAGGTCAAACAGCGATTTCATAAGCAATCCGAATGAAAAGAAACACTTAAAACTAAAGAAAACAACGCCCTCTATTACAATGCACAGATTGAGAAAAAAAGCCAAGGAAAAGATACGTAACATATTAATAGAATGCTTAACTGGGGCTGCTCAGTTAAGACTTGAATTGCGCCCTGTTAAAAGAAAAAAATATAAAAAACTAGAATCCTTCAATCATTTTCTTAATTAAAAAGTTTACTTTACAAAAATTAAAAGGAAAATCATTATTACTCAAATTATTCAAAAAATTATTCACAGCTTCCCGAAAACTTTCAACACTATTGCAAATATTTTTAATCCTAACCAATTGTGAAAAAACCAAATTTTTAAAAAGTTTATTACACAAATTAGTATTAAAGTTGCAGAAAAAAATAATTTTAAATTTAAAAGCTTCTCTTTTTTCAAAAACACCAAGTTTAATAAAACCTTCAATATCGATTCTAAAATCTAAATATTCAACATTTAAACAATTCTCATTAGTTTTCTTTAAAACAAAATCTTTAGGATAAATACTATAAATAAAATTATAATTATAACAATTAAACAAAATAAAATCATCTACATATCTAAAAGCATTAAATTCATTATGCTCAAGAAATTTAGCTTCAAAAAAATGCAAGAAAATATTAGCAAAAGCACCAGAAAAGGAATTACCCTGTGGAATTCCAATAATTTGTTATAAAAATCTAAACCATTAAAAAGAACATTCTCAGAAAGATTAAACTTACATAAATCCAACCAATTAGATCTATCTATTTTCTCATTAAATAAATATTTATCAAAAATGCCACTACAAATTTCAATAATCTTTTCATGTGGTAATTGTATACAAATTTTCGAAATCAAAAGTATTAATGCTGGAAATATCATTATTATTAATAAAATCCAAAACTTCAACATTACTATTTATAACAATATTTTTCTCTTTTTTAATTTTAAGCAAAATTATTTTAAGAAAACTAAAAAACCTTTTACTAGAATTGTAACAATTAGTACCACACGCTATAAAACTAAATTTAACCGGATTTTTATGAAATTTAACAATAGAAAATAAATATAGAAATTTAATCCTATTTAATCTAAATTTTAATTTTTTACTAAATGCAACAATTCTTTTTTCAATAACTTTCCTATCTTCTTCTAATTTTAAATAAGTATTATTTGCTTTATATTCTCCAATAATCAATTTTTTAAAAATATTTACACATAATACAAAAATTATTTGAGGCTTTATCCACTACGGTAACAATAAATTTATCTTTAAGATTTTTAATATTCCTAGATAAATCATAATCAATAAAAGTACCACTAGGAAATGAACCAAAACTGGTATTAAATAAATTAAATTTAACTTTTTCAATAATTTTAGCTTTCCACTCCGAAAAATCTTCAACTGGCCAATGATATTTTCTGGAGACTTTTGCTATAAAAAAATCAAGATCTTTTTTAATAGATTAAATAAAATCTTTATTCATTTTAACTCTTGTCATAAATTTTGAACATATGCTTAAAATATTAATTACATCTTGATTACCAACAATCTCCAAATCTCCCGTAATAACATGTCCATAATCATTATCAATATATTTTGAAAAATCCTTATCATTACAATAACAATCAAATTTAGAAATACAATTTAAATTTCAACTTAAAAAATTATAATTACACACCTTTTTTCTAAGCGTAGAAGAATATTTATAAGCAGCAGAAACCTTTATTTGCTTTAAAGGGAAAAAAAAAATCAGAAAGACCATGTATAATCTGTGGTAACTTAGCAATTTCAAATTTTTTATCATGAAAATTAATTGTATAGAAAACCCTTTCAACATTACAAACCTTATTAAAAAGCAAATCAGTCTTACTAACGCCAAATTTTGATTTAATCAAATCCAAAACATTAAATTTAATAAGTTCAGTATCAAATTTAATTTTAGAACCAAAATTAATAAGGAAATTTTTAAGAACCTTATTTTTAAAACCAAAAATATATTTCCTAATAATGTAAATATTATTCAAATTAACAAGTAAGTTAAAATAATTCGAAAATTCATCAAATTCTTTACCTTTTCCTCCACCTCTTTTATTCCTATATTTAACCTAAACCACCAAGAAATTAAAATCTTAAAATTCATCATATATACAATTATCTTCAATATTAACATTACCTTCCCGATTAAATTTACTATTTAATACATATGGAAAAAGAGTCTTAAGACTACTAATGTAAATATTTTCCAAATCAAGTCTATTATCTAAATTTTCCATAAAATCTAAAATAAAAAGAGTAACATTATCAAAATCATGAAATTGATAATATAAAATTTCACAATCAGTGGAACAATTACTATTATTAAAATAGCAGTATTCAATAGTATTCAATAGCAGACCTGTGGGAATTAATCCGCTTATGAAATTCAAGACCTGCCTGACCAACATAACTGAAATTACAACAATTACACTGAATTAAATAAATAATATTAAAACTTTTACAAAAAAATACATTAGAATGTCTGTCAATCTGAGAACTATCAGCCAAAGGACATGTTTTACATTTTTTATTATTAAATTTTTTAAACTTTTTAATTTTTTTTATATTTATAATTTATTTAAACCTAATATATGACTTAGGGATTACTTCGGACAAAAAGTTACTAAGTCAAGATTAACTTCAGTGCTCCTTGTTTGGGCGCGCGACGAGCCAGCCATGCGTCATGAAATATTTATATATTGTAATTTGCTTTGAATTAAAATTAACCTAAAAAGAAAATACTTAATTAGACATATAAAACCTAGACATCCAACAAAACCCCTTTGACGCTTTAAAATATTTAGAAAACACCTAAAATCAGAATTTAAATCCAAATAATTTTTCAAATATGAAAAAGCGCAAAATGCAGCAAAAACCAGATTTAAAAATTACAATACAAAAAGAAAAACAACAACAAAAATTTAAATTCTAAATAGACTAAACTTCTTTAAAAAGTTAAGAGAAAAGTTCTTCTTCAGTTAAGAGAATGGATACTTTACGGGCATGGCTTACTCGAAATAGAATTTGAAGAACAGTTACTAAAGTAAACAAGTGCCAAGATTAACCAAGAGCTAACAACCTAACAAGTGCCAAGATTATTAAGAGCTAACAACCTATCAGGCTCGAGGTATCCACACTACGACGCTTGCAGGTAAAATGATTGCTTGAAAATATCAGTTGTCAGTATAGAAACTATAAAAACAAAAATGGAAGTAAATATATAAAACTATAAATATATATTTCATAAGCTCGCACGTGAATTGCTGTAAATCAAAAGCAACAATGAAGGAGAGCGACTTAATGTTATCACATATAAATTTTTATATTTGAATTCTAATTTTTGAAAATAAAAAATAGCCTAGTACATGAGAGACTAACATCGTTCCCTATATTTGAATCGTTATAAGTCTCTTTAATAAGTAAGATTACTTAGATATTTTTTTCTTTTTAAACGCATATAATTTTTATTCTTTAGAATAATTCTTTTTTCAAGTGCAGATGATATATTGTTTTTTAATTCGGGTAATTATACATGTCGCTACAATCAATATATTGACAAATAGTTCTAGCTTGAAACTAAAATAATTAGCAATTTTGTAAACAAAATGGGAACAATTTTTGTTGAAAATATTAAATTTTTAAACGAAAAAAAAAAAAACATGATGAATGTGAACCAACTACGAGGTTTTGTGTGCGTTGCCTCCTTATATTTAAAAAAAAAAAACTGCTTATTTTTGATCTTCAACACTTGATTGCCCAAGGAACTTATTTTGACTGCTTCATTGGCTTTTTCCTTGGCAAAAAAATGGACAAATAATAATGCACAATTTTTTTTCAAGTGAAGTAAATTATTTTAATTGGAAATATTTACTAATAACTTGTTATATAAAACTGTAAATAATATAAAAAATTAATGAAAAAAATATCTTTACACATTTCTTCACAATGACACTGCTTTTGACTACTTTTGGCCAATATAGGTAAATACTAAGTTTGTCTTTCTAGTGTTAAAATCCCCTTATTGATTTATACAATAAGTTAAAGAAAATAATGCAAAATAGATATTAACACACAAAACATAGGTCACCTTCTTAAGCATTTTTAGCAGGAAAGAAAGTAAGAAAAAGCTCTGTAAGGCTTATGAAGATATATACATGGGCTTATTTTCGGGAAAAATGATTCGTCTGAGGGATTACTTCTTATGATTTCATTTCATCTCCCTCTAGCCATCTCCATGAATACATATGACTAAGAATTCATTTCATCTATTTATGAATGTTTATCGGAACATATGTTTCAGTAGCAGGAAATAAAAATCTCTGGATCATTTTTAGATTTATTTCTATAACATAATTAGCAGATAGGGGGGGGGGGGGATTTTTTTAAAATTCTCTGTCCATCAATTTTTTTTACTGTTTTTAATCTTATGCCGTAAATAATTATAGTCTATTTTAACCCCGAAAAATTGTGGCAGCTACTTTAGACCTAAAACTTAGCTAGAAACTCCAAGAATAGTTTTTGTAATACCACAAGCATTCCCTTTTAGTGAATGATATAAGGGATTTGGACTTCTCTCCTTACCATACTATTGGGACCATTTTTATTTCAGTGGGCAGAAATCCGTAAGAAAAAAGATATTAAGAGAAAGTAAGTTTTGTAACTTAAAATAGTGTATGTAACTGTGTGAATGCAACCCTCCCTATAAACGTGTTTGTGGCTGCCTGAAGTGGGGACACTACTCTGCCACAGGTGATCCACTGGGAAACGATAAGATAATTGCAATTCTGGAAAATAGACCAAAATGCCCTCCATTATTAAAAAGAAAAGTTTAATACTTCAATGAAGCATGCAGGAATAAAATTCACCATCTGTAACTTAAAACGAAATTTTTACTGGAGAGCGTGTTTTTAATCGTTAGCTCATAAAATTCAAAGATCTTTTATCGGTTTAAATGAAGAGAGGTTTTGAAGGTTTCTTCTCTGTGAGACACAAATATGTGTTTGTTTCTTCGATACTATTTTTTGCATGAAAGCAAATTTGACTCTTGTTTCGTCTAGAACAGTGGTTCCTAAACTTTTTTGACCCATGGACCCCTTTTTATAGTCAAAATTTGTCTATGGACCCCCATGTGAAAGAGCTACATAAACGCATAGTATGAAAATTACAAATTTAAAGAAAACATTTTGTTGAAGCAGTATTTATTGAAATTATAACTTTTCTTTAAAATGAATGACTTGGATGAATGTGAGATTTTAAGAGCGTGTGGCTCAGTGTTTGTGAGTGGCAAATTCCCACGAGTATCAAAACGGCACTGAATCAACGTTCTACCAAATAGGAAGACGAGAAAGCGGTCAACAATTCGTGTACTACAACAATCCATGGTATGAAATTGAAATCTGTTTTTGTAATCAATGTGTGGTAACCTTGTTTTAAACATTGGTTCCTTATTTGTGGAGGTTTCAATAAGCTGCTCCTGTATTCATCTGAGCCTGCCCTCGCGTGAAAGGGTTTAACACGTAGTCGGGAATATCCAAGTAAAACTTGTTCACATCTTGGGTCTGCATGAAGAGTCTTTAAGTGTTGACATTAAGCAAACAAATCTTCATCTCTATTTTGCAATTTCGAAAGATTTGGAAACTGAGAACAATTCTCCTCTTCCCAAATGTTGTTTGTACATAAATTATTTTTGCAAAAACGCAGATATTACACTTAGTTTTGATCAAATTTAATTGGACACCGTGAAATTTCAAATTAGTTTCGTTAAATTTGGCAAATAGATCAGTCGTATAGGCTATGTCATTTTATGAGTTAATTAAATTTCGTCGCAAAATGTCTTTGTTTTTCAGGAATTGCAACACTGAATCAAGGAGAGCATGAAATTGATTTAAACATGCACTTTTAGATGACCAACGCACTTCTGTGCGAAGTAATAAACGATTATACTGCCGTGCAATTGAAAAATCAACGTAAATGCCAAAAAATTCGAAATTGAGATTTTTATATATTTGGCATTTTTGTATGGTTAGCTTAACTACATATTGCAAAAAAAATTATAATAATACTTATCAGTTTTTTGAAATTCTATATTAGTGCTCACAGCATTAGCAATAGAAGGAAGATAGTTATCAAGCTACTTTTCACGGAATCAGTCGTGAAGCATTTACGTTGTTTGTTGAATTACACGGCAGTATAGTTATTTTCAAAACAAAGTTGAGAAAATAATCTCTCATTGAAGGCATTCCTTTACTAACATAATCTAGTGACCCATGCACACGTTCAGCAAACTAAATGATGTCAATGTACTAAAAATACTGAATTTGGTACAGCTTGTTTTAAGTATGCCAAAAGGCCTACCATAGCCGGAGCACCGTCAGTAGCAACAGAAATTATATTGGTGAAGGGTATAACACCAAAAAATCTTTTTAATTCAGTAAATAACGTTTCACCTTTGGTATCCAAACATTTAACAAATTTTCTCTTCTTTTACAAGTCTTACATAAGTAAAGCTTCATTTCCTGGTAAAAAGGACTCTTCAAGCTGTATAAAAAATTCAAATGTTTTTAAGTAATCACATAAAGAACGCACAGAACCGTCAATCCTTCTTTGTACTGTGTTATTGCTCAGTGGAATTTTTTTTATAATGTCAAAAATTGGTTTGTGCAACAGTATTGTGTATTATCTCACTTTCAGTTGGTGAAATAAGTTCCTCACAAATAGTGTGCGGCTTTGAGGCCATCCATATGGAAATGTTATAAAAAGTACGTTGTCTATGGTCATTTCGCTTAGATGTTATTCCTATGAGTTGTTGCACTGACTGTAATTAAATATTTTTCTTTCACTCTTTGAAAAAACGTTAAATCTTTTTTGTCACTATTGATTTTTATTAAATGTTCCTTAAGTTTGGAAGGCTTCATTAAATCATTTACTTTTTTTTACAGCCGGCACTGAACTTGCGTTCGTCATCTCGGAATCTTCAGTTCGCCATTGGTAGTAATAAGGAAACATTTCTTACCAAATATCGAATAAGATTTAAAAAGGAATATTTCATCGCACATAGATTACAGATTTTTAATCATGTAAAAACTATTAAAGTAATCTTTTTCACTTAAAATAGCACCATTTTTAAAATAGCCTGCGTTTAATAGAAGCTACGCTTTAGAAAATTTGATTAATTATAAAGTCAACTATGTACAAGCAGGCTACTTCAATTAATGAAAAAGTTTTATGTTAATCATTATTCATCCGATCAGTAAAATCAAATTTTTTCCGAAACTTTTTAAAATTTATTAAAAAAATCTAAAAATACATACTTATTTAATTAGTATTGGTGATCACTAAATTACCTTAAAAGTATTTATTTTGTAAAATTGTTCCATAGAAAATACGATTTTTATATTGTGTTGTACAAATGGAGAGTGCGCAAAATGAGAAACGGACCGGTGTGAATAACTTTTGATCCTAATAATCAGATCTTCACATGCTAGGTCTCAACCATAATGTCTTTTTATGCGACTTCAAATACGCTAATTAATAAGTAATTTAAGATGATATTTTAAATTACGAAATCTGACACAAAAACTTACTTTCTCTGAATACCTTTTCTTACAGATTTGGGTTTCTCACCCCAAAAATATAGAAGTTGCCAGCTATCTAGGGTCAGGTTTTGATGTTACTTTTCGCTGTATCTCGAGAACATTTTATGCGAATTATGCCCTCAGTTAAAAAATTCGTTTATCCAAAGATAATGCCATAATTAATATTCATTATTAATTATTATTTTTAATAATAATGGTCTAAACATTTTGAATTGTAAGGTATACAATTTTCTGCCTCATTTTGAAGAATATAATTTTACATGGCAAAATACAAAATCTGAGCGAAATGGGTTGAATAGTACCAGAGAAATCAAATTTTAAATATCTGACTTTTTGAAATTCAACTTCTCAAGAACTTTTCTATCAACGGCCATTACGGATCAACCCGTATACGTGTTGATTCAAAGAATATCAAACGATTACATAAGCTGTAATTTTTTAATTGAAAGTAATTTATCGAAAAGAATTACACAGAATGTAGATGAAAGTTCCAATTTTGTTTGCATACTTTATAAATGTACAATGGTGGTACCTAGTCATTATAAATGACTAGGTGGCAAAAGGGCTCAATACCTGGTTCCAATCGTAGACATGGTTCATCGGTTCGACATCCCGGTCCCGGATCTCATTAACCACATCGTAAATTATCCTCAGTTTTAGATGGTTCATGGGTTAGAAAAACCTTGTCGTCCGGCTAACCGTGGGAGGCCATCATAGTTTTCCACTCCATGTAAGGCTAATTAATACGGGCTAGATCCATTAAAAAGTCTTCCACGAAAGCTGTAGTGTGATCCAGAGCTTGATATGTCTGATTTTTGTATGATCCCTTGTCTCCAAAGTTGAGTTTAAAGTTACGAGTTTACATTGACAGTCGTAAACCCTAAAATGTGTCGGTTGCTCAACGTCGAAATAAAATAAAATATTGCATGCCACTCTTCTTTGTAACACGTACAATCTCTAATCGGCAGTCCATTACACGATCTTACATCTAAAGGCATAACTAGAGTGACCCACGCAATTGCTTCAGAAATGCTTTATTCGAGTTTTGTGATTGACAACCTGCAATTTCTTCCTCAAAAGTTACACCAGAGATTTTGTTATTAGCAAACGAGGTACAGGGAGCAAAAAAAGTGAGCGCTCTGAATAACTTCCAATCTAATAATCGAATTTTTATATACTAGGACTCAATCTTAATGGTTGGAAGGCCTCACTTCAAATACTTAAATTAATTATAATGCGCCGTGATAGCTCAGGTCACGTACGCCTTCCAATGTGGGAAACCGGGTTCAAATTCCAGCGATGGCTGATCGATGCGCATCCGTGTTACACTGACCACAGTGCTGATGTAAAATATCCTCAGTGGTAGACGGATCAAGGATTAGAGACCATTTGCCGTCGGGCTACCAGTGGGAGTTTTTCGTGATTTTCTTCGTGTAATACAAATGCGGGTAAATTCCATCAAAAAATCCTCCACGATGGCAAATTTCTCCCAATACTTGATCCAGAAGTTCCCTTGTTTTCCAGATTGTATAACGCTGTTTTCTGGATTTCATAGTTAATGTTCTCCCTATTTTTTAAAACTGTAATTAGAAACTTTTTGAATATGTTTGCTTATGTGATTGAACTTTCACGCGCATTTCAAGTTATAGATATGTCCCTGGATGACCCCTTGCGGGGATGGAGTTAAGTTAGTTAATCCCCAAAATCGGGTCGGCTGTTCAACGACGGTTATAAAATATAAAATACAATAACTTTTTAAGTATTTAAATTAGTAGTCTTTCTAAATCCCAGTGGATTTCTTACGCAAGATGGTATTGTTAAAAATTATTGTATTGCATCAAGTGTAAGAAACTGAAACAGTGGCTTTCTTTTTAGTTTGCTAAAGAGAATTGTATTCATTTTTAGTCCCTCTGTAAATATTGATGTTCCATCTGATACGAAATAAGTGCAGTAATAAAACAGAGAACAAAATTAAACGAGACGATATAAATTCTGTTAGATTTAATTTAAGATAAGCTATCTCAACTCCATTCACACACAAAAAACCTTTTCCTAAGTACAAAATCGTAAACTAGCTTATACTATAGGAGTTAAGCTTTAGTACTGGAACAAAACAACTCCGGGAAAAACTCTCCCGCATTTTTATGAGAGGGAAAATGTTTTCCTTTTATTTTCTCCTCTCCGGAAAAAGCAGCCGTTGATCCCATGACCTTCGAAATTTCCGTGACTCCTGAATCCTGTTTTCTTCCTCCCACAGGGACCCGATAGGTTACCATAGCAACCTCATCAAGAAACAACAACAAAAGTGAAAAAGGTGAAACTCAAGAGAGGATTATGAGATTATTTTTCCGGGAGAAATTTTCTCGCCTACGGATTACTTTTCCTGTATTTATTCATTCGTGTGTCTCTGTTGACCCCCGAATATGAATAAATGATTCGATTGCGCGGAACAAATAATATAGTATTCATTGCAACATATCACATCTTAGTACGAGCAATTAAGGATTCTCCGTTCGTAAAATATTTGTTGAATTTTATATAATTCTTAAATTTAAGAAGAGATAAGAAAACTGTTACAACTGGAAAAGTTTAAATTGTATTTTTTTGCATTCATATGCCTTTTTTAGCTGTAGAGTTTTTCCAGCTTTGCATTGTTTGCTGGTGCTATTTAAAGTGCTCAACACAAAAGTTGGACCTAATAATTTGATTTTCATGAATCATTTCGTCTATTCCGAAAAAAAAAAATAAAATAAAATTAAGATAAAAAAAAGGGTTCCTTATTACGAACACTGGTTACCCATTATCCAAATGCTTTTTTCCTTTAAACGCCACACCATTTTAAATCATGGGTCTCCATTGATGTTTTCAAATCCTGCCGTGTTTCACAAAATACTTCTCCTACTTCTTTAGTATTCATGTTTATATTGCCGTCAAAAGCCAGTAATTATACGTTAATATTTAATACTTTAAATTAAACACTTTATTATAAAAATACTTTTTTATTATGTAAGTACATTAAAAATGCCTGCTAGTGAAAATAAGAAGAAAAACATAGCAACGCATGCAATGACGACGCTCTTGAACACAGTTGAAAAGTGTGTGGACGCCATCAAATCCAAACAAAGACCCCTTTTGCAATGGGTTAAAGAATTTAAAGCTTTTCTGTTATTAAGATTTTTTTTTTATTCATTTAGCAGGCAAAAAATTACGGTCGAGAGAAAGATTTAAATATCTCTGATTATTTCTGTTCTTATTTTTTTAATCTTTCTTATTTTTACTATTTTAAAAAGTGCGGACGAATATGAAGTTTGTCTATACGTTTATTAAGAAGTATTTATCATGCATTGTTTATAGGAAGGGCGCAGTTTTAAAATTTAATTTCTAAAGATCTATGCAACCGATTGAATTAAAATTTTTTTGTAAAAAAATTCTATAGTTGGTCACGCAATTTAAAAGAATAAATAATCTTAAAAATGATAATTTGCATATTTTTGTAGAAACGAGGTTTACATTTTCTTGATAAAATTGATTTGACCAGTTTCAATAATTTCATAAATTTGGGCGAATTACGCAAGAAGCGAAAGTAACATTAAATATAACAAAGTTTCGATCGTTCTCTTCCCTAAACTATTGAAATCGTAATTTCTAGATTGCGACTACCCCCATAATTTGAAGGTCTAAAATCTACATCAATTGGAAAAAAAATACATTTAGTTACAAAAAGAACGCTTAGGTGCCGAAAAATGGTTTGCTGCGTTCTGCTTAGGAAACGAGAAGTTTTTCCCGAATATCAAAATAAATTAAAGATTGTAAATAGCAATGTTGATAGAGAGTATTGATTTCTTATTACAGAATATTGACTTTAGAAGACCCATCATTTGCAACAACATTATATAGATTGAGGACAAAATTAAAGGTCCCATGCAAATATTGGAATGAACTGATATTTAATAGAAAAAGTTTTTTTTTACTCAGAAGTCTATGTGTTGAAAACTTTTATAATTAACTGTAACGTTGGATTAAAACAAATACTCTGGTTTCCAAAGATAACATTCATTTCTTTCTACTTTTAAATGTCGATCAATTTTGAAGCACCCAACATAGGATATTTTTGTGCTTAAAAACTATAAGATATTTCAAAAGGCCGCAATAAATGTTTTCAGCAATTGTATTTTTAGTACAAAATTTATTCAGACTCTAAGTTGTAGTGGAATTTCAACTTTTCGAATAAAAGCAATTTAGCGGCCGGGATAGCTTGTTTGGTAGGGCACATGTCCAAGAGGTCGTGGGTTCGATCCCCACCAGCCGTGTAGTAAATGGTGACTGATGCACGTTAAATCTGTCTGGTCACAAAATCCTGCATGTTCCGTTAACAAATCAATACCTCTGGGAGATCCAGGAGTTTCCTTCTCTTCTGGATTGGGTTCAAAACTACAAATCTATGGAGTTGAACATTAGTGTCGTAAACCCAAAATTGCGTCGGCTGTTTCGACAACGGTTATAAAATAAAAAATAACATAAAAGCAATTTAGAAAATGGCATCTTTGCTAAGTAGTAAATTAATTTTTGACATTGTATAAACATTTTCTGCGTAACAAATATTTTTTCTAAATTGCTGTTATATACGAATATGTTTAAAACTCTGAACAATTATTGCGTATTTGTTTATTATTTCTAATATAATTAATTATTTAATGCAAAAATTAAGGAGAAATCTCTTACTTATAAGTGCACTTGTCAGCGTTTCCTTATCTATCAATATGTTACCTGAAAAAGGCTATAGTTTCAAAGATTCAATACTATCTATAACATGTACTCTGAATAATACTTTTTTGTTTCTGATGCCATTAATTCTTAAAAGCAACAAACACGGGAGATATATTTTATTAATCATAAATGCATTAGTCTGCGTTACCTTACCAATCAATACGTTCCTGAATAGGTAATACTTTAAATAAAACGTGCGCACAATAATACTTTTTGTTTCTGATTCAATTAATTCTTATAAGTCATATGCAGAAATCTAACAAATACATTGGTCCGAGTTTTCTTATCTTTTAATGTGTCATCGATAAATTATATAATTTATCCGAATAATACGTATTTCTAAATAATTCTGATACAATCAATCTCTTAAAATCTCGATTAAAGACAATCTTTTGTTTAATATGAATTCATCAGTCCACGTTTTCTAGTTTCTAAAAGCTTCATAACTATCTAAATCATTATTGAACGAGAATTTATAATGATTTGCGCAATCACTGAACGGGGAATAATTCTCAATTTTATGCGCGTCTGGGGAAAAAAGTTCCGCAACTAGAATGCGAATCGTTCTGAATTCGAATTTTTCTTGGCCTGCTTATTCAATTGAACGAAACTAGAGAAGAACAAAACCCTCAGTTCATTTATAACCCTGAAGATTCGTTTTCCGACTAAACGAAGAGCTTTAATGCTAAACCCACAGGAAATAAAATGTTAAATTTCTGTTCGATTTATTTAAGAGATTTTGACATTAATGATTCTAACTTTAAGGATTTCCTTCGCACCCAGTTTTAATTTATTACCGCTTTTACGAGTGAAGTCAATACATGTTCTCTCGGTATCTATTTTCTTAAAAAAATTACTCAGAAGACCAGAGCCTGACTAACCGGGCCCCCACATAGAATAGAATGTTTATTTTACGTTTCCTTTTTTAATGAACGTTTTTTAAATAAAATATCAGTTAAATGCATCAGTTTTATGCTAGCTTCTTCATTTATCTATCGTATGAACGCAATCTATGTTTCGTAAATCCTGGCTTTCTAGGGCGGAATTCAGCTAGATTTCCGCAATTACGATGGACAAATTTGGCCAATTAAAAGCTTGTATTTTTACATATCGCGAAACGCGATATGTTTACAAAAATACGGGCTTCTGATTGCAATTAGAATGGCTCAATTAAGCCAAAAATTTAGCTGAATTCCACCCTAATGACAGCCATCATAAGAATTTTTGGCAGCTAGATGACCAAGTTAACAATCGGAAAGCTGAATTCGGCATGATAGACATCAATCAATAAACTGGAAAGAACGATATTTCATCTGACCATCGGAGGGTTATAGCTATTTTAGGTTCTAATAAATTTTCTTGTCATCTATAATGAGGGGAAAATTTTAAATACTTCCATAAAGTTCGGTTCTTCAATACTGAAGCAGAGGGGGGGGGGGCAAAGAAGTTTTTGCCCCGGGCCCCAATTAAGCTAAGTCAGGTCTTGCAAGACAGGGAACATCTGGATAAAATTCTAAGAAGTTTTTATGAATTTGTTTTATGAAGAATAGGCATAGAAAAATACACGAAACTCTTCCACGAATAGAACAGTAAGAGACCATAATCATCGATCACCGACAATTTTTATTTATTTTTTAAATTCTGGTTGATGTGAGTAATTTTTTTCTTCTATTTTAATAGAGAATAAATTTTCTTTCGTGAAATACTTTTCAACAGAGACTAATTCGCTTTTGGCTTACATGGAGATCCCACAGTCTGCCCGACGGTTAATATTTATTGACTAGTGAGAACTATTTGCATGGGCATTGTAGGTGGTGCAAGCTTTGAACATTATACGAATCGTCCAACCATATTCAGGATCTTGCCACATTGCGTTCCACGCTTTTTTTTCCCCATAAATATTTAAAATCGTTAATTATAAGTCATTGATGTACCTAAAATTGATTATTATTGAATGAAATAACAACAGGACGAAACTTGAATCTTACCTAAATGTTAAACGTATAGTGATTTATTAGTTTTGTTGCCTATGCAACTGTTGTTTTTTCTTTGGTGCCGCTAAGCAAAGCGTTATACGAAATAATTGTGATTATTATTATCAAAACATTTTATGTTTAAAAACATCTTAAATGTGTCCAAACAGGAGGATATGGTATTTTGTGTTATTTGGACTAAAGCAAAAAAAAAAATAAATAAAAAAAAAAAAAAAAACTTGACGAAAGCACAAATTAACGAAATGGGCATACTATAGTTTCGATTCTCTAAACATTTACCTCCCTCAGTGTCAAAACACCAAGACCTACTGTCATTCTGAGTTTAGACACTTACTTCTTGTTTAGATGACCGAAACTATAGAATGTCCATTTTGATAATTTAACTGAGCCTCACTCGCTTTGTTTTTTGTCTGAATTGTAAAATTTCTGAGAACATTAATGCGTATTCAAAATCAAATAATAGTTATTAACTAAATCTGAATGAAAATTAAGATATAAAAGAGCGAAAAATCCTTCCATAGTTCCTAAGTCGTGCTATCCTTATTTATGTAAAGAAAACAAAGCAGCATCTCTATGAAAAATCTTTGAAAGAAAAACTAATGTAATTAACGTTTAAGGGCTCCAAAAAAATAACACTAGTTTCAATAAAGATATTATATTTCGTTGAATATATTATCTTAATTCAATATCTATTATTCCTACGCTTTCTGAATCCACTCCCCCCACTCACCCTTTTCCCCTCCTAACGTCCTTATTACTGGACAGCCAGCTATCACGCCTTTTTTATTGAGCGGTCAAGAGATTTTGCTTTAAGAGAACCGTTTCATATGAATCATTCAGTGATTTGACAAATATTTGTTTGTCAAATTTATTAAATAGAGAATCACACATAAACTCCTGCAAATTGTTTATCCAGTTGAGCTCCAGACGAACTGCTCTGGAACTTATTTCTTTCCTAAAGAACAGAATTATAACAATGCATTGCATACCAGTATTGTAGAAGTGTTATTTTATCGTATTATTAAGATACATTTTATTTCAATGTTTGAAGTGGGATTTCGTATCAATGTTTTAAAAATTAAAAGAACATTAATAATTATTAACATATCTGCTTCTCGTAATGATTTTTGTTTCATACAAAAATTTTGTATTTGTTGAGGCAATTTTAAGATAAGGTACACTTAGACTGGTGCTCCTCCGCAAAATTCATATGTACGCTACTGAAACTAAGTGATATTTTCTCCATTAATTCTTTAAAATATTAATACAAAATCTCGCATTCTTTAATGTACTTTTGTGCTGCTAGCCAGCTTTTTCTTAAAATAAAAAGAAAACCTCCCATAAAAAAAGCCGTAAATTAAAGCGGCACCGAATTAAAATTTATTTTCTTTTTTATCATGGTTGGCGCGGAAACAACCTCAGCAAGAAAATGGAACAGCATTAACATCAAGATCAGAAGTGTAATATTGATGTACGGCGCAAGATTTTAAGACCGCCGACGCAGCATCCTTTTCGATTTATAATATAGGCGTCATAAATAAAGATAAATCTGCAATAAAATCCGAGGATCTAGTGAAATAGAATAAAAATTTGTTTATTTTTTTGTGCATTTTACGACTAGCTCTTGAACACACGTCCGAAATCGATAAGAGTTGCTGAATGTTTAATAGGAACTTTCGGCTTGAACGAACACCTTTCTTTTCTCTTTTGCTGTTATTCTAGATTTCATACTGACTAGAGAATACTGCATTTCTCTATAAATTGGAATTCTTTTTCTAGAACAAAAATGGAGTTGTAAAAATATTTATTTAGACTAAAAATTATTCTGACACTGTTTTCATCCGTGACATATAAAATTATTAGGTTCTGTTATAAATAATTCTGCAATTCACAATGTATCGAATTTGAAAAAAATTACTATGCATACCTGAATCTACAGCCTGCTTAATAAAAATTTAAATACAAAAACAGATATTTTTTTTAAACAATATGTTTTGCAAGGTCATTTGTTTGAATTAAAAGTTAAATAAAGATATGTTTAGACTCTGGAAAAGACGTTATATTATATCGTACCGATACGATCATAAGTCGATTTTTGTGATGTTATTTGTTCCTAATCACGGTTTTTTTAACGGTTCTGAAGAAGATGCTACTTGCTCTTTATGAAATATTATTTGTGCTTGATCACGGTTATTTTTACGATTCTGAAGAAGATGCTACTTAACGTTTTTTCGCGTGGTTGTTTTAACTGTTCTGATGATGTCTATATATAACAGAAACGATCGTACGTCAGATTTAGGTGTGATTATTTCTGCAGCAGTAGTATAGAATTTGAAGAAGAAAGTGCGTGTAGTATTTTGAAGAAAGTGCGTGTAGTACGGTAACAATTCATGTACATATTTTATTGATATTGGTGCTTAAGATATCTGACCAGTGCAAAAACATGATCTTGGGTAAGTAGTCGAAACTAGTCAGATACCTTAATCACATTTGCATTCTTGCGAAGATGTTGCATTATTATAAACAGAAATATAGAAGAATGTCTGTTCTATGTAATGTTATTTGTACTTTTCCGCCGACACATTTCTTAACCAATTATAAGACTCCTTTTGTAACAGAAATGATCGCATTGACAATTTTATGTGATACGATATGTGGTTTTCAAGGTTGTTTTAACCTTTTTTTAAAACTTCATTTTAAAAGAAATAACGAAGTTTAGACTTCACAACAAAATGAATTATTGATATAGTTTAAAAACTAAAAATTATATAACTAATTCCGAAATTTCAAATATGTAATTCGTAAAAAATTAGCTGAAAATAAATTTTTCGTAAGTAAAAAACTATTTTTGAAGTTTAAAAGTAGGAAAGTTATGAAATAAAGTAATAGAAAATACCTGAATAGCTTTGTTCGTACGGACGTGAGAAAAATTAGGGCTATGTATCTGCTTGTGCTAAGTATCGTTTTGCAATGACCACCCTGTAATATATATTTTTAGAATTCTTAACAAAAAAGAAAAAAAACGCAGTTTGAAGAATTATTAGTGATGAACACGACACTAAGGAAGTTAAGAAATGATGACACTAAGGAAGTTAAAAAATACTCCTTAGAGTCACAAATTGAAAATTTAAATATCAAAAAACAAAAACATAGTTGGAATCTAATGAATCACTTTAAAAGAAGACAGATATAAAAACATTAATACAATATAGATTACCGAAAGAAGCAGAGAGACTAACTATTAAAAACTATATTATTAGAAACACCTCCGAGAGTCGGGTACTATAACTGGCTTGGATGTTCTTATCCTACTTTTGTCACCAGTGATTCAAACAGATTCAAAAAGGGTTTTGTTTCTTCAGTACTGTTAAAATTAATTAACGACTTCTAATGTTTAGATTTTGACTTCATTTATACGAGTATTTAAAATTTTTTTATTAATAACTAACATTACAGTGCTATATTAATTTTCTATATAAGAATTTTTTTCGTAGAAAAAAGAATTATAAAAATTGAAAATATAAAATGCTTCGCCAAGCGTTTACTGGGCTCTTTAACAAAAAACAATTCCTTTCCGTGAAGGGAGATAAACTAGTAATAATTCAAAGAAAATAGAACCAAATATATTCGGGTGGAAAAGAATTAAGAAGCGTGTTTATTGCTGATGTACTTTGAAAAGTGAAGGGAAAAAAAATGGCTGAAATATTAATAAACTCTTCAACAAACAAAATAATGGGGCGAATCATAACTCTTCTGGGCAAAGAAAAATGACTCCGCTACACAACATTGTCGACCTCTAGTGTTATCTATTTTGCACACAGGTGCTTATCATCTCAGGCCAAACGTAGCGCCGTTACGCCTTATTCGCCACGAGAATGCCGCCAAAACGTACTTATCACTTTTCTTGGACACCGTTTAATGTTGAGAGGGGAATTCGAAGTCCTCTCTCTTGTCCCTCCGAGATCATATTGCTGGTAATGCTGCCACATACATTTTTAAAACTTTTTGTTTTAATTTAAATTATTATGTTATCTTTTGTTTCGTTATTGATTGATTCTTTAAGAGTCTTGTCCGCTCTCAAGAGTTAGTTCTTATCTACAGTGTAAAGTAAATCTATACACTCAAAGAATGAAAGAAAATTGTTACTATTTTTAACATATGTTTCGGAAACTGACATTTTTGAGTTGTTGTTTTTAAAATTTCATATTTTTGCAAGTAATAAACTAAATGGATAAATTATTGAGAGAAATTGTATTGGTTCTTTTAAAACTATGTCCATAACTGTGGTCTTATGTATGTCTTAAACTAATAGAAAATATCCGAGCTCTCTGCAAATATTGCTAGTATTTCACAATAAGCCAGGTGGCCGAGCGGTTATCGTGCCTGACTGCGAAGTCAATGGGTTCGAATCCCGCTGAGGGCATGTATGTTTCGCTCTGTTGTGTGTGAGTGTGGTGAGGGTAATGTTGTTCGCTTGAGCAACACTTCCGGCACTTTTAAAGAACGATAAGTTCATCCGCCTGAAAAAGAATCTAGGTTGATTGAAAAAAAAGTTCAGTATTTCATAATCTGAGTTACATTTTTTGAAGGTAATGGGGCCTAACAGTTCGTTTACATAATTTTGTCGGATTATTTTAATTAGCTCCCCCAAAGAAAATTAATACCTTTATAAAAAAAATGCGGATTGAAATCAATCATTTATTTTATAAAAATACTATCCATTTTTGGGTTTACGACTGAGTTCTCGTGTATCTTTTGTACATTACAGTAATATGAGCAGTTCTCAAACACCCAATAACTTTTGATCTAATGATCGGATCTTCACGTAATAGGACTACATCGTAATGGTTTCAGAGGGTGAGTTCAAATATGCTAATTAGCTAGTGCAAATGATATTTTAAGATGCGACAGTAGACACAAAATTCTTTGAATAAACATTAGCCAAATTCTTTGAATAACATAAGGTGTAGCCTCTATCTGTGAATTATGCGGTATTATCTTAATTTAACTTTTTGAGTATTTCGGCATATTTCTAATATTTTTAAAGTGAATTGAAAATTTTTTGAACGAAATTAAAAAAAATTCGTTCATCTAAAGATACTTTCAAGCAAAAAATAACTTTTAGTAAATATTCATTATTTTTAAATATTTTATAATACTTGAGAAATGTTTAAGTGAATTTAAAAATGTTTTCACACAATTATAAAATTTATCCAAAAATAAGTTCACCTAAAAAAATAATCTTTAGTACATATTTATTACTCTTTTAATATTTAATGCAAACATAGTCGAAAAAAATTTTGAATTGTAAGGTATACAATTCTTTATATCATTTTAGATTCCAAAATATAAAATTTGAGCGAAATCAGTCTAATGGTTCTTGGAAAATAAAATTTTTAAAAAAAATCGCATATTAAAAATTGGACATTTTGTCTTTGCTAAACTACGTTTTTTAAAATGATATAAAAAAATTTTTCAATTCAAAATATTTTCGACTATGTTTACGTTAAACTAATAAATATGTACTTATTTTTGTATAGATAAATTCACTTCTTGCGTATTACATTACCTGGTTATATTTTTTTCAATCCGTCGAAACAGAGAAAGTGTGTCGTCATTTAAAATATCGTCCGAATATATAGTGTCTGATATCAAAACTTGGTTTTTTGGAGCACTCTATAGTGCATTAGTTTTTAATATAGGATCAAACTTTAGAGTGAATCTTTTTTACTTATTTCAATGAGAAAATGAATAAGTTTGTGTAAAAATACGGCCAACAATTTATAAATTCTAAAACAGTTAGACTCGTTCTTATGCTAAGCTAGAGCAATTTTTATGAATTAATAAAAATTACGATTTAATTCATTGTATCGTACTCATGATTGTAGTACGATTCAATTCATCCCCAGGGCAATATTTAAACTACATTCGACTCCAGATAGTGTGGAACTACATATAAAAACATTCAGTATTGTAATAAAACATTCAGTATGTGAAAACATTCAGTATTTTCTAATCTGTGATTAAATGATCGGAAAAGTAACATTGTCCGGAATTTCTTTCCATTATTTTAATGAATTCCACAAAGAAACACTTATGGAAGAATACGATCCTAAAACAATGCGATAAAAATTTATATTCTATTTCTATACCCAACCATTCCTATCCAAACCTAGGTCAATTTTTTATAACCGTCGTTGAACAGCCAACCCAATTTTGGGTTAATAGCTACCAATGTCACCATAGCCATGTAATTTTAAACCCAATCCAGAAGATAAAGGAGCTCCTGGATCAAGTATTGGGAGAAATTCACCAATACTTAAGAATTCAAATTTTTTTTATGGGACTTACCCACATTGAGTTAGACGGAGAGGAAAACAACGAAAACCATCCTCGGTTACTTGCCGGTAAAGGGACTCTAACGCGTGATCCGTCTACCACTGAGGATATTTTAGGACAGCACTGTGGTCGGTGCGAGCCGGGTGAGGAATTCGAATCAACCAGTTTTGGCTCGGTTTCAAACGGAGTTAATCTCTTTGGAAGGCGAACGCTCTATCCCCTGAGCCGTCCCGCAGTTGACACGGTACCCAGAAGATCACTGAAGTCAAGCATCACTGGCTGCGGTCAGTGTGCGGATGGGTGACCACTCGGATCAGTCTGCGTCGGAACTAAGGGTGTGCGGTTCTCGTTAAACTGTTCTACCGTAAAGTGTTTAACTTCGCGTGCCCTCTGTAGAGGATCAAAGTTGTGATGACAAGTCTTCGGATCATCCTCTGAGATGTTTTGCAGCTCTAGTGCAACAACTATCTCCTGAGCCATCACGTGTTTCAATTCTCGTTTGTTAGTCTATAGATATGAGTCTATATACTCAGTTTATCTTCTCGCGCACTACTCTGTCCATTACAGATGTATTTTCCTGCATTCATAAAGAACGAAATGCGTTCACTATAAATACGAAAAGAGTTTTTTTTCTTCCTTCCTATCTTGAAAGCCGATCTTCTTGATAGAATCCTATGAGGAATCCATCAAAGCAAATATTCATTCTTCTGTCTCTCTTCGTGAATAAATAAAACACATATTGACATAAAACAAATTTCTTTTCCAAATGTTATTCCAGAGAAAAGAATTTCAAACTGCTTTTCTTTCTTTTAAAAAAATTATTAGAGACGTCACACACCCATCTTCTCACCTACTCCATTCTTTTCTTGGTAATGTAAACAGAACGGGTCGTTAATTGTATCTTTTTTTGTTTATTCAAATACAGAAAAGAGTAGCAGTAGATTGTCTTAGACATTTGCTATAGTTGTTTTCTTAGTTTATTTAATTTTTAACTCTGTTGTCTTAAATAGTTAATGATTCAACAAACATTTTATGCCATGCATTTATTGATGTTATTTTTTTTTATAAGAAATAGTGATAAATATTAATGTAAATGCAGCTCAAAAAAATTGAATACCCCAAAATACCCCCTCTTAGGACTAACTGTTTCACTCCTATTAGTAAGTGGTGATAATTAAGTGACCTTGTGTGGTCAACTTAAGTGGCAACCTTGAACGTCGGAGTTTGTTACAATTAATTATAAGGAGAACAAAAAAAAGTTTGTAATTGAGCTATCTAAGCAAGTG
Organism: Parasteatoda lunata; assembly: GCA_949128135.1. NCBI lineage: Eukaryota > Metazoa > Arthropoda > Arachnida > Araneae > Theridiidae > Parasteatoda > Parasteatoda lunata. Next base: position 114,717,061 of record OX421972.1, on the reverse strand, counting down.
AGGTCCATGTTTTTGTCTTTTGCGTTAAATCTGATAAAACAAAATCGAAATTTATTGAAATAATAGTTTTGTATATTATGGGGCCTCGCGTATAAAAGAAACTACTTTTTAGCGTATACATATTTACGAGTTTGTCTATCTCGACAAGTGAGTTATACGCATTACTTCTTCTCAGTGACCTGCCTCACAGTACCTCACTTGTCTAGATAGCGACCTAGTTTTACTCTCAGTACTCACCTCAACTTACGCATGAGGTTTTGTTACTTTATTTTTTTTTTTAAATATTGAGTTTTACCCTAGTTTTTTTTTATTTTTTATATCCGTCGTTGAACAGCAGATTCAATTTTTATGGGAATACGACTGCTAATGTTCAATTCTGTAACCAAGTAATTTTGAACACGGTCCAGAAGACAAAGGAACTTCTGGATCAAGTATTGGGAGTAATTTGCCTTCGTGGAGGACTTTTTGGTGCAACTAACTCCCATTTGCTTCACACGGAGAGGAAAACCACAAAAAACTCCAGCGGTCAGCCTGTAATCCTTTTGGAAAGCGAACGTTCTATCTCCTGAGTCATCATGGCTCTTACCCCCAGTTTTATTGTATTTTACGACCATCGTTGAACAGCCAACACGATTTTGGGATGTTCAACTCCATAGTCTTGTAATTTTGAACCCAATCCAAAAAACAAGGAAACTCCTGGATCAGTACCCCCAGAGGTATGATTTGTTATGGGAACATGAAGGACTCTGCAACCCGACATATTTAACATGTACCAGTCACCATTTTTACTACATGTGGAGTCCTCAGCCGACGGGGATCGTACCCACGACCTATTGGACATGGGGCCCAGTGCCAAAATTTTTTTTATCTCATCAAATTATCAGCAAGTACTTCATATAGATTGGGCTAGCTAAATGATATTTTAAATCTCTCTCTATAGTTAGGTTATCTTCTAACATGGATTAGAGAGCAAAATGATGCGTCAAAAACAAGCGAAAAAGGAATTACTAAACTGGACTGTAATATTACTTTTAAACAGGGTGCGTAAATTACTTATTAGGGAGATTTCTCGAATTTACAATAGCTTCCATGCGCTACCCTATATAAGAATTCAAGTAATTGCGCATGAGCCAGTTCTATGAGCCTTCTATTGCACATGTGCCAGTTCTGGTGAAATGCGCATGCGCTCGTGAAAAAATATCTAACTTACAAAGTGAAAGATTTTCCAAAAATCCGTTGTTAAAAACGCTATGGGGGGGGGGGATATAACTTCGACTACAGAATCAAAACAATAATTTAAAATGGACTTTAAAGGTATACGATTCAAGATGCTTTACTCATCTTAAAAATGCTGCTATATGAGCAGAAACATTTGGTAGATTTTAATGAATTCAGCGATGCAGTTTAATATTATTAATAATAATATTTAAAAAAAAACATTATTGAATTTCTATTGATTCTTTCTTCTATTGAATTTCTATTGATTAAACTTCTTTGAACTAAATTATGTAGTTAAAGTATAAAAAACTTAATTTTAAGAGAGCGAAAATACATTTGGTTTTTTATGGAACTTGTACAATTAGACAGCCATGACTATAAACAAAAACCAAAAAAAAAAAAAAATCTTTTTATTGAACGAACCAATTGTTGAACGAACCAATTGTTGTAAAATCACACGATTCATTTGTAAATTTCATCAATACATCTCTTCAAATTCACATTCCTTATCCATGATTTTAATTCGAAGGCAGGCTTAAACAGAAACAGCTATAAACAGCGTGCTTTGTCTTTATAGCCAACATAAGGTAAATATACGTAGCATCTGAAATAATCGCGAGACTGCGCAGTTTCTTCAGTCATGCGTACGGTAGCTAACGTAAAAGTGCGAAATCTCCCTAACACTGTGGCGTACCTAGGGGGGGGGGGGCGGTGGGTGCGGTCCGCTCCGGGCGGCACTTACCTTGGGGCGGCATTTTTAATATTTACTTATAGTTGTAAAAAGCAACTTATTCATTTCATATTTATTTTCTTTCTTGAATAATAAATGATTATTATGATTATTATAAGTTTAAAATTTGGTTTATATAAATTATGATTTACTATATGATTTCGAATATTATTCCTCGGTGTATATAAATGCATTTTAGTGTAAATTTTGAATTCTAATTCAAGAACAAGATAATAATTTTATTTTATTGTATTCATTAAAATTCGTTGAATTCGTAAAAGGATCTTTACGATTTTGTTCGGCAATTTTTCCTAACTAAAATTTTTTGATATCAGTTTATAAATGTCATTTCTTTTGAAAAGTTTATATGATTACTTTGAAGTGATATATCAATATTTTTTTAAATCATCGATTTTTCTTTTGAAAAGCAGGGCCAGCGGAAGGCGGTCCGCACCGGGCGGCACTTACCTTGGGGCGGCATTTTTAATATTTACTTATAGTTGTAAAAAGCAACTTATTCATTTCATATTTATTTTCTTTCTTGAATAATAAATGATTATTATGATTATTATAAGTTTAAAATTTGGTTTATATAAATTATGATTTACTATATGATTTCGAATATTATTCCTCGGTGTATATAAATGCATTTTAGTGTAAATTTTGAATTCTAATTCAAGAACAAGATAATAATTTTATTTTATTGTATTCATTAAAATTCGTTGAATTCGTAAAAGGATCTTTACGATTTTGTTCGGCAATTTTTCCTAACTAAAATTTTTTGATATCAGTTTATAAATGTCATTTCTTTTGAAAAGTTTATATGATTACTTTGAAGTGATATATCAATATTTTTTTAAATCATCGATTTTTCTTTTGAAAAGCAGGGCCAGCGGAAGGCGGTCTAGGCGGGAAGGCGGAAGACCTAGCAGACCGCCGGTCTGCTAGGTCTGCAAAGCATTAGGGCGCCGGCATAAGAACTATCTTTTTCAAACAACAAAATCTAAACGAGACAAAACAAAAATACTGACGAAGTTACAATTTCAGGAATCGCAAATAGATAAATATACTCAGTCCGTTTTGAAGAATTGTATTTGGAATGATAAACTGCTTATAAACCATTTTGTTCATTCGCGATTCAATCTTTTAACAGTGAAGAGTGAAACAAATTATTAGGGTGCCAGTGCATTTGGAGAGTTTATTATAGGTAAGTATATTATATTACGTATTATAGATATAGATGTTATTCTAAATGTTATTCTGAGTAGTAAAATGACTTTGCCGTTTTCTATACATAATATACTATTTATTTCGACAAGTTATATTTTTATTATATATCCCTAGGATGAAACGAGTAAAAGAAAGTGGTGCGTCATTTAGGAAGAGAAGGGAGGAAATACAGACTAAAAGTACTGGAGCGCTACTCAAATATATCTCCCATAAGTCAACTTCTAGTTCTTTTAGTATTGTTGCCTCAAATACGGGCGAAGAAGCAGCCCTCGAAGGCGAAAAAACATTTTCCAATGTTGTTCAAGAGGAAAGACCTGCTTCACACACTGGCGAAGAAGTAGAAAGTTCATCAAGTTCTGATGAAGAATCTGCTGCACAAATTATTCCGTCTATTTCTATGAAAGATATTGGATTATGGCCTAACAAAATTGACGACAATACAAGAGTATTTCTGGTACGTCAAGGTCCCTTTGCAATTCAAAATTTGGACGCCGACTTCAGCGAAGGAGAAAACGTCCTAATAATACAATCAAAGCCAAAGGTGAAACAAGAAAACTGAGTCAGGACTGGTTTTTTCAAATTTTGCCTAATGGCGAAAAGCTCTTAAGATCGTGGATGGTATATTCACCATCGAAGAAAAGTATTTATTGTTTCTGCTGCAAACTGTTTGATAATCTTTGTCAAGCAGGTTTTAATACGGAAAATGGTTTTAACAAATGGTGGAAACTTAATCCCAAAATTAGTCAACATGAGGTGAGTCCACTGCACATTCGATCATATTCCAAATGGAAGGAATTAGAATTAAGACTTGGACGTGGCGCAACTATTGACAAACTACAACAACAGAATATTGATAAAGAAATAAAAAAATGGAAGGAAATTCTAACAAGAATACTTGATATAATTAGATTCTTAGCAAAACAAAATTTGGCGTTTCGAGGACATCGTGAAAGTGTTCATCAGGAAAACATCGATTCAATGGAAAATAGAGGAAATTTTCTTGAGCTTGTTGACTTATTGGCTAAGTACGACCCAGTATTACGAGAACACGTAGTAAAAATTAAGATGGGTAATAAATATAGTATCTCTTATTTGTCGCCGAAGATCCAGAACGAATTCATAGAGCTATTGGGAGGCGCAGTCAGAAAAACAATTATGGATCAAATAAAGCAGGCTAAATACTTTTGTATTATATTTGACAGCACTCCTGACATTTCACACAAAGATCAAACCAGTCAAATTATTAGATATGTAGTTATTGATGGTAGCGAAGTTAAAGTTGTAGAATCGTTTATTGACTTAGTAGAAACTAAAGGAAAAACTGCTGGTGAAATCACAGATATGATTTTAACGAAATTAGAAAATGACGGTTTAGATATAAAAAATTGCAGAGGACAGGCTTACGATAATGCTGCCGTCATGGCAGGAAAGCACAGCGGTGTTCAAACTCGTATTAAAGAAATAAATCCAAATGCAGAATTTGTAGCATGTACAAATCATTCTTTAAACCTGGCATGTTTACACGCAGCTTCTACAGCTATCAATTCCATCACATTTTTTGGAACTATCGAACAGTTTTCGTTGTTTTCTTCTTCCACTCATAGATGGAATGTTTTACTTTCTGTCACTGGTCAAGGTGTTAAACTCAGTGTAGAAACTCGCTGGAGCGCTAGAGCTGCCGCGGTAACTATAATAAAAAAACATTTTTTTTACATTTTAAGCGCTTTGGAAAAATTGACATCTGAAGAAGAAAATAGTAAAACGAGATCAGATGCTGGAGTATTACTCAATTCTATGCAATCTTTTTCTTTTCTATGTTACCTTCATTTATGGGAACCCGTCCTTTTGGAAATTAATGACGCTCAAAAATGCCTGCAAATAAAAGGGTTAAATGTCCACCAATGCCATATAAAACTAAATTCTTTGCAAACACATTTCATGGAACAAAGAGATACGCTAGTACAAAACGCTGTTATAGCAGCCAAAATAATTTGTGAAGAGTTGGAGATATCGATTGAGCGTCGAGTTAGAAGGAGAAAAAATATGAGTGGGGAAAATTTGCGAGACGTGGGGCTTTGATTGACATTGATAAAAAACAGTTCCATATTGAAAGAAAAAGGATCCAGGTTTTTATGGCTGTACCTACACTAAAAGAAGAGGCAAAACATTGGAAAAACGAGGAGAAGGGCCCTCTTGATCTGCTAAAATTTATTCAGCAGTATAGGTTGGAAAATTCTGTTCCCAACATCGTAATTTTGTTAAGAATTTTCTTAACAATTTCAATCAGTGTCGCTAGTTGCGAAAGAAGCTTATCAAAATTGAAGTTGATAAAAAATTATCTTCGTTCTACAATGAGTCAATTAAGACTACAAAATCTTGCAATATTGTCAATAGAACAAGAAATTACAAATAATATAAATTTTGAGAGCATTATGCACGATTTTTCTAGTATGAAAGCTAAAAGAGTAGATATTATATAAATATGTTTACGAGTGCATAGAAATATGTCTAAAAAAATTTACTCTGTGTATTAATTAATATTGATTAAATAACTTAATAATTTATTTATGTGTATTAATTTATAAAAACCACTATTTGATTGACTTATAATAGAAAGGGCGGCGAACTGGAGATCGCCCCGGGCGGCAAAAGTTCTAGGTACGCCACTGCATTAACATTGTGTAATATTACTTTAAAAAATGGTAAGGTATAAATATTTACTACCTTTTTTCAATTGTTAACTTTTACAGATATAAATAAATGTGGATACATGCGGAACCTAAACAAAACGATTGCTGTAAAAAATACTTTTCGGCTCGTTGTTCTTGTGAACTCTTCGTTAATCTAAAATTCTGATCCTGTCCAATTACGCCGTGCTTCGACCTCATTCCCAGAAAGAGATTTTATTACCCATTGACAAAAATAATGAGTGTTGTTTTGAACGTCATCGCAGTTTTCAACTGTGTTTAAGAGTAATAGTAAAACAGTGCGCATGCGTCGTCATTGCTACGTTTGATACTTTTTTAAGAATTCCTTTTTTCGCTTTTAATTTTGTTATGCATTAAGTGGATGAGTTTATCATTTGAGATATTTCTTGAATAAAAGAGAATTTCATCTTTTGAACGATATATTTCTTTTGTTTTTAGAATTTACTGAATCAAAACAATAAACTACAGTTCAAGATTTCAATACTAATTCAGTTGAATATCACACATAAAGAGGGTAAAAAAAAAAAATTAGAGAGCAACCATTTTGCCAATGGGATCAATTTTAGGTGATCACAATTTTTTTTAATAGTTTTTCTTTAATTACGATCACAAAATATAACGAAATACGATTACAAGAATTCGTTATCATTACAAGTATTATTCATTATTGCGTCTAGGGTCTATTTGTTTATTTTTAATTATTTTTTCTTGTTTTTTAGTCTTTAATTTTTAGTCTTAATTTTTGCCTCATTAACGGAGGACACATAACACCGACCATTTATGGAACTCTTAGAATGTCGTCCCCTGGTATCGACTTTTTTTTTTTTTTTTTTGCTTATATCATTTTGGGCATCCAAAATATGAATAATGTGAGTTTGTCGAACCAAAAGTCTAAATTGACTGGCCTATATTCTGTTTTGATCCGCCATGGAAATTGGATTAGTCAAGAGTATTAAATCTCCAATTGACAAGAAGTTTACATTGCGCAGTGTTGATCCAGTTAAGCGGAAAGAATTGAACCGAACGTAGAGGAGGGACAACAAATAAGGATGACTACCGAAATTCCTAATAGAAAAAAAAAATTATTTTAGACCAGTATAACGCTACCTTAGTATCGTATTACTAAATATTTAAAAGTCACAATTTTTTTTCGTTTTCATACCATAAGTCTGTTAGAATGTGCATACTTCAATATCATGCTAATGGGTTTCAATTTTGCATTTCTCTCCGCCTGATCCACTACGTCTACTCGCTTGATTACTCCATGGGGAAATATTGCGAAGGTGGATTTTGATTAAGCGAATAAATCAGAGAATATACACGCAAATACCATTGTTTCATTATATATACGAAGATTATTCTGATTTGTTTTTGTTTCGCTATCGTCTATCTAAACGCGCTAATTATAGACCAACATTACTTTTTGAATAATAGCAGAATTGTTATTTTTTAATACATTTTTTCATTGACTGATACTCAAATGAAGATGATCAGAATGAAGTTGAACGCCGGGTAATATGCATAGTATTAAAAAAAAGAGTGTTTAACTTTTATATAACTTGACTCGCTTCCGACATATACTCCCAGCCCTGTAATTTTAAACCCAATCCAGAAGACATGAGAACTCCTGTATCAAGTAAGTATTGAGGGAAATTTGCGTTCATGGAGGTCTTTTTTGATGGAACTAACCCGCATTTGCGTTATATGGAGAGGAAAACCTCCCATTGTTAGCCTGATGGCCAGGAGACCTGATCCGTTTACCACTGAGGATATTTAGCTCTGTTTTCGGTGCAAGCAAAAATATTTGCACTATAATTAAATGTCAGTTAAGTCCTTAAGAAATTAAATAGCTTATCGGTTATTAGGGGCAAACACTTAGTTTAGAAGCAACGTCAGATTCGGGCTTATACGGGTTTTTGGATGCAGAAAATACATATACGAGAGTAACTCGATCATTAAAGATAACATGCATAGCGAATACGATAATATCGCGATAATTATTGATAACTATAGTTGATGATTGCGATAATATTATGATAATTTACGGTATCGTAACATATTAAACTAATATCTCGAATTTTATATATTTCGATAATTATTAGATAAGATATTGTGTGTGTTAAGTAACGAAAAAAATAGACCCATATAAAATAATATATATGTTAGTTAAATGAGAAAAATATCACGATATATTTTATAATCGTCGTTGATCAGTTGACCTAATTTTGGTTTACGACTACTAATGTTCAACTCAGTAGTCTTGCTGTTTTGAACCCAATTCAGAAGACAAGGGTACTCCTGGATCATGTATTGGGAGAAAATTGTCTTCTTGGAGGACTTTTCTTACCCTCATTTGCGTTATATAGAGAGGAAAACCACGAAAACCTCCCACGGTTAGCAAGCAAATGCAAGGGGGCTCTAACACATGATTCGTGTACCATCGAGGATATTTTACGTCAGCACTGTGGTCGGTGCGAGTCGGGTGCGGAATTTGAATCGACCCTCCATCGCTGGGATTCGGTACTGGGGCACCTGGTTGAGAGGTAAGCGCTCTATCCGTTGAGCTACCATGACCCACCAGGATATATTGCTAAATATCGATAATAAAAAAAAAGATATTAAATTTCGTGACACTTATCGGTTATATGGTCTATGAAGCAAAGTACATTTCTAAACAGAGGAAGAATGCCGGATTTTGGTTTACTCAGGATACCGATAATTCACATAGGGGTATTATTTTGTACCCCTATGTGAATTATCGGTATCCTGAGTAAACCAAACCTATATTATTTTCAACCTTTGTTGTATTTTCAACAATATCGTAATATCTCGTATCAATATCGTAACTTATCGAATAAGATAATATTTCTATTCTACGAGGGTTGCTATTTATATTTCTGGCCAAATAATGAAAAAACAAATATGTAGGATCGAAATTGGTTTTATTGTTTTTCAAAATATTCTCCATGATGATCAATACACTTTTGCATGCATTTGAACCAATTTTCAAAGCACTTTTTCCAGTCCGGTTGAGGTAACTCCAAAACATGCGTTTTGAATGCATCAACCGCTTCTTCGGGGGTTGAAAATCGTTGTCCACGTAATTTATTTTTGATGTGTGGGAATAAGAAGTCATTGGGTGCCAAATCAGGGCTGTACGGCGGATGACCCATCAGTTTGATCTTTCGCTCCGTCAGAAATGCCTTTGTTTGAGTCGATGTGTCAGAGCTCGCATTGTCATGATGAAGAATGATTCGCCTGTTCTTCTGCTTTTTTCGAATTTCTCCGATGACTTCTGGCAAACAAATGGTCGTGTACCATTCTGAATTGACCGTCCTGCGTTGCTCTAACGCCACTGTTGCCACGTGACCGTTAATGCCGAAGAAACAGGCAATCATTTGTTTCGATGTGCTTCTTCCTCGAACAACTTTTGTTGGTTTTGCCTCGTCTTGGAAGACCCATACAGTTGATTGCTGTTTTGTTTCCGGCTCATATGCATAGATCCATGATTTGTCACCTGTGTAGATGTTATACACAGCTTTTGATGTACCTTGAACGTATTTTTCCAACATTTTCTTGCACCAATCGACACGAGCCTTTTTTTGAGCGTTTGTCAGATTATGCGGGATCCAACGTGAACAAAATTTTTTTACGCTCAAATGTTCATGCAATATTTTATTGATGCTAGTCATACTAATGTCCAAAGACTCCTCTATCTCACGGTATGTCACATGACGATCTTGCTTTATCAGTTCACGCACAGCATCGATCTTTTCTAGCACAACAACGGATTTTGGACGACCTGCACGGGATTCGTCCTGGATTGAACATCGACCACGATTAAATTCGTTATACCAATTTTTTACAGTGCTATAGGATGGCGCTTTATCGCTGAATAAAGAATTAAGTTTATCGAAGCACTCTTGTCTTGACAATCCACGTCGAAAGTTATGAAAAATAATGGCACGAAAATGTTCACGATTCAATTCCATTTTTTGAAAGAGAAGAACTTTTCAATTTACTGTCAACAACACAAATGCAGCTATAAAGGTAAATCGTCTGCTGAATTTATGTTTAAAAATATCAAACTTTCGATTAAAATCGTCTGCGGTCGCCTAGCAACACTTACTGTTGCCAAGGCCAGAAATATAAATAGCAACCCTCGTATAACATGAAGTATCAGTAATATAATATTGCGCACATTACACTCAATGACAACTCTTGAATACGATCGATATTATTGTAAGTGCATTTAAATTTTATTTGGGGATCGTAAATAATGACCAATGTAAGAAAATTTGTTTTAAATTGCTAAAATATCATGATATAGATAATTTTGCGACATTGTTAATTAAACATATTTTCGCATTTATGTGTCTTTTAGGAAACAATGTTTGTGTTGGAGACTTCTCAGCAGTCGTAAACAGAGTTGGACGTCGATTACAACTGTAATTGATGTTATGCAATCAATTAATCACGGGATGACAGGGAATCATAATTTTTGATTACATCAGAGTAGAGCTTAAAATGTAATGTATTACATTTTTCAATGACAGTAATCAATTACTTGTAATCATGATTACAAATTCTGATTACAACAATAATCGTGATTACAATACTCAATTACAGTAATTAATTACTTGTAATCATGATTACAAACATTCATAATTTTGATTACAACTGTAATCTTGCTTACATAACTAATTATTGTAATCAATTACTTGCAATCGTGATTACAAGTAATCAAAATACAAGACTATTGTAAACTTAAATAGGATTATATTTTATAGTAGATAGTATAATGTATCATAATTTATACTATCTATCTATATTATGCAATCGTAATTGTTTGTAATCGTATATTTTGATTACTTGTAATCAGAATTACCCGTCATAGTTTTTGTCATTTTTCTCATCCGTCATTTTTCTTTCTGGTTTCCTTCAAATTATTCATAAAACCCTGAAAACAATTGAAAGTCTCTGTAAAGTTAAATAAGTTTTCTATTTTAAAGTAATTGTTATTATCGTGTATTGTGTTATTATAATTGTGTGTTTTGAAATTAAAATAAAAGATGGTAACCTCGAAATCCATAAAATAATAATAATAATAATAATAATTATCCATATACATTAGAGAAACCCTTTTCCGAAAATAATGGAGAAAAGTCTATATTCGTTACTCCCTTCTGATAAATATTAATTAACGTCAAAGAAATCATGAAAGTTTCTGAAATATTGTGAAGAAAACTGTTTAGAATATTATTCTGTGTCTAAAATATTTCAGGAAGGCAATTGAATGTCAGATAGAAACGCTTCAAGAAAAACTCGAAGAGGAGTTGTTATTAAAATTTCAATAAACATGAATTTAATGGAGGAAATTATAATTTAACAAAATATATTTAATAATTCAATCATCAAAATATAAACTTTTATTGATATTTTAATCACCGTCAACGCAGTGTGTTTCGACGGACAATTACGTGTTGACTATAATTGATTTGTTACCGATAAAGCCGTTATATCACCTAGCTTATCTTCGGATTATTTAGGGTAATCCTTTAAAGTGCGGAATCAAGTGTTTTTCACAATTTACCAAATCAATGTAAGGTCCCGCAGTGGACAGATCGTTAAGACACGGTTCCCAACAGATCACCGAAGTCTAGCATCATTGGCTGCGGTCAGTGTGCGGGTGGGTGATCACTTGGATAAGTCTGAGTAGGGACAAAGGGTGTGCAGTATAGGTCCTCGTTAAACTGTTCTACCGTAAAGTGCTCGACATCACGTGCAGGTCGTCGGGCTGCCGAAGCGGGGGTGTCATCCCGTCTGCAGAGGATCAAAATTGTGATGACATGCCATTGAATCATCCTCAGGGATGTTTCCCAGACAGTCGCCAATAGCCCATTGTGCAGCTCTAGTGCGACGTAAATGCACAACTAAGCAATGTAAGCATTAATAGTTTCCGTATCGTTAAATTTCAAAATTTAATTTCTCTCATTTTATCAACAAATTTTCTGATTGTATTGTTTGAATTTTTTAGACAGGTGACATATTAATTTCATTAGTTGCAATAATATTTTAAACGGTTTGATTTTTTGTGTTATTAATTTAATTGCTTAAAAATGACTGTATAGATAGCAAAATCTAAATAAATTACATTATACTAATTTAAGCGATTCAAACTTACAGAGTAGTTTCTTACAGCTTATTTTAAGTTTAATAATTGTAATGGGCAAACTATCTAGGCAGATGTCAATTTGAGAAATTTATTTGCACTTTTACGAATCCCCCATATTAATTTCTACATTAATCTTCATCCTTAAAAAAATTTGCCGTAGGCTTGACATAAAAAAATACTATTGGATATGCAGTTTTGCTTATAGAAGAAAATTTGTCATAAGTGAATAGAGAATTTTTTGCCATAACCATATGGCAAATTCTACTGTACGCGTATGTTTAGCTTTTGCCCTATGTTTATGGGAAAAGTACATGGTAAAATTTTACCACATTGGGACACGTGTACATCCTATTGTATTATTATATTTTTTATAGCAAATTTGTGCCATACAATCATGGTGTGCTATAGCCTTTCATATAATTTTTCCAGAAACTATAGCAACATTTCGTCACAGCCGTCTGGAAGTTTTTCATACAACTATATATAGGGAAATTTATATATAGATAACAATAAATTTGAGTAATTGAATTACAGAGAACTTTAGAGGCTTTTCACATTGATTATATAATAAGAGAAATTAAGGTGAGAAATTGAATATATAAGAAAAGACAATAATTATGCAAGAAAGCAAAAACTCTCCGGGTAAACTTCCATATAATTTAAATCCTTACGACAAAAATTTATTAGAAAACCAAAGGCAATATGAGTAATGAAAAAAAAAAAAAATGGAATGGACTTAGATTTTTGGGTTCTCTAGTGTTCATTAATCCAAATTTAATCGCAACATCAAATGTTGAACACAATATAGCAGAAAGGCACAAAATCTAACATTTTATGTTAGCGAAATTCTCACAACGTTATTGCAGCCGCGAGGGCGAATTTGTTTCTAGATAATCAAATAGTTTATAAAATAGACTAATTTGAAAAGCTTAGAAAAATGTTGTCGAAACTAGTAGGATATTGATAAATTTTAAGAAGTTTAAAAATTGATTTAGTCAGATATAAGAAATAATAATAATAAAATAACTGAATAAAAAGATTAAATGGAATGAAAAAAAAAAAAAACCCTTCTAAAGTCTCTTTTTCCGAATAATGAACTATCGAAATATGCGCATGCATTGTGGTTGACTTATCGGCAGTGGAAATTTTTGAATTTGAAATGTTTCAAACCCCGAACACTTTAAAAAATCATTTGAAATTTTTGAATTACAAAAAGTTGCAGTTTTATTTACACGTGAAAAATTCGCTCATTGCAGAAATTCTTTTCATGTACTTTATTTACAGTATTTTTAAAAAAGTTACTTATTGTGGTATTTTTCATGTCATTTATTTGAACAGTAACATCAGAAATCGGAACCCCTAGTCAAAATAGCCTAAAGGGGATGTGTCAACTCCAGTTTCGTATTGCAAAATATTGCCAAATTCGTATTTTTATCCGTTTGTGTACCTTTAAATAGTTTAACTTTTAAAATAAACTGTTATAAGGTTCTTTAAATAAAAAATAATAAATCTGATGCTTGAAAATGAGACAGTTGGCGAAAATCTTTCAAAATCAGGCTGTTAGACAAATAACAAACTTTTCAATCAGCTGTCACGTTCTGGGTGTTACTCTGTAGTTAAACTTTTCGAAAAGTTTATAGGTAAATTTATACCATGGATTTAGACGGTGTTATGTTTATTAGCCACAGGCTATTCAATATTAGTGATATTCGGATGGACACCGTTAAACCTATTTTCGTGTGACGCAAGTTCCACAAGCAACATCTATTTATACCTACATAGAAGTTTTTTTTATTTCGGATGGAGATTTATAAGTTTTCGTTACCTGTGATTAGTCTACTTTTATAGCCCGAAGGATACTCTTAAATATTTAAAATAAAATGTAATTAAGAAACTCTTTTAACTGGGTGAAATTCTGTTATTTTAAAATTAATTGGCAAAACTTAATTAGAGAAATCATAATACACAGAGATTTATATAAAGAAAAAAAAAAAGCTGGAAAGTTCTAAAAGAAATTAAAGGTCACTTCTGTTGATAGCTTTAGGCTAACTAGAAATGAATGTTAGAAGCGAGATCTTCTCTTTTTGATAACTTTTATAATTTAACTACTAGAAAAAAAAGGTATGCTGAAATATTTTTGGAAATGAGATTAGGGTTAGGTTATAATTGTTTTTTATAAATTAATTTTTTCTGGTTTTTTTAAAATTTTTATTTATTGTAAAGAATTGGTCATATATTTGAATTTGTGTTTATAAAATATGTGCTTAACAATTATGTGAACAAAAAATCCCTTCTTATTTGTATTTGTTTCAATTTTTGAAGTTATCGGTAGGTGATTGTTAAATTAATAGTTCGTAAAAATAGCTTTCAGTCTTGGATTAAAAAGGAATGAATTTGATTGTTGTTCTGTATTATCATCAAGACTTGATTTTAGAATTTTAAAAATGTATAAAAATATATTTATAATTATATTTACAAAATATTTAACAAAAATATACATAAACCTATTAACTGCTTTATTATCTGTAAATTTTACATATGCCATCATTATTCAATGTTCTATAATTTATCTCCATGGTTGATTTGATAATTTCTGAAAATATTATGGAAATTACATATCCATTTTAAATGCTTAGAAGAAATTTCCACCTGATATAATGCACTTCTGTAATTGGAGTTAAAATAGTTTTGAAAAGTCTTTTTATTCTGAATGACTTCGACATCTTTAAAACTTATTACTTTCGTCATTTTTTTTATTTATGTCAAAGGTAACTGGTTGAGATTAATCTTGCACTATACTTTACGGACAAATCTCTTCAAGACTTATTGTTTTCAAATGTGAAAAATTTTATTAAAAGAATAAGTTTTAAGAATGAACAATAATTATGAACGTCAGAACTGAAAAACTTTTTAAAAAGATTTATAAAACTTCTTTCTGAAACTTTTGACATATAACGCAAGTGCATTACCTCGTCCGAAGAATGTTTTATGGGTATTTAATTTTTATAATATTCCCAAGAGTTAACTAAAACATCACTCAAAGCTTTTTGCCATACCTTGCATTAAGCTAAGTCACCAATAACTTTTAGTACTTCACGTATCTTACTATTGAGTTTGAGGAGCACTTTTGAAACTACATTCGTGCCAAATCTCGCGTTTAAGCCTTACAATGGATAGGATAGACTATGTATAACATCATCTTCTAATGGTTTTGTCAAATAACGCATTATTAAATATCGTTAAATTTTGCTATTTTCTTCAAACTCAATTAATCAAATATCCCGCGAACTTATGCAGCACTTAAAACAACAAGTATTCGTTTATTGTATGCTACAAATTATTCATGGAATTAAAAAATGTTTTTAAAAAAATGCAAAAATTCAAACAAATATTTATTGGATATTTAAGAGTGAGGTATCTTACTGTGATGAGTTCTTCCATAGTTTTCTATGGCGTAACTACCACCACGATTATCAAACATCAATTAACTAGTATTTAAGACAACCCAACTCTATTCAGTCTTGGGGAGGGGGGGGGTAATTTTTGATAGATGAATGTTTGTATTGGTGAAAGCTCAATTCCACACATTGGTGACCAGAGGCCGTGATATGAACTCTCCTATTTCGATGAATGGTCCACATTGAATAATTGATTTGCAATTTGTAACTGTGTCATTGCCCTCCTCACGCTGTTACTTCTCAGTCTCATTCAGACTCAACGGGAATCCTGTACACACTCTACAGCTAATAGCAACAAAGGAGCGACCACGCACACAATAGTGAACTTAATACTGCTATCGCGTCTAAAACTCAAAACCCGCTGAACTTAATACATCTCTCACCAACAGCGCTCAAACGCCGTTAAATTTAATACTGCTTTTCTGATTTATCGTCAATACAGCAACTAGTGGCCTCTGTTAATTGAATTCTATTGCTGATTAAATTCTGGCTTCGGAGCATTGGGACGTATCTACGGCTAATGAGCATCAGTAGACTAATATTTAAGGAAAGTTAACTTGATTCAATCTTGAGAACTTGATCGAATCTTGAGATAGCTTGATTGAGTCTCGAGAAAGCTCGATTGAGTCTCGAGAAAGCTCGATTGAGTCTGGAGAAAGCTCGATTGAATCTGGAGAAAGCTCGATTGAGTCTCGAGATAGCTCGATTGAGTCTGGAGAAAGCTCGATTGAATCTGGAGAAAGCTCGATTGAATCTGGAGAAAGCTCGATTGAATCTGGAGAAAGCTCGATTGAATCTGGAGAAAGCTCGATTGAATCTGGAGAAAGCTCGATTGAATCTGGAGAAAGCTCGATTGAATCTGGAGAAAGCTCGATTGAATCTGGAGAAAGCTCGATTGAATCTGGAGAAAGCTCGATTGAATCTGGAGAAAGCTCGATTGAATCTGGAGAAAGCTCGATTGAATCTTGAGATAGCTCGACTGAATCTGGAGAAAGCTCGACTGAATCTGGAGAAAGCTCGACTGAATCTGGAGAAAGCTCGACTGAATCTGGAGAAAGCTCGATTGAATCTGGAGAAAGCTCGATTGAATCTTAAGATTGATCGATTAAATCTGAAGAAAGCTCGATTGAATCTTGAGATAGCTCGATTGAATCTTGAGATAGCTCGATTGAATCTTGAGATAGCTCGATTGAATCTTGAGATAGCTCGATTGAATCTTGAGATAGCTCGATTGAATCTCGAGATAGCTCGATTGAATCTTGAGATAGCTCGATTGAATCTTGAGATAGCTCGATTGAATCTGGAGATAGCTCGATTGAATCTGGAGATAGCTCGATTGAATCTGGAGATAGCTCGATTGAATCTGGAGATAGCTCGATTGAATCTGGAGATAGCTCGATTGAATCTGGAGATAGCTCGATTGAATCTGGAGAAAGCTCGATTGAATCTGGAGAAAGCTCGATTGAATCTGGAGAAAGCTCGATTGAATCTGGAGAAAGCTCGATTGAATCTGGAGAAAGCACGATTGAATCTGGAGAAAGCTCGATTGAATCTTGAGATAGCTCGATTGAATCTTGAGATAGCTCGATTGAATCTTGAGATAGCTCGATTGAATCTTGAGATAGCTCGATAGAATCTTGAGGTAGCTCGATTCTTATTAGATGAAGGTGGACATAGTCGAATGCTTTTACCCCACACTTTAGATATGTAAATATAATATAGTTTCTCTTAATTGATTAAAAAAGACAAAATGTGAACAGGACAAGAAGAATATGTCCGGATCTTAGCAAATATGCACGGAAGTAACACACACCAATAAGTGTGTCTAGCGCATTCTTTTTCATTTAGTCCAAGCAATAGAGGATTTCATCTGGACGGGAGTTTTTATTTTTCGTGCATTAATGTTTTTTGGAGTGCTGAAGACCAACAAACTGCTAAGAGAATTTCTTTCGATATTATTCCTTCGAGGAAAATAGTTTTTTTACGTACAACTTTTTTTGGGGGCTAAAGCTTCTGATAGCATATTTAAGAACAAAATAAAATCTCTCGTAAATTCTATAGCAATAGTGTGGCCTTAGGGTGGGTAATAAATCAAAAAGTTATGAGTGTGGGAATCATGTCTGTCACAGTATTTTAAAAACTAAAAATAGGTTTTGAAATTTATAAAAATTCTCTGGTGGAATTTAGCAATATAGAAGAATATTTCCACTCTCTGAGGGAAAAACTTATCCATATCGAAATCTGTTGAATCACAATTGAAGGAGGTGAGGAAAACCGCCTGAAATCACCAGCTGTTTGATTTTAGGTTGAAACTTAAAATATGATTTTGAAAACTTTTTTTTTTCTTTTTTCGCACTTAAATGATAGTTGGTAACATCGAAATGTGATCCAGAGTTCTTTGATTCCAGAAATTCTTAAAATGCATATTGAGGGTGTTAATTACAAAAAACCCTGCAATGTCCCTACTCTCTCTATAAAATGCATGTAATCTGTCTCTCTTTATGAAATACATCATAAAATCTGTACCCATTTGAAGAAGAGAACTATTCGTCAGGCTATCCGTTGTCTAATATTCTTAGAAAATATCAATGGATTATTTGAAGAGCCAGTACCAAAATGACTATTTTGTTTCGCCCAAAACATTTTAGCATTACGACTGATTTCTACTCGCTCTACTCGGAAGTATTTTAAATACTCCGATAGTATGAGCGTTTTGAGCCAATTAGAAAAGTTTCACTGTGATACTCATCCAATTTTATGCTTCATTATTTATTTCTTAACCACTCTTCAGAAGAATGGTTTTTATACTTTATTTTGCTGGGTACCGAATCATGTTGGTATTCCAGGGAATGACCTATCCGACTCAGCTGCACGATCAGCCAAGTCTACTTTACCATTTTCCATACCTTTCTCTGATGTAAAACTGCATATTCGGAAATTTGTGACATCATTGTAGTAACAACAGTGGGATCTCAAAGTTTTTAATAAATTGCGTAGCATTAAAATCGATTTGAGTCATTTGCTAGTACTGCCCTTGCATAGTGCTGATGTAAAGCTTACACGTCTTCGAATTGGTCATACCCGGTCAACACACCTCCACTTACTGCCTCCTGTCTGCAGTACCTGTAACGTTCCTCTCTCGATTTATCACATTTTAATAATATGTTTTCACCAACTTCGTTTAACGTTTTTTGGGAGTTCTATTTTATGCATTCAGGATTTGTTAGATGATATTCATCATCCTAACTTACGTATTCATGTGCTGTTGGCATTTTTAACTGTATAGCAATGTTTTAATGCATCTGCAATTTTATTCTCTTTAGCAAACAACTTATTTTACTTACTTCGTGTATTTTATATAATATTCATAACTTTTTATCTGATTTCATCCCTACCCTTTTATGTGATTTTATTCATTCCTTTTATCTGAGTCTAAACATATACCATTTTATCAGTTTTAATTGCATGACAAAGTATTGCATGTACTTTGCCTTTTGAACTGTTTTACCGTATTGTTTGGCGCAGCATGTCCTCTTTTGGACTTTGTGCCACTAAATCCTACATTCAATCCAATTCAATTTGCCCAAAACCTTCGCCAAATAGTGTTAAAAATGAGTTTTCATTAGCATTTTCTAGATTATCGACTGCATCTATCAAGTCCAAGACAATCTGATAATTTATCAATCTGATTAAGTTCGTCATAAAATCTGTATATTACAATTAAGATTCAGAAATTGTATTTATTTTAGTTGTACTTTTGGATTAAAAAAATCATTTAAGTAAATATTATTATACTAGGGGTTACGCCACCATTTCGCTGCCATTTACAAACCACTGCTACGCAATAATTGTCGTTTCTTGGAATAAATAAGTCTTTTTAGGAAATTTGAAATTATTTACTTACTGTACTGTATTTACTTACTGTGCTATAACGAATTCTGCTTGTTTGCTTCCATTTAGCTTGTAGTTATATTAAGATCCATTAGTGTACATACATAAGAATACTAAATGCGTCGACCCAGGGCAATAGACCCCATATGACAAATATTTTGATGACCGTTGTCGCGGGGAGCCCCGCTTGGCACGAGAGAACAAAGTGATTCGCGAACTCAAGGCACAAGGCCCCGAGTCACGCAAGACAAAAGGGCACCACAATCGTAGCGAAGTAGGCCAGCAAGCCCAAATCAAAGCCACAGGGTATCAAGCCGGCTGCACACCTAACCTATTAATAAATTCGATTCTATAAAAGTTGGATAGATTAAATAAAATCTTAACATGCCTCATTAAGTTGTAAATCATTTAACATATCTCTACAACAATGTATAATTTACTCAAAAAATAATAATGATTGTAAAACGTTTAATAAGATTAGACTTCAATTTAAATGACTTTATTTTAAAATGAAACTTAGGAATAAGTTAATATAAAAAAAAAACATTTCTTACTATAAAAAAAAACATTTCAACTATTAATTCTTTTAAACAATCGAATTAAAAACGTAAAAACATCAGTACAGGTAAATTCATTTTAAATTAAAGATACAAAAATATTTAGAGGAAAACAATAACTTTGATTTTTATTAATTTTATGCTCCTGATAGCCGAAACAAACTGGTTTCTACCAAGTATTTTTCCGGCCAATAAAAATGCACCGAAAACAATAGAAAATTGTATTAGATAATTATATTTTTAGGTTATATAATGCATAGTTAAAAAACAACAGGTTATTTTTGAAGTAATTAATCTAAACAAAATTATTTAATCTATAAGTAAAATAAATCATAAATAATATTATACAAATATTTTTTCAAAAAAAAAAAAAAAAATGGCTACTTGCACTTTGAGAAGAAGATGAAACCTATGATGTGAGAGCCAGCTGATCGTTTATAAACATGTCAAAGTTTAGCTAAGTTTTTTCATACATATTAGAATGTTAATTAACGGGAAGTTAATTAAATACAGAACCGTACCACACATTGAATTTATTGAAATATAATTCTTCCTTAGATTTATTATTTGTTGATGTATTTTATTGTAACACGTGATATACTTTTATTTTGTGTACCTGGCAACCTCGATAGATAGTTTGTGTATGTTCTACATGGTTTCGTGCTTGTCTTTGTGTTAAACAAGAAACATATGGTGAAAGAATTGAAATCATCGTAAACTTTTTTAAGGATTATAGAATGAATCACTATGGAGATTTATACTTGATGGGGTAAGTTGACTCAATATAGAATGGCAAGAACAGTTGCTAAAGTAAACGGAGCCACCTTTTAACAACCAATTAGGCTTCAGAAACCGACACTACATCACTTGAAGGTGGTAGCAAATATGTTTATTAAGAAATATGTTTCGTAAGAAATATGTTTATTAATTTTAAGTTTTAAATGCTTAATATATATAGTTTTATATTTTGTTTAGAAATTAAATATAATAACTAGGAGGCTTCCCCCCCCCCTGCTCGCTAGCGCACGCCAACCCCCGGAACTGCTTTCGCAGTTCATTTCCGATTAACTGCACGCTCATTGGATACGTTCTTAACTTCTAGTTTAACTCTAATAAAATTTAACTAAAAATAAAACGAAATTTTAACTTAAATGCCGTTTTATTCTTTCATATTTTAACTCATAACTAATAATATAGCAAAACATGGAATAGTAAAGCGCTCAACTCAAAATAAAATAGCAATAGCATAACACTTCTCATTTCTGCCAATGAAAAGGAACTATTTCAGAACTCCAAAACCAACCCACCGTTTTTTTTCCAGCGATAATCGGAGATGTGGCACACCCATATTCGGTGAGAATCGAAGACAAATGCTATTGTGTTTATGTAATGAGTTCACAATTTCTTAATGTGGATAAATACGAAAAAAAGTTAAGAAATTAGTACAAAACGCCTACAATTAAAAATGAAAACTATTGCCAACGCTCGAAAAGAAATATCATCGGTTTTATTGATACAGTATACGTACGTATTAGCGTTTTATATAATATAGATTATTCAATTTTGGTTAAAATTTCTCAAATAAAGCATTTTATTTACATTTCATATTAAATTGATTTACTTATACAAGTGATCTATTAGTTAAAAAAGTAAATTTAGGACAACATGTTCTGAAGTGACATTCTTCGCTAACTTTTCTATTCAATTAAAAAAAAAAATTATTTTGCATAACAAGCACCTGTTAATTGAATAGGACTGTACTTCTTTAAAAAGAGAAATCGGGGATGCTGTACAAATGAGGAAATTGAACTTTCACAGTTAAAATCCAATGTAAATGCACCAAACATAATTCATGTACCCCTCCTTCTTTTGATTTTTAGAATAAAAAGAAGAGAATGATTGTTAAGTCATTGGCTTTTGTTTCCTTACATTGAATTCCCATTTTGATTAATGTTTTTAAACTATTCATTTCGTTTTAATTTTTCATGTAACAACCTTTAACTGCATGTTTAGTTAAAATACGTACTTCATCGCTGTTGCTTATCCCATACACCGGTGTTATTGACCGGACAGCTTATAATTTACAAGTGATTATTTTTAAGAGGAGTAAATTCAACCGGACAGAAGTAAGGTAGAGTGATTTTTTGTTTGTTTGGTAGATGAATTTTTTTTTTTGGGGGGGGGGGGAGGGGTTGTTTCACTACAAAATTTATGACGTCAAATTTATGACGCGCAGAAGTAAGGCATATTTTTTTTTAAAGGATTTGGGTTTTGTTTTACTACACTAAACACCCATTTTAACAAATATATTTTAACTATTCATTTCGTTTTAAATTTTCCTCGTATCTACCTATCTTTACATATTCAATATTAATGGCTCAAGAAGTAGACATGAAGAATAATAATTTCAAAGAATAATATAGCAGAGCTCGAAAATTAAATTGATCGACTAGCTTGTGTGTATTTTTTTTTTATCTTTATATGCCCAACAAGGTATGAAAACCAGAAATATCTTGAAATATCGATTAAGTTCCCCACCAAATTTTGACTAAAATTGAAAAGATACCGGATCAGAAAGATTTAGAGTAAAAAAAAAAAAAAAAAAAAAAAAAAAAAAAAAAAAAAAAAAAAAGAAAACGGAACACTTTTGATAAGATTATAATATTAAGCAAGCTGAAGATCCTTCACTCACTTATAATATCTTTTATAATTCTTTTGTTATCACTTATTATATCTTTTGTTATTACTACTAATACTTTATAATATGCTTGTATTTTGCAATGCTAATTCATACTACTCGTGGCTTATCTTTGGATAAACACCTTATATTTCTTGGTTATTAATAATCATCATTTCTGATTTATACTTAAAATAAAAGTATCGATGTATCGTTCATTAACACGCAACCGGGAAAGTAGTTTGGGCACGTAAAAGTTTTATTTAAGCATTGATCTTGTAAGTAGACTAACATGCCCTGCAGGCGTAAAATTTTTGTAGTCTGGTTACACTGTATTTGAAATTACAAACTTAGACAAAGAAACTGCATAATAAATGGTGACTGATGCGCGTTAAATCTGTCTGGTCACAAAGTCCTCCATGTTCCCATAACAAATCAAAACCTCTGGGGGTACTGAATTAGAAATGGGTCGTTCTCTGCTTCGGGTCAAAATTTATCTGTGGATAAATGAGTGGATGTATGAATGGGGCCACCCAAAAAACGGGTGTGGCAGAAGTCTTATTCCTGGCCACAGATGGCGCCACTGGAAAACAATAACAATCACGCCCCTTCTGCCTTAATGGTCAACGACAACAGCAAGACAAATAAACTTATTTTCTGTTTTTCTCACTTGTTCGATTTTTCAGCTCTTAGAAAAAATGGTATTATAGTAGAGCAGTCAAAAATTTCATGTGCTTACGCTAATTTTATTGTTTGCGTATTTAACAATATCTCGGAAACTAATTGAAGAAATTCGCTCGCAAATATAAAACCCATTTATCTAATATAAACTATGAAAGAAAGCAAATATTTTAATTATTTTATGGATATTTTAGCGATTGAATTTGATTTAATTCTGTCGAATTGCTGGCGAGCTTAACTTTGAGTCTATATACTTATTTCTAGAATAAACAAAAGTTCCAAAAAACAGTAAAAGTCCGTTAAAACGACGATTCATAGTATGGAATGAATTGTCATTATAGCGAGCTTGATTGTTACAATCAAATATATGTAATGTATGTATTTATCTGTTTACATTATCTATTACATAACTTTACATTATCTACTACATAACTTTACATATCTATTTACAGAGCTGTATACATTAATTATAAATGCATGCTAATTAATGTATTTATCTTTTATTTTTTAAACTATGACTTAAAATACATATCTAGCCGTCCACGCGTTGACCCATTGTGTAAAAGTGCGCAGAACTTTACTTTCTGCTCTCTAAATTCCTTTTGAATAACATGGTTTTTTGAAACAGGAAAACTAACAATTATAAGTTCGGTTAAAGCCGGGACTAACGCTCCGAATACTAGACTGATTTTGATTACAAATAGTATATTGACCGTAGTTCTGAACTTTAAGCAAAACTTTCTTCGACAAGATGTGTAAGAACGTCAGTGCTCAGCAGGAGATGCTGAAAAACCTTTATTTGGAAGATAACTTAGCTGGTGGTTACTCACACATTGTTCTTTAAATGTAAGGAGGGAATGTTATTTGTTTTTATACCGGGAATTATAAGAATGTCTTCTATTTAAATGTTGTTCGTATAATATTGATCACTTAAGCAACAAACAAATATATTTCCCTAAATTTGTATTGTAATAATGATGGGCTAGTAATTTTTAAACTCATAATAAAATTGCAACTTTTGAGAATGACTTTGAAATGTGTCGTTATAGCGGACTTCTCGTAATACATCGTATTCGTTATATCGAGTTTTTCACGAATGTCATAAAGAGAGTATATTCATACTAATATTTTTAAAAAATTTAAATGTTCTCATTAATAGCGAACACTTTTTTCCAAACTAATATATTAGTTGGGAAAACTGCAATCATTGCGTCTGATGTTATCGTTTGATTCACCTATAATAATCGAATACAAATATGAATACGCCGGGATATATAAATCAACCCATCAATCGTATAGGAAAGTTTATTCAAGCTACCACTAACATTTCACCATATAAGTGATTGATTGTTCAATGAAAGGGAATATCGATTAATGATGGCATGATTAATTCCTTCGTTTTAAGCTTCAACCATGAAACGTATATTTCACAAATCGTTTATTTCAGGAATCTCTTTTCGTTTGCTCAGTTTTATGTTTTTGCACATTATTTTATTAGAAAACTAGAAATGTTCCACAAAATTGCCTAAACTTTGTTTCAGTAGTTATTTTATACAGAAATAGTGTTTGATGTTGAAAACTTTTTAAAAATCTCTTAAATAAAGAACTTACAGTTCTTTATAGAATTGAGATTTATAGAACAGATCTTTGTAGAAGAGTTCTTTATGTAACAGTTCTTTATAGAACTATATCAGTTTTTTATAGAACCTATATCAGTGAAAAATAACTTTTAATAATGATAGATTTGATTTGATAAGAATTGAGAAACAAAAATTGGAGGTAAAATTTACAGCAGTATATGTATGTGTGCAAGCAGGGCTAAAGAGAATAGAAGGGCTGGTTCACTCCTTTGAAGAAACTCTCGCCCCGCCAATCCTCCGATTTTCTCTAGTGACGTCACTTTGGCACAAAGCTTGCACTTTTACTTCAAGAACAGAGCGTTCGGCCTTAATAGCTCTAACTAATATTGGAGCATTTCTTTTTGTGATATATTCTAAGACATTTGTTATTTTCTATAATGACTTTCCTCAGTTTTCGCAGCGAATTCACAAAAATTTAAAACTATTAACGAAATGCCAGTTTGCGCGATTGCAACTTGCAAAAATTCTGATAGAAAAACAAAAGGAAAAAATATAATTTTCCGCGTGTTCCCTAAAGTAAATGAACAACTATGTAAAGAATGGATTCCGAAATGACACAGTTAATATAAAACAGCTATACGTTTTTTCTATCGTTAAGTACTTTTATAAAAATTCGTTATCTAAATAGAAACCGCCTCGTTATTTCAAAAAGAAAGGCAGATGAAAAAAATTAAAAAGGATAAAGTCAAAGAATATTAAAAAGTATAAATAAAATATATAGTGTATAGTTGAAATTCTCCTAATTTCATAACATACTTTTTAATGTAGTTATTCTAAATATTTATGATTTTTAAAAAAATTATATTCTCTTAAATTTAAATATCTATAAATTATATCATCTTAAATTTAAATATCTATAAACAATTGTAAAGTTTCTAATGTCATTATGAACCTAAATTATTATTTTGTTTCAGTAATTATCGTTTAAGGTTGATGTTTTCTAATGATTAAGCATAAACAAATTGCTATTAACGGCTTATTTTAAAATCAGGGATTCTAAATTTAACTCAACTTATTATTATAAAAGAATATGTGTAGATAAAAAAGTGTCGATATATGCTTTCATTTTTCTTAATAATTAAAGTTAAAACTGAACTTATTAAAATAAAGTATTTATTGTGTCATTTTCGCCAACTAGTAAAATATTTTTATAAGTTTAAAATGGTATTTTTTTAATATAATGGCCAAGAAAGTTTTTTTGAACTATATTTATGAACGGAAATAATGTGTTAATTACGTCAAGTTTGAAAGCTAATAACCAGAAAAAGTCTAACTTATTTTTACAAAGAGAAAGATGCAAAGTTATCATAATATCTTTGCTTGCCATCTCCGAGATCTGTGGGCACAGTGACGTCATGAGGAGGGAAATAGTAGCTCTAAGAGCGGAGTGAACTAGCCCTTCTATTCTCTTTAGCCCTGGTGTGCAAGAGCGAAATTAATTGTCAAAACGTCTCTCAAGAATTAAACCGCATTTGTTTTAAAATAAAAATTACTTTTATGTAAAATTTGTTTTAATAAATCTAATATTGTAAAGTCATAGCAAAATTTCTTATTATTTATTTGCCAATCGAGTGAAAAATTTATAGCAGATTTAATATAGGAAAAGGTATTTGAAATAGCTTTGTTCACCTCACATTTTCATAAAATAGTGAATAGTTTTCATAAATTATTTTCGAGAATTGATGGTGTAAGTTACTTAATAATGTTATTCGTTTTTTATCAGAACAATACCGGGTTCACGAGCTAAATATAAATCAACTTTTGGATGAATCTATCTTCTTATCAATAATTTTCAAAATTGTAAGACTTAAAGTAAAATAGTGACCCGCTTAGCGATACTTTGAAAAATAGTTTAAAAAAAAAAAAACGTTTCAAAGTACAATAATAATAAATAAATACCATAATAATTTCCAGTTAAGTAACCTTTAATCCTATTTAATCTCTTTTTTTTTAAATTTTTTAACCTATTAATTTTAGAATATTTATCAAAGGTGAAATAAAAAAATCGTAAAATAATCTTAAGAGTATTAATTGTCAAATCACTAATGAGGAAGGAGAAATGGGAAATGTCAAAAATATTTTGATTTCATAAGACTGTTTCTCGAAATCTTGATCACCGCAGGAAACACAGTTTTATTGTTTTTACTCGGATAAACCCGTATGCACTTGTTTATGTTCGTGTATCAATGGGTTAAATTAGACGATATATAACATAAATTTGACGATTGAATAAATTAGACGATATATTATATAAATATAGAATATTTATTATATCAAGCATTATATTAGTATATTACAATTAGATCAAATTATGAGACCCACTGTAGTGTTTTAATAATGACATGATTTGCACGAGTTTATATTCAATACTTTTATATTTAAACATACATGTAATGGGTTTTTATTCGGGAGATTTTTTTATATACTTCCTATTTGTATTTATTTTTAACTTATTGCATTATAATTTAAACCCATTGTTACAGGAGCGTAAACAAATGCAAACCGGTTTCATCCGAGTAAAAACAATACAACTGTATAGTATCACCCTATAATTAAAATTTTTACATAAAATCTTATAGTGCATCCAATAATATGGCCAGGGACTGTAATTCAAAACTATTTATAATTGAGTTATTTTTAAATCTTGTTATCTCCCTGATTGTTGGAAATATATGGATTATTTAGATTCTAAGTTTAAAGCAAAATATCTAAGTTTATATATAATTCTGATAACGTTTCTAAACTCTTATCTTGCACTTTAATTTATGTGTGTTGTGCTGGTAGGGGCGTGCATAAGGGAAATTAATTCACAAACTCAATTACTGAGTTGTCAAATTCAAAAGATTCAATCTTCAAAATTATGTTCGCGATGTTTAATTACTCCATCTTATCTCTCACGATTAGTTCATATTAAGGACAGAAAGTGTGTATCTCTTTGATGCAATAAATATATAGAACGTTTATTGCCTTTTCGAATGGATGCAATAATCCGAATCAATTACGCTGTAGAGATTTAAATTTGTAAGGATTACATATGTCTAAAACTGCATAACAGTTTGAGAACTGTAATGAGGAATATTAAAAAAGTTCTCAAAATAGAAAAAAGTTCTCAAAATAGAGAAGTTTTTTTTTAACACTCGAAAGAATAAAAGTTGGCTAAACTTATCTAAAATACATTTATTTATTTTGTAAAAAGTGAAGGAATTAAAGTAGATACGGATATACTAAATGTCCTTTTACGCCTAATTTTTTCAGTTAATATACATGCTTAATAATGTTCAATAAATTGTATAAAATAAGCATATAAACAGATGGAATAGATATGATTACTTTAAAATTACTATTGATAATTCAGTGCAGTTTTAAATAATTTGTACCTTTTTTTAATTATAGCATCGAAGAGCTTTTGTAAGAGCATAATTATCATTCTTTTTTCATAAGATTTATTTAAAACCCCAATTTTCATGCCTTAATATTTATTTTTAATATTTTATTTTAATTGTCTTAAAGATATGGCCCACTACTATTTATTGCTCACCAAACCTCAGAGCCTTACGATTAAATTACTCCAAATAAAAGAGAAATTTAAACGACGCTTTGTTCATAATTTCATTTGTGTTCTCTAATCAAAATGAAAGAAAATGAATTTTCGTAAATATGCTGATTGGGCATCAAAATTTTCGGAATAATTAAAACGTTCGGGAGGTCACAGTGACCTCCCGGTTTGAATGTCTCTTTCTTTTGGATCTTGTAATTCGGAAGTTCTATTTTTTTTTTTTTTTTTTTTTTGGAAGACATTTCTCTTTTTTTGTCCTTTTTAATTCGAAAGTTCAATGGTGTTTTAATGTTTTTGGAATGTAATCCTTTTTTGGGTGTCCGAAGTTCAGGAGTGTCTTTTTGTTTGGGTGAATAAGGAGTAGTGTCCCTTTCTCTGTCAGATCTTGAGTGTTTACTTATTTTTCGGAAGTTCATCTTGTGTTGCGGAATTTATAGAGTATCCATTTTTTGTAAGTTAAGGACGACGCTTAGGGCTTGTTTTACGAAAGTCAATGATTTCTTTTCCGGAGTTTCAAAACCGGTCTTGAAAAACTTCCCCTTCCTTTTATAGTTTAGTTTCCATTTTAACACAAAAATTGAAATTTTTGCGTACTATTTTAACATTACGCTGACATTTTCATTCTTTTTTAATTCAAAAATTCACAACAATTTCATATTCAATATTTAAATTCAAAACATTTTTTTAAATTTCTTTTTTAAATATTTATCGCAAATTCAGACTTTTAAAATCCTTCCATGTTAAAATATTTCATAGACTCAAACGATTAAAAAAAGTTTTTGCAAAGCGATTTTTAGAAAACCTTTTAAATTGGTTATTTGAACATCTGATGCAAAAGAGTTGACCAATCATGTTCTAGAACTTTTATTCTGTCACGGAGAATGCAGGTCATTTAATTATGTATATGATCTCTGTTAATATAAAGTTCTTCCGAAAGCAACGAATATCAATAATATGTTTAAAAGATTGCTAACTGATATCCATATGCTTTTTCATCAAGAGCATTTTTTTATCACAATTTTTCTAAAAAAAACTAAAGGAATTGTATCACTTTGTACTTCAAAATTCATAACTATATTGTTTTAGTAAATTTAAGTATTAAATAATTAAAAGAAATATACTACTATATTCAATTTAGTTTTTCCTTACTTTCATAATTTTGCATTGCAAAAGAGAAGATGGAGTGCTTTTAAATTTTAAAAATATTGAAATACTTTCTTCCTATAAAGTGTTTAAAAAGTGAAGTGTTTTATTATTGACTAGGAAAAGATGACATGCTTTCTTCCTTTAAAGTGTTAAAAAGGTGAATTGTTTTTTTATTTATTTTTTTTTTTAATTTTTTTTTTTTTATTGACAAGGAAAAGATGAAGTGCTTTCTTTCAAAATGCGAGAAAGATGGAACATTGTTTTTTCTAACAAACTATTAACTTTGGAACTTTAGTAAAAATAATACAAATTGCTTACAATTAAGTTGCGTTTTCTTAAATTAATACATACTTAAAACTCAGAAGGCAAGGGATAAATTCGCAATTCTATCTTTTTTTCGTATAAAAGGCCTGTTAAAAGCATTTATTGGTGTACATCACTCTGTATTTAAAATAAAAGTTTATATTGTTTTAGTCCAGTTATTTTATATGATGTTTTTCATTACTGGAGAAAAAAATAGTGCTTATAAACTGTAAAAATGGTGAAGTACTTTTTGCTTATAAACTATGAAAAAAGTTAATTTTTCCATATGAATAGTGAAAAGATGAAGTGCTATCTTTTTATAAATGGTGAAAAGGTAAGTGCTGTCACCTTTACGTCTGTGATACAGGTGAAGGGTTTGACTTTTTATGAACTATAAACAACATTTTGAAACTATTAATACACATTATATTCTCTTACAAGAAAAATGTGCTCTTCCTAAATTATAGCCAAATCACTATTCACAAAACGAAAGACAAGTTAAATAGCTTTCTTTGCGTGAAAAGCCTGCAAAGTAACTAATGAAAGAAGAAATATGGACACTCTGCTAGCAAACGTCATTTTCTTAACTGCTCCTATCCAAGTGGACAAATAATAAAAGTAGTCACTTGATTCTCGTCCATTCAGATAGATTAAGTGGCTACTTATGTTTGACCTTAATCTATAACTATCCAGACGCAATTCAGATGGCGCCCTTAAAAGTTAAGTCAGATTAGTTTGATTAATCTACTGTAAGATTCCTTTGGTGAATTTTTGTGTAGGAATTAGGATTTTAATGCCCTTTCGCCAACCTATGTTCAATATATTCCTCAACACATCAGTGCCCTCGATCAGAAATAGCTCTAAAAATACTTCATATGATTCCAGAAATTATTTTCAAGCTACCCTGTCTCAGTTTATCTTAGTTTATGAAAGAAACTAGAATAATCTAAGACAGGTTAACTTGATGGCAGGTTTAATCCTATCCTCAGTTTATCCACAATTTATCTTAACTATTTAATTTTTTTAAGAAGCAAAATGAATGTAAATGTAAGAAGAAGTTTTGGCAAATATTTATACTCGATTGTTTCATTTTCTGATTCGCTCTGAATCTGTTACTCTTGTACTCTAATTTGATTTTGCGGTAATTAGAATTTTATGCAACACAGTTATTATGCTTCAAAAAGGAACAAAATAGGAAAAAATCTTGTGGCAATGGGAATTCAACTAAAAGCGTTAAGATTTTATTTTTATCGGCTTAGGAAACCTTGAGGATGGTAAAGACATTAAAACTTCAAGGTTTGACTAGTGTAAAGATTTTTTTTTATGTGTGTTTATAGAAAATTAACAAAGTATATTCAAGAGCCGGGATCGCTCAGGGAATAGAGCCTTCTAATGAAGTGAACATGGTTTGAATCCCAACGATGACTGGTTGATAGGAATCCGATTCGCACCGACCACAGTGCTAACGTGAAACATCCTCTGTGGCAGACGGATCATGGGTCCCTTCGCCGTCTGGCTAACCGTGGGATGTGGTCTCCATCTAACGCAAATACGGGTTCAGCTCCATCAAAAGTCTTTCATGAAGGCGACATTTCTCCCACTACTTTCCTTACCTTCACTTCTCGATTGGGTTCAAAATTACGAAGCTATGGAATAGTCCCGAAAATTTGGTCGGCTGTTCAACGACGATTATGAGATAAAAGACAAAAAAATGTCGATGCAATTTCAAAGTTAGAAAATTATTTTTGCAGGTATAGATTATTTTTCAAAACGATTCACAACGTAAATACAAGTGGAAGGATTCTTGTTTTTTTTTTCTTTTCCATTTTCGATACGTTTGGTGACTTAGAAATGACAATGCAATACAACAGTTTAATTGTTAAGATGTCTTCTTTTTGCTATTTTTTTGCAACTATAAGTATGAAAAATTTTATTGCATAGTTAGAAACATTTTCTTAAACTTTCAACAAAACTACGAATGTAAAGAGAAAAGGTTTTTTTTTTTCAGCAACAATATTATTTTTCACTGGGAGTATAAGAGTAAAGAATTTTGATCTTGTAAAAAAAATCGTAATAAACTCAACTACAAACGTAAAATGTAAAAAAAAAAAAAAAAAAAAAAATGACGATACTATTGTAGTATTTTAAATCTTGTCTATATTTATTAACCAATTTATTTAATAAATTACGATTGAATTAAGACATAATAACCATTCAGACGGTCATTATGAATTTCGATTTTTCAAAATTGAAATGAATGTTACTAGGAAAATGATTCCAGACATTTACTCTGAACAACTATAATTCTAATAACGCCATATGCAGCGAAGGAACAAGTATTTTTGTTGTAATTAATTTCCTCGTTTGGAGACATTTCAGTAATAACATAGTTCAGTCGAAATTTAATTCTAGTCAACGATATCATTAAAATAACTCGAAAAGCTTTCCGGTGTTATTAAATTCTGAATGAGCCTACTAAAAATGTCGGCTCAAGAACACTTAAAACTTTGTTGCGCAGGCGTTTATTTCTCTTAAGTCAAAAGCAGAGATGAACGAGAAACGGCGAGAACGGACTTGAACAATTTTACAACTTTAGCTTAATTATGGAGATGAAAATGCGTCGTTAATGAAATTACATTTCGTAAGAAGAAACATTTTAAAATAAAATTCTCAATTATTTTTTTTACCTTTACCATTTTAAAATATGTTAAGCTTTTTTTTATTAATTTGTAAATTTTTTAGTTAAATTTTTCGAAAATGTTGTTTAGACTAGTTGTGATTCTATCGCTCTCTCATTAAAAAAAAAGTAAATATAAAAATAAACTGGAAAATATATGTAAATAATATATAAAAAGAAGAAAAAATATGAAAGGAATTGTGAAATGTATGTAAAATATGTAAAAAGAATTGCAAGTATAGTTCGTTCACCAGGAGGTGGTATCCGACGATACTATTTCGCTATTTTTGGGAGAAGGATGTGAACAATCCTGAACAAGGTTGCTATTTGGCGATCGTAGTACAAAATATTTATTTCGCAATCTTTGTGCATTTTTTTAACATTAAATATTTCATAAATTTGTTATTTCTCTCTTTTGAGTGAATAGTTCGTCCTTTTTGAGACATTTTGATGGGAAAACAGCAGTTTTCAAATTTAAAATTATTTTTAATTAGCTGGAGTAACGAAAGGCATAATAGCAAATGATAAAGAGAAGTAATTGAAAAATAATTTACGCATTAAGGTTGTCTTATTTTCAAGCGCGGAGATGTTTCTCTTCTTATTCTTGCGCTGAAATTAACTCTTCGTCCGAGAAGGTGGAGCCAAGTGCAAACTCCTGGTGAACGAACACATTGCTGACCACCGCAAATGCAACACCCTGAAAGAAGCATGCAAATAACATGAAATTTACAGCATGCATTAGTGGAAGTGAGATATTCAAATGATTAGAATTTAAGCGCAGACGCTCACTAGGCGTGCCTGTGGCGCCACTTCAAAGCGCTATTTAAGGCTTGGAGATTTCGACGATTTCAAGTTCGGAAATTATGTTTTTCTTGTGGTTTTTTCAAAAAAAAAAACGATAAATTATGACTCGTAGAAAACAGCGATCATCTTTTGATCAAGTATCCGAATTCGACAGAGGAAGAATAGTGGCCTACCGAGATTGTGGATTATCTTTCAAGGAAACCAGTAGTCGTGTTGGACGAAACCAAACAACAGTAATGCGGATGTGTGATCGTTGGATGCAGTAGGGTACGACGGACCGACGTGTTCGATTGCATCCACCTCAGTGCACCACTTCACGTGACACCAGATGAATTGTGCGCATGGCAGTGACTGATCACTCAGTCACATCACAAACCATAGCACAGCACATTCAGTCTGTTACACATCATCCTGTGTCTGCTCGTACCATTCGACGCCGTTTACAGTAGAGTGGTCTGCCCGCAAGACGTCCATTGCTTCGTCTACCCTTGGCGCAAAACCATAGAAGTCTCCGCAGCCAATAGACAGGGACAGTGATGACGTATTTCATGACGTCAAACTTCGCCTCCTTTCAAACTCGTTTCAAAAATTTTTTCGAACGAACCATTTAAATAACATTTCCTATGTGAATTTAAGACGGCAAGATTTTTAGTTTATTATTGAAATAAATAAATTTATATAGCGTTTCTAAGGGACTTATTCCTAATTTAAGTAGTTTTCTTTTGACGGGGTATCAGTAGATTTTACGAGTTAAGTGCATTAAATGCTATTAGCGTCAATATTTGCTTTTAGCGTCAATATTTTTAACTCTTGTTTCATGTTTATAGTTATGTCTTATTTTATTTAGAATTTGTTACTTATTCTATACCTACATCTAATTTTTTTCTTTAGTTTTGGAAAGGCATGCATTGTTTTGCAACGTTCTAAAATTAATTTTTAATCTATAATTAGATTATATTTATCAATACTAATGTCTGTTTATTTAATTATGTCTGATGATTAAATTTGTAGTTATTGTAAACTTTGTTTGCTTAAGATTTTCTGATTATTGCTGCTAATTGTCATAGGCTTTAGTTTTTAACTACTAAATAGGAATAAATTATGTAACTGACTTATTTAATACGCATACATATGGTTAAATCTGCACAGAGTTTTAGTTTAAACTAAGATTTATTTTGACTTGAGATTTTTTCTTGTTTATATTTGTCAACATCATCATTAATTAGTTTTTAACAGTAGTTTTATGCGTTAATTTTTTGAGAAAATTAAGATACATTATACATTATTATTAGATAATTAATATTAGATAATTAATATTAGATTATTTCTTAACGTAACTAGTGTAGTGTTATGTTAATGTGTAGTGTTATGATAGTGCATTGTAGTGTTATGTTAAAAGGGTCAATACTATGCTTAGTTTCCAGAATTTTAATATATAGAATAGCTAATTATTCCATAAGCAAATTTAAGAATTTATGAGAATTTATTTTATTTAATTAAGATTTTTAATTAAAGAAAAGCATTAGAAAGCTTTAAATTTCCTATATTTTTGTTTTAATTTCAAGTTCTATATTTTGTTTAGACAACAAGATAGGGAGCCATCAATAAGCTCATTTATCATCAATTTGTCTTAAAATCTCAGATTCCTATTTTATTCGATAAGAAAGTGAAACATGAATTATTTTAGAATTCTTTAAAACATACTTATCCCATACATAAACTTTTATTTAACATTCATATTTATTAATCTATGTATTCAGATAGGTGTTTAAATTTTACTTATTTAATAATATTAATTTCAAATAAATATAATTCAAATTTTTAAGAAATTTTTTTATTTAGAAACTTAATTCTTTTTTAATTAATGTATGTATACATATTTAGTTATACAGCTTTTATATTTGGCAAATGTTACTGTTATCACTTTTTATGGAATAAAATTTGCATTTGACAGTCTAAATCAAAATTTTTTAAATTGCCTTTATAGTAATATTTTATCTGTTACAGTGTTGAACGTAACATTCAAGTCACCATTATCCAAATTTATTCTTAATTTCATAATAACTACAGTTTAATTGGTTGTAAATATATTTTAAAACCTGTCAACTCTCAAACTTTTGTTTAAGTTTTATATAATTTTTTTTTTTACTTCCTATCATTTTAGTAAATTTACCAATAAATTTGAGCTATTTTAAAAACGTGTATCTTAAATGTTTTATAATTTTCACTAATTTATCTAACTTTAAATCATGCTCCTTACATAACTTTTTAATTTGTTTTAAAATTTTCATAATTATTTACAATTAATAAGTTGTCTCAATGTTATAAAAAAAAATTGATTTAATATAATATACATATTTTAAGAAAAATTAAACATAAATTAAAAATAACATTTTCCAAATAATAAAATTCTCAAATTTCCGATTTCCAGATAATAAATAGAATTTATATGGTAAATATTAAATACAAATTAGACAGGGTTAGTCCTACGTCATCAACGACGTCACTAGCTCTCCTCGTTCCAAACTTTGTTCTGAACGGAGCAAACACTATGGCGTTTCTCAAGTAGTTAAAAGTGGGTCAACTATATCTTTGAATATATTAATATAGAGTCGAATTTAACTACTGAAATGGCAAGAAAAAGTGTAATTAAGCTCTTCCATATCGTAAAATTTTGTCTCTGATGAACCTAAATTGATTGAAAGAGGTGGGAATGCTGTAGAAGCTAACTTTTTGTATATATGATTGGGAGAATTTGTATTTAATATTTACCATATAAATTCTAATTATAATCTGGAAATCGAGAATTTGTGAATTTTATTATTTGGAAAAGGTTATTTCTAATTTATGGTTAATTTTTCTTAAAATATGTATATTATATTAAATCAATTTTTTTTATAATATTGAGACAACTTATTTTAAAACAAATTAAAAAGTTATGCAAGGAGCATGAATAAAGTCAGATAAATTAGTGAAAATTATAAAAAATTTAAGATACACGTTTTTACAATAGCTCAAATTTATTGGTAAATTTACTAAAATGATAGGAAGTAGAAAAAAATTATATAAAACTTAAACAAAAGTTTGAGAGTTGACAGGTCTTAAAATATATTTACAACCAATTAAACTGTAGTTATTATGAAATTAAAAATAAATTTGGATGATGGTGACTTGAATGTTACGTTCATCATAAGCACTGTAACAAATAAAATATTACTATGAAGGTAATTTAAAAAATTTTGATTTAGACTGTCAAATGCAAATTTTATTCCATAAAAAGTGATAACAGTAACATTTGCCAAATAAAAAAGCTGTATAACTAAATATGTATACATACATTAATTAAAAAAGAGTTAAATTTCTAAATAAAAAAATTTCTTAAAAATTTGAATTATATTTATTTGAAATGCATGTGAAATTAATATTATTAAATAAATAAAATTTAAACACCTATCTGAATACATAGATTAATATATATGAATGTTAAATAAAAGTTTATGTATGGGATAAGTATGTTTTAAAAATTCTAAAATAAATCATGTTGCACTTTCTTATCGAATAAAATAGGAATCTGAGATTTTAAGATAAATTGATAATAAATTAGCTTATTGATGGCTCCCTATCTTGTCGCCTAAACAAAAAATATAGAACTTGAAATTAAAACAAAAATATAGGAAATTTAAAGCTTTTTAATGCTTTTCTTTAATTAAAAATCTTAATTAAATAAAATAAATTCTCATAAATTCCTAAATTTGCTTTAATTTATCTATTCTATATATTAAAATTCTGGAAACTAAGCATAGTATTGACCCTTTTAACATAACACTACAATGCACTATCCTAACACTACACATTAACATAACACTACACTAGTTACGTTAAGAAATAATCTAATATTAATTATCTAATAATAATGTATCCTAATTTTCTCAAACAATTAACGCATAAAACTACTGTTAAAAACTAATTAATGATGATGTTGACAAATATAAACAAGAAAAAATCTCAAGTCAAAATAAATCTTAGTTTACACTAAAACTCTGTACAGATTTAACCATATGTATATGTATTAAATAAGTTAGTTACATAATTTATTCCTATTTAGTAGTTAAAAACTAAAGCTTATGAGAATTAGCAGCAATAATCAGAAAATCTTAAGCAAACAAAGTTTACAATAACTACAAATTTAATCATCAGACATAATTAAATAAACAGACATTAGTATTGATAAATACAATCTAATTATAGATTAAAAATTAATTTCAGAACGTTGTAAAACAATGCTTGCCTTTCCATAACTAAAAAAAAAAAAAATTAGATGTAGGTCAAGAATATGTAACAAATCTTCTATATATATAAAAGTGAATGTGTGTCTGTCTGTCTGTCCCCTATAGACTCCTAAACCATCCGACAGAAAGCTATGAAACTTGGCATACAGATAGTTCAAAGCACGAGGAAGGTTTCTGTCGACATTAGAACATTCTGCGACAAACCGTTCTAGCGATATAAGCGAAAATCGAAATGGAATTTTCTGATTGGTTAAAAGTTAGCCATTGTTTTAAATTTCGCTATGAACGATTCAGTTTTCAAATATCTTGAAGATCACAACAGTGATATTTTCTATCTTATAGCTCTATTCATTTAGAAAAGTAAATTACATATATTTTAATATTTAATTATAATTCGCGCAAGTTTCTTTATGTCAGGTGAACACAAGCACGTAAAATCAACGAGAATAGATTTCGTAATTATTAGTCGTATCACGGATTTAGTATTCGCGATCGCAACGGCGAGTACGCCCTCTAGCGAGAGCCTGTAACCATTAGTTCCCTCATAACCTTTGGCAATGACTAACGCCATTTTCTTAGAAGCAAAATTTCCCTAAGGAAAAGGTAGAAGAACCTGGAAAAAACTAACCAGAACATGCCAAACATTGAAGCAGAACATGCCAAGCATTTGAAGAACAACTTCTCAATAATTTTTACCTTTCTATTACCAACAACATAAAATGATTTCATGATCACTTGCATGATGTGTGTATTGCGGTAAAATAATTTTTCTGTCTTCAATTCAATTCAATACAAGTTAAAATGAAGTCAACATAGCTTTCGTCATTCCAATCAATGAATGTGTTCCAATGAATTCCATACAGAACTGTAATAGTTATAGAATATTCTTCTTCTTCATAGAATAGTATATATTTCTGTATCAACATAATTCAGAAAAGAACAATGAAGAATAATCCGAATTACTTGAAAAAGTATCTTTTGTGCTGATTATAAATAAATTTTTTATCGTTTTCTTGGTAAGTGTTTTTTAGTTTTGAAAGAATTTCAACTAGAATTCAGCTATTCTGTTTTTAAGCTACATATTAAAATTCATATCGAGATCTTACAATTATAAAATTTTGATGTGTGGTATGTTACCTAAAATTAATGAAGGGATAAACTATGTGTATATTATTTGAGAATAAAGTTTTCAAACAAAGAACATATCATTTTGGAATTCTCCGGACTTATAAATCAGGTAAGTGTTATGATTTTTATAATAAAAAATTTGCTTGTAAATAATTTTTTTTCTTACTTGATGATAGTTCTCTACAGAATGGTTTTTTTACGTCTGATTAAATACTATAAGAATTAAAAAAAAGGAAAAAATACGAAAGTTTTTATTGAAAAATGAGGAATTTTTAAAATCGTTTTTATCCTAAGAATTCTTTATTTTACGTTTTTTTTAGTTTATAATTTTTTGATAAAATTGTTGTCAAAATACCTTTTTTGAAAAATTAAATGGTATTAAATTATGCGTTTATGTATACTTCTTGCATATTCTAATATTTGAAGTAATATGATTCAGAAAAGTATGGAAGAAAAATTCGGTACTTACGTATTAACCACAGCTACAGATTTGACAATTTTTAAGTGCCGCCAATCTACACTTAAAATTTTTTGGAAAAAATCTTAAAATGAAACACTTTGTTTAAAATCAAAGTAGTAAATCGGATTTCGGTGGAAAATGGGCCGATATAGAGTTTAGCATAGATTCAAAACAAACTTTTCTCTCACCTGATTCTATAGCCATTATGAACTCTAATAAATAAGATTAAAAAGGAAATAACATTTCCAAAACGACGTTTACTAAGATAAAGTTTCACGTTATGCACATAGGTACATTTTTGTTATATTTCACTCCATAAAATATTTCGCTCCTAAAAAAATAAAATTGCATCTTGTTTTGTTTTTGGCAAGTATCAAAGACGCATTCTCGTAACACTAAAAAATGGCGACAAAAAAAGAATGGTTCTTTTTTGTTGTTGTTGTTGTTTTTTTTTTTTTTTTTTTTTTTTTTTTTTTGTTTCGCAAGCATTCTTTATTTTACGTTAAAATTTAAATGGGCCTTTCATGTTATACCATTAAATTTAGGCATTTTTCAGGCATTGGGTTCAAAGTACTCTTATAAGAATATACCTATTTTTTTCTCTTTATTTACAAATATTTTTCCGATGTGTTGTGGATGTTCTTTCTCTAAAGAAAAGAGATACCATTTTGTTTTCGTTTGCATAAGAAAGAAAACAAACATTTTTCTTTTTTAAATTTAATCTGCCACAATAAAGATGGAACGGTACAATGCTACATTAAAGACGTCTCCAGTGTAACTGAATGACTGTTCATATGGAAATCGCAGGGATTCGGCACATACAACAACGCCCCCTATAGTTCGTTGCGATCGCGAATTGTGAAAACTGTTTAATAAAAATAAAGGTGAAAGCAACTTTCATTCAAATTGCACGTTTTCAAAACTTATTTGTATTTAGTATGCAATTTTAGGTTAGCACAATTAAATATATTTTTTGAAGGTTTCATTTCTGACAGTTTATGTCATTTGAAAACTATTAGATTGTTTGCTATTACAAAGTTTTCGAATTCCCATTCATTTCATTTCTTTCATTTAAAAAATAAATTTTTGTTTTTAATTTTATCATTTTTATATTTCTTATTTAATTTATTTCATTTTTATTGCTTTTTTATTATTTAAAATAAATATGTGAATTTACGATTTAGCAAATTTGCGACCACTGTCAACTTTTAAATTTTTTTTTTGTTTGAGAGAGAAAAATTTGCAGAAATATGCCGCCTAAACGAATCGCTCTTAGTCGATCAACATCTCAAGCACGTAAAAAGAGAACTACGTGTTTCAGAAACATCGGAGCAACGGGAAAAAAGACTTGAAACTAATCGAGAGCACAATGCTTTAGCACGTTCCTTAGAAACGTCTGAGCAACAGGAAAGAAGACTGTTAACAAATCAACTACGCACTACTCAAGCCCGTTCGTTGGAAAAATCAGAGCAACAGGAAAGAAGACTGTTAACGAATCAACTACGTACTACTCAAGCCCGTTCGTTAGAAACATCAGAGCAACGGGAAAGAAGACTCTTAACGAATCAACTACGCACTACTTAAGCCCGTTTGATGGAAACATCAGAGCAACGGGAAAGAAGACTGTTAACAAATCAACTACGCACTACTCAAG
The DNA here is from genome assembly GCA_949128135.1 of Parasteatoda lunata. Classification (NCBI taxonomy): domain Eukaryota; kingdom Metazoa; phylum Arthropoda; class Arachnida; order Araneae; family Theridiidae; genus Parasteatoda; species Parasteatoda lunata. Next base: position 114,676,079 of record OX421972.1, on the reverse strand, counting down.
CCCGTTCGTCGGAAACATCAGACCAACGGGAAGCAAGAATGAAATCCGATCGAGAACGCACTACTCAAGCCCGTTCATCGGAAACATCAGATCAACGGGATGCAAGAATGAAAATCAATCAAGAACGCACTTCGCCACCGACTATAGTCTTTCACTCAAGCGTCATCATCGGAAAAATGGATCAATTATGTATGTTTTGTATACTTGGTTTTATTGCGAAAAGTCATGTTTTTGGAGAGACACGGGATTTGATGTATTCTATTGAATGTTAAAAAAAAAGAGAATTGCTACTTGATTTGGCTTATTAAAAAAATCACACCATGACAAATTGGTCAGCTTATATCAGCAGAAATATTCATGTCGCTATTGATGCAGAATTTTTTTCAGATCATCATCCAAAATATGTTTCATGGTCCGCGTGCATCACCATACATGTCTGTTTGAAAATGCACCAGCGATATCCTAGAGAATTAACTGTTGAGACTATTTTTTCACCATTAAATAAAATTCTCATTTCAAATCATAATCGCAAATCTCATTTACTCAAATACAAAATTTAAATTCAAATTACAAACGATGCAACGCACGCAGGGTACAGCTAGTTCTAAATAAAATAAGAAATTATTATAAACATGAAACAAGAGTTAAAAATATTGACGCTTAAAGCAAATATTGACGTTAATAGCATTTAATGCACTTAACTCGTAAAATCTACTGATACCCCGTATAAAGAAAACTTCTTAAATTAGGAATATGTCCCTTAGGAGCGCTATATAAATTTATTTATTTCAATAATAAACTAAAAATCTTGCCTTCTTAAATTCACATAGGAAATGCCATTTAAATGGTTCGTTCGAAAAAATGTTTGGAACGAGTTTGAAAGGAGGCGGGGTTTGACGTCATGAAATACGTCATCACTGTCCCTGTCTATGGTGAGATGAAAGAATGACGACAGAATGGAATGAAATTGTCTTGACTGACGAGTCACGCTTCTGTCTGCAACACCATTAGAGTCTAGAGACACCGTGGAGAGAGTATGCTGAACAGTTGCATTATGCACCGGGACGGTACTGGATATCACTGTCGCACTCTCTAGTATGCATTGTCGGTACTTCAAACAGCCAGCGCTACATCTCCGAGGTGCTGGTTGTCCTTCCTTACCCTCAGAGTTTGCCTACAGCCATATTTAAACAGGATAATGCGCGACCACACGTGGCACGCATTGTCCAAGTGTTCTTCGTCAATCGCCTGATTGAATTACTTCCCTGCCCAGCTCGCTCTCCGGATCTTTCGCCAATATCATGTGGTCCATGATTGCTCAACGATTGACCCAGATTACATCCCCAGCTGCCACACAAGATCAACTTTGGCAACGCGTGGAAGCTTCTTGGTTTGCTGTACCCCAAGAACACATCCAAAGTCTCTTTGAATCAATGCCGAGGCGTGTGGCAGCGGTGATCTCCAACAATGGCGGTTACTCTGTCTTCTGTTTTTGGCTGGAACCACACTTCACAGAAGATTATAAATTTAATAATTTGATACTTGGTCAACATGTTATCTTCAAAATAAATTTTGTTGTGATATCTTTTGTCTTTCTTGGTGTTGCAATTTGGGTGGCCAGCAGTGTATAATACCAATCTCTTCTCAAATGTTAACAGAATAACTATTAAGTCGTCTGAAACAGAGTAACTTTAGCTTAATTATGCAGATGAAAATGTTACGTTCATGAAATTATATTCCTTGAAAAGAAACCTTTTAGAATAAAATCCCTATTTTTTTTTACCAGTATTACTTTAAAATATGAAGTTTTTTTTAAATAAATAAATTTTTTAGCTAAATTTTTAGAAAAGAATTGTTGTTTAGACTAGTTGTGATTCTAATCAATCTCTCATTTGAAAATAAAATTGTAAAATGTATGAAAAATATAAAAAGCAACTGTGAAATATACGCAAATAATATTTAAAAAGTGATAAAATATTAAAGGAATTGTAAAATATGATAAAATAATTACAAGTAATATTCCTCTTGCCTCAAATTTTGACGGATTAACTACTAAATTATTGTATGTTTGCTAAAAATTCGAGAAGGGAGCCCTCTAGATAGAATTATGTTAACATGTCTTATATGCATGAAGTGGTATTGGTAAGTGGTGAAGTGGTATTTAATTAATCTTAGTGGTAGATACTATCACCGCGTTTCGGCATTTTGCGGTTCCGGTACAGTATCCATAATTGTGAAATTTCCTTGATGAAAACCATTGTTGTGATTTAAAACTTGCTCTGCCATGGAAACATCATTTTTACAAAATATTTAAAAAAAATAGAAGCAAACAAAATCACTAGAAAAAGTTTAAATATCCTTTAAGTTCACTTAAGTCATAGTTTAGTAGCATTAAATTTTTTGGGTTTACGACTAGTAATGTTCAACCCCGTAGCTCTGTAGTTTTGAACCCAATCCAGAAGATAAGGGAACTCTTATATCAAGTATTGGGATTAAATTTGCCTTCGTGAATTACTTTTTGATTAAACTAATGCATATTTGCGTCACGTGGAGAGGAAAAACTCGAAAACCTCCCATGATTAGCCTGTCGTCAAGGGGACACAAACCCCCTGATCCGTCTACGTCTTAGGATATTTGACGTCACATTGTGGTCGGTGCCAGCCAGATGCTGAATTTGTATCGTCCAGAAATCGCTGGGATTCGAACCCGGTATCACCTCATTGGATGACGAACGCTCTATCCCCTGAGTCATAACGGCTTTAACATATGTTATCGAAAATTGAAGAAATGTTTCACCGTTAAGGGTAATGTTAAATATGTTTGTCCGTATTTGTCTGAACTAGAGTTCCCACTGTTTAACTTTGTAAGACAGTTAAGACAAACAATTAACATTATCTGATTGAACGGGAGAGAAAATTTACCGAAATAAAGCGAAACTAACTTTTTTTCGTAGACTTAACATTGGGTTATCGACAAGATTTTTTATATGATTCTTAAGTACCTATTAGACACCTATGTAATGCTAAAAATCACTTATTTAGTGAAGTTATTCATAAAGTTATTTATATTATTATATGACAAATAAATTCTTACATTTTTGATAAAAATTTAGTTTTGTTTCTAAGAAATTAGTTTCAGTGGAAAACCTTGCAAACAGAATGAAAATAAATTATATTTTTATATTTAAAGAGTGTAACCCGTATATGTACATCAACAATTTGATGTGCTTAAGTTGAGTATTTAATTTCTTGGCTTCGAAAAAAAAACGTAGCGTAACTAAATATTGATAATGAAATGAAATGAATAGCTTTAAGAATAAACACACGTGTAATAAATACTATTCTAATTTATTTATAATTTATACGTGATGCGTTTTAGTTATATTCGGCATCAAGTATTTGAAACGCTACAGCACAAAAACAATGTAAAAAGAACAGCTAAAAGTGCAATTGGGAACTTGACTTTCAAGAACTCCCATACCCACACGTGACCTATGACGTCAGTGCCAGCTAATCTTTATCAACAAAATGGCGTATTAAAGTTGAGCTCAACTTCTCTACATAAGTTAAATAATGATTAAATTAATTAATGATAAGTTAATAAAATAAAGTCGTATCGCACATCAAATTAGTTGAAATATAATTCTTTCCAGTCTGCTTCTTTTACTTTACTTAGATTTATTTTTTATGTATTTTATTGTAACCTTGAAATATATTTTTGTTTTGTATGCCTGGCATCTTCGATGCATAATTAGTGAATGTTTCGTGCCGGTCTTTGTGTTATGTCTCTGTGCAAATGTATGGTGAAAGAATTTAAATCTTTGTGAAAGCATTTAGAATGTGTTACTTAAGATAATTGACACTTGTCGGGCTTGGTTTACTCGAGATAGAATGGAAAGAACGGTTGCTAACGTAAACAAATGCCACGTTTGAACATAACGTATCAGGATCGAGATACCCACACTACGTCATTTGCAGGCATCCCATTCCAAACGTAAGAATAGAAATTGAAATAAATACAAATTTAGATCTCATAAATATCATAGTAATTAAATTAATTAAAAGCGAAGAATATGCGCTTGACGTCACTTCGATACCGTAACAATAAGGATTATTCTGAAATGGCTGCTGCTTATTCATTTTTCAATTATAACTAATTATGCAGATTTGTCATAGTTTATGGTTTCTTTTTCAACTATTTGTTCTTTAAGTTTAGTTTTTTTTATTAGTAGGTATCCGATATAAGTACTAAATGATAAGTACTAAATGATATAAATACTAAAATGATATAAGAAATGTTGTCATTATATTATGTACTTTTCGGTTAGCAAGCGAAGGGGCACCAAAATCCTCCACCGACTTTTATTTATTTTTTAAGCACTAAACATTAGATAAAAAAAAAAAATACAAATTAAAAAATAGCTTAATTTTTTTACGCTTGGCAAACCAAAATAGTATTTTATGGTGATATCGCTCTGAATTTTACTGTTTTATTTATTATTGCTCTTTCATATAGTATATTTCTCATTATTGATATGAAAAAAGGGAAATAGGGTTACAATAAATTTTTTCTCGATTAAATTATTTTTTCTGGGTTTGATAAACAATTATTTAATTTGAAGATTTAATAAGATGCGATTTCTTATAAATGTTGTCACAATTTAATATAGAAATTGGGATAAAATGATTGGTTATAACTAAATAAAATTACATATGGATGAAAAATCAGAAAATTTTGTTTCAGAATAGAAAAAAGTAAGGCGCAACACTTTCAAAAGATAGAGATTTTAAGCTGTGAAGTTATTTATGAAAATAATGCTCTTAGCATTTTTCGTACGACAAAAATCGTATTGTTTCAAAACTTTGTAATCGTTTCCAACCTTTCAGTTTTGTGCTTGTTAGATAACGTTAAAATATAAAAGTTTTGTTTAGCAATAAATTTACCTTGAATTATCTTGATTGTTTATTGCCATCAGAACACCTGTTGAAATTTGCTCTCTCTCTCTAGTCGGAAAATCGTTGAAATTAAGATTGATAAAGCGTTTGTATGTAACAGTATTTCAGTATATTTAATAATATTTTAACTAGTTGGAAAATAGTCGAAATTAGGGTTGAAGATAAATTTCTTTTGGTGTAAATATGGTTTAAAAATTTATACTATAAATATTGACTGCCGGTCAGGTGGCCAAGTGCTTAACGTGCCAAAGCGAATGGCTCGAATCCCGCTCGAGGCATGGATGTTTCTCTGTTGTGTGTGCCTCACTTTATGAATAAGTAAGTATCTGTTCACAGGTGCCTACCGGATAAATTCGCAACACTTCCGGCAGGTGAAAGTTTGTGCCTGCAGTTAATAAATATTTATACTTTTTGTCTAAAATAAGAACTTCACTAGACATTCCTGTGACTCAAATTCTGTTTTGGAGTGTTCGGAGAGAATCTTGTTTCCGTTGTGGGAGGACTTATATTGAACAGAAGTATATTTCACTTAACTTAAATATAGATAGGGTTGAATAGCATTTTCATCTATTACAAAAGCTGTTTAGTTAAGATTACAACTTATTGTGCTGCAACTTAAGCTAAGGCACTCAAATCAATCCCGTGTGTTGTAATCGCCATAAAAGCATAGAAAAAAAGTCATTTAAATATTTATAAATGGGGAACGATTTATCATTGTAAGTTTTAGACACAGTGACAGATAATCCTTCCATGAGGCAACAATAAATTTTCTCGGTCAAAGAATACGGAACACAAAATGTTTGTTTTTAAAGTTTAAATATTTATTGTTTACGAACTTGCTGAAAGATTACGCTGACAAAAGATGTTTGTGATAATTGTTAATGGTTTTTGGAGGAAAATGTTAATTTATTACTAAACGGAAAGATCGACTAAAATACGGATTATTGATAACTAGTTCAAGAATAAGAATACTAATTTCAAAAATGATTAGGTTTCATGTTAAAAATTTCAAATTATTTTACTAAAGTGCGATTTTTCCCCACTCGTATATTAAAAGTAAAAAGTGGAACAAAACTTTAATTCTTTTTATCAAATTATCGTAACGGTATTTTTGGGTGTTAAACTTAACTATTTGTTTTACTGAGAAAAAACTATAAAACTTAGAAAATTGGAATTACAAAGATGTATAGAAACATGAGCTGGGATAGAATAAAAAATTAAACATTCGATGAATATTTGTTCGGGAAATATTAACTGTTAAAATACCATGCGGCCCACAGAAATGCAACTACAGAATTGAAATTCAACATACTGTAAGGGCCATTTTTAAATATAAACATATCCCCCTTTTTTTCAAAATTTATTACTGAGTCGGTGGCTCAGGGGATAGAGCGTTTGCCTCCCAATAAAGTTAACTGGGTTCAAATATCAGTGATGACTGGTCAATACGAAATCCGCACCTGGCTCGCACCGACTACAGTGCTAACGTAAAATATCCTCAGTGGTGGACAGATAATGGGTCAGACTCCTTTTGCTGTCAGGCTAACCGTGTGTGGTTTTCCTTTCCCTATAACGCAAAAGCGGGTTAGTTCCATCAAAAAGTTCTCCACGAAATCAAATTTCTCCTAATACTTGATTCAGGAGTTTACTTGTCTTCTGGATTGGGTTCAAAATTACAAGGCTACGAAGTTGAACATCAGTAATCGTAAACCCAAAAATAGGTTAGTTGTTCAACCACCACTATAAATTTTTGATTAAGTATATTACTGCGAATTCTTTATCATATGTTTGATCTTAGTGCAGTTTGAAATTTAAAATTGATTTTTGATTAAGTATATTACTGCAAGAAAAATAATAATAATCGTGCGAGAGTTGAAAGAAAAATAATAATCGTGCGAGAGTTTCGCCTGAATTTTTGAGGCACTCCAGAAAAGACGGAGACCTGGTTCATACCTTTCAAGGCAGACTTAGTAAATCATGAATTTCTGATTAAAGTTTTAAAGCCAAAGGAACACTTTTAGTGTAAAAGAATAACTTTTATATATATAGAATTCTTTTTAAAGAATAAGAATATAGAATAAAGAAATTTAGTGGAATGCGAGTTTCTCAAGGTAATGTTTGTTTTGCTGTGTAAGTTAATTGAATAAAAAATCAAACGAATGATATAATTCATTTCATATAATGCGAAAAACAAACTATTTTTAAGTTTAATCGAAATCTGTTATTTCAAATTAAACGCGTGTAAAAGTTAACTTTGTAAGACTATTTTCATAATACAAAAATACAAATTCAAATTTTATTCAATTTTGTAAAAATGAGTCAACTTGTATATGAAGTTTCCGTTTAACCTAGGAGACTTTTTTTTTAAATTTATTTTTCTTAAATTTTTTGTGTATATTAATTAAATCTTCCCGTCGTCAGTGTCTCATTAGGATGTACTCGTTGCGCATAAGCACTTTATTACACCTGCAGGGTGTCAATTTCATACGATTTAATTTATGCCTGCAGTCAGTAGAAAGTTTGTTGTGAGACATTCGTGGGCAATATCTGTCTAATTTTAATTTCATATTTTGAATGTTGTTACTTATGCTACCTGCCAATACCAGCAGTCCTGAGTGGGAATCAAGCTAATTTTTAAGGCAAAGGGTACGTTTCTTGGTCTTTTCAGTGGCGCAATCTATGGCCGAGAATCCGACTGAAACCACCTACACGTCACAGCCCACGATCTCTTGGACATGCGTGCCAAGGAATAGACGGGAATTCTTTGGCCTTGAAGCTCACGTTCTCACGAACACGAGTCCAACGTTCTATTAACCTGGCTATTTCGTCCTCATTTTGAATGTTCATAAAATTGATTGTGTTATGGCAAATAATACTACAAAAATTCAAATATTTAACTACAATATTTCATAAGTTTCATGAGCTAATGCATATAATGTATTGTTCAGAATAACGCGATAAACTCTTGTTAAATAATAAATGAAAGGCTGGTAATTATTTCAGAGTACTCATGGATTATTTTTCAGACATTTCGAAATTCTAATGCTCATAAAATCAAAAATTATTCCACCAAATTTTTAATATAAATGTGAGTAAAATCCCTTTCAGCATTTTTTATATAATAGGAATTCTCATCTCTAAGAGAATATTCTTTGAATGATCTGAATAGTTATCATCATCAGAAAATTATTTTTTTATTTTTAAAATGATCAAAAGAAACGTATTGAGTAACGATATGCTCTAAACAAACCAATTAAAACATCAATTCAATATTTATGTGAATTTCTTTAAAAAGGTAAAATATCGAAAAGATTCATAAAATATTTTTGCAAAAGACAGAACTATGAATTAAAACAACAACAAAATTAATACATAAATAGAAAGCAAATTTTCTTAAACAAAAATTCAGACATTTAAAAGCGTTGCATTGTGCTAAAATGAATTTCAATAAAATATTCCAGAAACAAAACAAACAACATGAAACACTATTAAATATTTAAGCTAATTACTTTAACACCAAAATAATTAAAATAAACTTATGAAAAACATTTTTTAAAACTGGGTAAAAGAATTTCACATTTATTAAAAAATTATGAAAGTATAGAAAGAGACTTTTGGAATTAGAATGATAATCTGCAAATTAAGTACCTGCAAAAATGTAAAATGATAATATTTTAGAAATCGTTATTTAAACAAATAAAAAAATGCATGAAAATTTATTTTTAAATTCATTCAATAGAAGTCTTCAAAAAAATGATTTGTAACCTATAGAATTTTTTATTTCTGCTTGTGTCTAATTACTTTTAATTACATACTTCTTCATAAGTAAGGAAAGAATTTCGTCATTTTCGAATAAAAATTATTCCCCAAATGGAATTTTATAAAAACTAAAAATACGTTTCTCAATATAAAATCATTTAGAAAATATCGTGCAAAACTGAAATTAGTATTATTTCTTAATTAAAATATTTTTTTCTTGTTGCATCATTCTAATTAAAGCTAAAATTATTTTTAATTTTGTACATTATCTTTTTTCTCTTTTTTTTAAAAAAAAATGTTTTTGTTCGTTCTATACAATTGTTGCATTTATTCTTCACCTATAATACCACAAATTTAATTTATTTCTATAAATTAGATTGAATAGTTTTTTAGCATTAAATTCATCATTAAATAGTTCATTTTTATCCGCGAAAAATTCGTTATGTAACTAGAAAATTATAGAAAGGCATATTTATTTTTATTATGGATATTTAAACTATATTAAAATAAAACATGTTACATATTTCATAATTATTTACTTATCAATAAATTATTACTTTACTTTCATCAGCAATTTATAAATTTTTTGTAATATCCAAAAACGTTAAAATTGTCAGCAAGCGTGAATGAAATATTAAAATGAAAGTCACTGAAAATTAAAAAGCAATTTTTTCAGACAGTAAAAGCAAATAAAATGGTTTGTCATAAAAATTTAACTTTTATTGCAAATTTTATTCGAAATGGAATTTTTTTTAAATAAAAATAAAAATTTTATTTTTACAAGAAACATTACTTAGTGTTTTAGTATTATTTAATAAGAAATTTCCTCAATAACTACGGAGTATTTTGATGCTAAGTATCCTTATAAAGATAATTTTTAGTGTTTTAGTATTATTTAATAAGAAATTTCCTCAATAACTACGGAGTATTTTGATGCTAAGTATCCTTATAAAGATAATTTTTAGTGTTTTAGTATTATTTAATAAGAAATTTCCTCAATAACTACGGAGTATTTTGATGCTAAGTATCCTTATAAAGATAATTTTTAGTGTTTTAGTATTATTTAATAAGAAATTTCCTCAATAACTACGGAGTATTTTGATGCTAAGTATCCTTATAAAGATAATTTTTAGTGTTTTAGTATTATTTAATAAGAAATTTCCTCAATAACTACGGAGTATTTTGATGCTAAGTATCCTTATAAAGATAATTTTTAGTGTTTTAGTATTATTTAATAAGAAATTTCCTCAATAACTACGGAGTATTTTGATGCTAAGTATCCTTATAAAGATAATTTTTAGTGTTTTAGTATTATTTAATAAGAAATTTCCTCAATAACTACGGAGTATTTTGATGCTAAGTATCCTTATAAAGATAATTTTTAGTGTTTTAGTATTATTTAATAAGAAATTTCCTCAATAACTACGGAGTATTTTGATGCTAAGTATCCTTATAAAGATAATTTTTAGTGTTTTAGTATTATTTAATAAGAAATTTCCTCAATAACTACGGAGTATTTTGATGCTAAGTATCCTTATAAAGATAATTTTTAGTGTTTTAGTATTATTTAATAAGAAATTTCCTCAATAACTACGGAGTATTTTGATGCTAAGTATCCTTATAAAGATAATTTTTAGTGTTTTAGTATTATTTAATAAGAAATTTCCTCAATAACTACGGAGTATTTTGATGCTAAGTATCCTTATAAAGATAATTTTTAGTGTTTTAGTATTATTTAATAAGAAATTTCCTCAATAACTACGGAGTATTTTGATGCTAAGTATCCTTATAAAGATAATTTTTAGTGTTTTAGTATTATTTAATAAGAAATTTCCTCAATAACTACGGAGTATTTTGATGCTAAGTATCCTTATAAAGATAATTTTTAGTGTTTTAGTATTATTTAATAAGAAATTTCCTCAATAACTACGGAGTATTTTGATGCTAAGTATCCTTATAAAGATAATTTTTAGTGTTTTAGTATTATTTAATAAGAAATTTCCTCAATAACTACGGAGTATTTTGATGCTAAGTATCCTTATAAAGATAATTTTTAGTGTTTTAGTATTATTTAATAAGAAATTTCCTCAATAACTACGGAGTATTTTGATGCTAAGTATCCTTATAAAGATAATTTTTAGTGTTTTAGTATTATTTAATAAGAAATTTCCTCAATAACTACGGAGTATTTTGATGCTAAGTATCCTTATAAAGATAATTTTTAGTGTTTTAGTATTATTTAATAAGAAATTTCCTCAATAACTACGGAGTATTTTGATGCTAAGTATCCTTATAAAGATAATTTTTAGTGTTTTAGTATTATTTAATAAGAAATTTCCTCAATAACTACGGAGTATTTTGATGCTAAGTATCCTTATAAAGATAATTTTTAGTGTTTTAGTATTATTTAATAAGAAATTTCCTCAATAACTACGGAGTATTTTGATGCTAAGTATCCTTATAAAGATAATTTTTAGTGTTTTAGTATTATTTAATAAGAAATTTCCTCAATAACTACGGAGTATTTTGATGCTAAGTATCCTTATAAAGATAATTTTTAGTGTTTTAGTATTATTTAATAAGAAATTTCCTCAATAACTACGGAGTATTTTGATGCTAAGTATCCTTATAAAGATAATTTTTAGTGTTTTAGTATTATTTAATAAGAAATTTCCTCAATAACTACGGAGTATTTTGATGCTAAGTATCCTTATAAAGATAATTTTTAGTGTTTTAGTATTATTTAATAAGAAATTTCCTCAATAACTACGGAGTATTTTGATGCTAAGTATCCTTATAAAGATAATTTTTAGTGTTTTAGTATTATTTAATAAGAAATTTCCTCAATAACTACGGAGTATTTTGATGCTAAGTATCCTTATAAAGATAATTTTTAGTGTTTTAGTATTATTTAATAAGAAATTTCCTCAATAACTACGGAGTATTTTGATGCTAAGTATCCTTATAAAGATAATTTTTAGTGTTTTAGTATTATTTAATAAGAAATTTCCTCAATAACTACGGAGTATTTTGATGCTAAGTATCCTTATAAAGATAATTTTTAGTGTTTTAGTATTATTTAATAAGAAATTTCCTCAATAACTACGGAGTATTTTGATGCTAAGTATCCTTATAAAGATAATTTTTAGTGTTTTAGTATTATTTAATAAGAAATTTCCTCAATAACTACGGAGTATTTTGATGCTAAGTATCCTTATAAAGATAATTTTTAGTGTTTTAGTATTATTTAATAAGAAATTTCCTCAATAACTACGGAGTATTTTGATGCTAAGTATCCTTATAAAGATAATTTTTAGTGTTTTAGTATTATTTAATAAGAAATTTCCTCAATAACTACGGAGTATTTTGATGCTAAGTATCCTTATAAAGATAATTTTTAGTGTTTTAGTATTATTTAATAAGAAATTTCCTCAATAACTACGGAGTATTTTGATGCTAAGTATCCTTATAAAGATAATTTTTAGTGTTTTAGTATTATTTAATAAGAAATTTCCTCAATAACTACGGAGTATTTTGATGCTAAGTATCCTTATAAAGATAATTTTTAGTGTTTTAGTATTATTTAATAAGAAATTTCCTCAATAACTACGGAGTATTTTGATGCTAAGTATCCTTATAAAGATAATTTTTAGTGTTTTAGTATTATTTAATAAGAAATTTCCTCAATAACTACGGAGTATTTTGATGCTAAGTATCCTTATAAAGATAATTTTTAGTGTTTTAGTATTATTTAATAAGAAATTTCCTCAATAACTACGGAGTATTTTGATGCTAAGTATCCTTATAAAGATAATTTTTAGTGTTTTAGTATTATTTAATAAGAAATTTCCTCAATAACTACGGAGTATTTTGATGCTAAGTATCCTTATAAAGATAATTTTTAGTGTTTTAGTATTATTTAATAAGAAATTTCCTCAATAACTACGGAGTATTTTGATGCTAAGTATCCTTATAAAGATAATTTTTAGTGTTTTAGTATTATTTAATAAGAAATTTCCTCAATAACTACGGAGTATTTTGATGCTAAGTATCCTTATAAAGATAATTTTTAGTGTTTTAGTATTATTTAATAAGAAATTTCCTCAATAACTACGGAGTATTTTGATGCTAAGTATCCTTATAAAGATAATTTTTAGTGTTTTAGTATTATTTAATAAGAAATTTCCTCAATAACTACGGAGTATTTTGATGCTAAGTATCCTTATAAAGATAATTTTTAGTGTTTTAGTATTATTTAATAAGAAATTTCCTCAATAACTACGGAGTATTTTGATGCTAAGTATCCTTATAAAGATAATTTTTAGTGTTTTAGTATTATTTAATAAGAAATTTCCTCAATAACTACGGAGTATTTTGATGCTAAGTATCCTTATAAAGATAATTTTTAGTGTTTTAGTATTATTTAATAAGAAATTTCCTCAATAACTACGGAGTATTTTGATGCTAAGTATCCTTATAAAGATAATTTTTAGTGTTTTAGTATTATTTAATAAGAAATTTCCTCAATAACTACGGAGTATTTTGATGCTAAGTATCCTTATAAAGATAATTTTTAGTGTTTTAGTATTATTTAATAAGAAATTTCCTCAATAACTACGGAGTATTTTGATGCTAAGTATCCTTATAAAGATAATTTTTAGTGTTTTAGTATTATTTAATAAGAAATTTCCTCAATAACTACGGAGTATTTTGATGCTAAGTATCCTTATAAAGATAATTTTTAGTGTTTTAGTATTATTTAATAAGAAATTTCCTCAATAACTACGGAGTATTTTGATGCTAAGTATCCTTATAAAGATAATTTTTAGTGTTTTAGTATTATTTAATAAGAAATTTCCTCAATAACTACGGAGTATTTTGATGCTAAGTATCCTTATAAAGATAATTTTTAGTGTTTTAGTATTATTTAATAAGAAATTTCCTCAATAACTACGGAGTATTTTGATGCTAAGTATCCTTATAAAGATAATTTTTAGTGTTTTAGTATTATTTAATAAGAAATTTCCTCAATAACTACGGAGTATTTTGATGCTAAGTATCCTTATAAAGATAATTTTTAGTGTTTTAGTATTATTTAATAAGAAATTTCCTCAATAACTACGGAGTATTTTGATGCTAAGTATCCTTATAAAGATAATTTTTAGTGTTTTAGTAGTATTTAATAAGAAATTTCCTCAATAACTACGGAGTATTTTGATGCTAAGTATCCTTATAAAGATAATTTTTAGTGTTTTAGTATTATTTAATAAGAAATTTCCTCAATAACTACGGAGTATTTTGATGCTAAGTATCCTTATAAAGATAATTTTTAGTGTTTTAGTATTATTTAATAAGAAATTTCCTCAATAACTACGGAGTATTTTGATGCTAAGTATCCTTATAAAGATAATTTTTAGTGTTTTAGTATTATTTAATAAGAAATTTCCTCAATAACTACGGAGTATTTTGATGCTAAGTATCCTTATAAAGATAATTTTTAGTGTTTTAGTATTATTTAATAAGAAATTTCCTCAATAACTACGGAGTATTTTGATGCTAAGTATCCTTATAAAGATAATTTTTAGTGTTTTAGTATTATTTAATAAGAAATTTCCTCAATAACTACGGAGTATTTTGATGCTAAGTATCCTTATAAAGATAATTTTTAGTGTTTTAGTATTATTTAATAAGAAATTTCCTCAATAACTACGGAGTATTTTGATGCTAAGTATCCTTATAAAGATAATTTTTAGTGTTTTAGTATTATTTAATAAGAAATTTCCTCAATAACTACGGAGTATTTTGATGCTAAGTATCCTTATAAAGATAATTTTTAGTGTTTTAGTATTATTTAATAAGAAATTTCCTCAATAACTACGGAGTATTTTGATGCTAAGTATCCTTATAAAGATAATTTTTAGTGTTTTAGTATTATTTAATAAGAAATTTCCTCAATAACTACGGAGTATTTTGATGCTAAGTATCCTTATAAAGATAATTTTTAGTGTTTTAGTATTATTTAATAAGAAATTTCCTCAATAACTACGGAGTATTTTGATGCTAAGTATCCTTATAAAGATAATTTCTAGTGTTTTAGTATTATTTAATAAGAAATTTCCTCAATAACTACGGAGTATTTTGATGCTAAGTATCCTTATAAAGATAATTTTTAGTGTTTTAGTATTATTTAATAAGAAATTTCCTCAATAACTACGGAGTATTTTGATGCTAAGTATCCTTATAAAGATAATTTTTAGTGTTTTAGTATTATTTAATGAGAAATTTCCTCAATAACTACGGAGTATTTTGATGCTAAGTATCCTTATAAAGATAATTTTTTATTATGAAATATAATAAAGCATATTATTATTTATAAATTAAATTATGTTACTCTTTTAAAGCTTTGTATTATAATAATCCTAAATATTTTTTACCTTTTAGATATGGGAAAAAAACTTTTTTATTTACTTTTTATTTTTTATTTGAGGAAAAAATAACTACACAAACCTTTTTTTCCTATTTACTTCAAGCAAGAAGAAATAGTTGTACACTATTTCTCAATATCAAATGTAATTTTCATATTAGAATTATTTTTATTTATCCCATTAAAAACAATAGCTTAATTAAAAAATATTCAAACTTTGAGAGGCAATTAAAGTGTTGCAATGAAAATATTTTTCTTTTATTCCTAAAGCATGAGATTTGAAAATAACTAACTCCCTGGCAGTACAGTCCATGTTGGACCATGGCCTCACTAACAATTTTCCTACAAAATCGCCTGTCTCTAGCTCTTTGTAAAATAAAATATTGAAAAAAAGAGGACTTAAATTTATCTATTAATGTTTTGCAATCAGCACAAAGTTACTGTAATATATTAATTTAACTAATTTCTTTTTAATTTGTGAGTTCATTTCTTATTGTCTACTTTCAAAATTATAAAATATTATGCTGTCACAACACAAAAACAAATGATCGAAGTTAAAATACCCTTATTGGTATTTTTGATAATGTTTGTCTACCACCCGCAGATCGAAATGTTGGGCTGGATAGTTTAGCTTCAAATCACACAGTTTATTTTTTTTATTATAATTTTTTTACGGCAGGCAATGAACTTTATGTTCTTCACATCAGAAGATGCCGGAAGTGCTGTTCAATTATTGTTACCCAGTTTGTGAACCTAAGTCACGCAGGCAAGCAACATTTCCGACACCACACTGCCACAGGTACCCGTTTATAGGGTGGGTCACATTCACACAGCAGAGAGGGAGAAAAACATCCATGCCCTGAGCGGGATTCGAACCCACGACCATTGGCTTCAAAGTCAGGAACGCTCGGCCACCACCTTGCCGGCACTCTCAATTTATTATTTCTATAGCTCAGGGGATAGAGCGTACGCCTTCCAATGAGGTGAACCGGGTTCGAATCCCAGCGGTGGCTGGTCGATACGAATTCCGGATCCGGCTTGCACCGACCACAGTGTATACGTGAAATATCCTCAGTGGTAGACGGATCATGAGTTAGAGTACCCTTGCCATCAGGCTAACCGTGGGAGGTTTTCCTGGTTTTCCCCTCCATACAGAGCGCAAGTTTCATCAAAATGTCCTCCACGAAGGCAAATTTTTCTCAATGCATAATCCAGGAGTTCCCTTGTCTTCTGGATTAGATTCAAAATTACAATGCTACGGAGCTGAACATTAGTAGTCGCAAACCCAAAAATTGATCCGGCTGTTCAACGACGGTTATGAAATAAAAAAATAATTATTTTTCAAAAAAATTTCAAAACTCTCGTTCATATACTCCAGCGTTGAATTGAGCTCGTCCACGATTTAGTAACATTTTGTTCCCAGTCCACATGTGGCTCATTTTTCGTTAGTTATTTGGAAAATGTTTAAAATTTTGATTGGCAATGAATTCTATTTAGGCGATAAGTTAAATTGTGTTTGTAGAGAAAGTTGCATGTCAAGCATGAGGTGCAAAGTTAAGTTCACTTGTTGTTCGGAAATATGTCAAAACTTTACAGAGAGTTAAAAATAAAGAAAAAATCAACAATGATAAAAATTTAAATTTTTTTTTATTTAATAGAACGTTCATTCTTCACCTCGGAAGCTGCTCATTTAACGTTATCCAGTAAGCACTTAAGGAAGCTATATTTTCCACACTGCCACAGATAACCTTTCACATTCACGCATCACACAACAGCCCTAGGAGGGATTCAAACCCGCAACCATTGGCTTCACAGTCAGGCGTTGCTTAAAATACATATATACTTCTATTCTGCTGTCGTTACCTTGTACCGAATAAATTTTCTAACAAACGTATGTAAATTCTATGTTCTTTAACAGTTAAAATGTATGTGTACAGTTAAAGCACGGCATATTACGAGATGTCCGCGATATGTTAACGACAGAATGCTTAAATTATACAAAAACTGTAAATTTTTAACATGTTAAAAACTACTAACCCTCCATGTTTTTCGTTTAACGGGGTCAATATTATCAGAATAAGGGGGAAATGGGTATAAAAGGTAAAACATCCAGACCTTAATTTCATAGATTTTTCCTAGGCTTTTTTTTTTTACTAAATACATTTTCGTTTAATGGGGTCAATATTATCAGAATAAGGGGAAAATGGGTATAAAAGGTAAAACATCCAGACCTAAATTTCCTAGGCTTTTGATAGTCTATGAAAAATACTCGAGCATTTTTATGGGAAACCGATTTATCTCAATATGATCGAAATGAAAATGTTAATTGGAAAATTTAGGTAAATGGTGCAACAACAAAACATCATCAAAACTAGAATCAAACAGGGATGTCAGGAATACAATTGTTACTGTGAATGACCGAAATGAAGAGAATGTCGACTTTCTCTGGTGAATGTCAACAATCACATAGTCTTTTTGGTGAATGTCCAAAATATTTGTTATATCCAATTTAATATTAATTTATTTGTTGATATTACTGTTACATTTATTCAATATTTTAATATCTGCTGAGGATAGAACATCAGTGGTGGGAGTACTGAAGCTTTAAAAAGACATTAATGTAAGGTATAACAGGCAAATGTATATTGCGCATAAGTTTTTTTAATACTTGCATACATGTGCATTTCTTATAATGAAAATTTCAATATATCGGCTGCTATTGTCGTTACAGTGGATTTTTTTCTGTATTTATTAACAGACATTTTATCTAAGTTATACAGTCTTTGAAATATTATTCAACGTATTCCATAAAAAAAAAAAAAAAATTATCATTTTTTTTTAGAAAAGTAGAACTTTCAATATTTCTTTTGACATAAAACTTTTTGTAAAACTTGAAAGAGCAAACAAAACATAATTTGAAAAAATAATTGAACATAAGAAAGTCTCGTAGAAAATGCAAAATAAAGTAAATTTGTACCTTGATGCTTCATTGAATGTTTTGAAAACTATAAGAAAATGCCGAAATACTGCATTCAAAATTGATTACAAAGATAATCATCTCCATAACATTACATTTTATTTCCCAATACCGTTATTTTTTTAAAAACAATAAGTCTAATTTAAGGTTAAAACAATAATTCTAGTTAAGTCTAGTCACGCTAATCTAAAAATTAAAAATCAGCTAACTATTTCGTACATTTTAAGAAGATTACAGAAGATCCACTAAACGATTTTTTTCCATTTCTCTTTTAGATATCGAAAGACAATAGTTACGAGAAAAGAATGGTTTCCGAATGCGAAATTACTTAAAGAAAAGACTATATAAATACGAAATTTATTAACCAAATGCATTTTAAACAATAAAGCTCATACTACTAGGCTGTTTCACTAGGCCTTGAAGACCACAATTTATTCATCGTTTGAGTTAGTTAATAGTTTGATCTTCAAATAAATAATTTCAATAGACTTTAAAATTGGTTTTTATGAAAGGAATTTAATAATAAAAAAAATTTTTGATTGTGTTGATCATGGTGAATTTTGTCAACTAAACTTCTGAAAATAAATGAGAGAAAAATATTTTAAATATATAATTTTTGGTAATAACAAATATGAGTGTCATTTAAATTTGTTTGGAAGTTTCTGTTTTCTGTTAAAATAAAAAATTTATTCTTTTCTAAATTATAAAATTTATAAAAATATCAATACTTTATATGTAATAAATTACTATTTTACTCTATATTAAAGGACCGGGATAGGATTGGTAGTGCGCTGGACTTACGTTTGTCAGTTCGAATCCAGCCCCCGAAGACTTCGCTTGTGGTAAATGGTGACGGTTTAATCTGTCGGACTATAAAGATCCCATAACAAATTATATACTTTTGGAGGTACTGATTGATCGTTCTCTGATTACGATCTATGAATGAGTGAATGGGTGTATAAATGGATTCAACATATAAACGGGTGTCACGTATGGGTGCGGCAGAAGTTGAATTCTTGGCTATAGATGGCGCCACTTGAAAACAAGAACAATCTCACCTCATGCTTTATTGATCTATGACAACAACAACTATATATTTAAAAAATCAAGGTTGCCTGTTTTGACTTTAACCCTTTGATGCGGAACTTTTTTTATTGTTTCATACTTTGTTCAATATTTTGTATTAATTTAGGTCAAAATAAGTGTTATATTTAGTATTTTAATAATTTATAGTTATGATATACATCTTATGTTAAAGGTGAAATCTTCCAAACAAATCTTACTTTCAAATGTGTACTTATTTAGATCTAAGTTAGTCATCATTGAAATTTCTTTTATATACAAATACAATTATAGATAAATTTTTGAAAATTCAAATTACTTTCTTTGGATTTTAAATTTTAATACAAATGTAAGTCCGATAATCTATCAGATTTTTTTAATAACTATTAAATTGCTTTTATAATTAAATAATACCAAAATATATTTTTACTTGTAATTAGAGCGTGAGAAAGAAATTATAAAAGGGACACCTATTTACGTCAAAGAGTTAAATGATATCAAATGTTGTCCAATATATTGTATGGTAAGTCCCAAGAAAATAATTTTGTCAAATTTATGTTAGTTGATAGTAAAAATATGTTATTTAGATGCAATTTTGCTTTAAATCTGATAGGATCCAATTTCTAATATACCTGGATAAAAAAAAAAAAGACTATCTGCATCTCATCTGTATCCGCTGGATTTTGTTTTACTTTTTTTTTTCTTCCAGACGTGGACTCGTACCTAAGTTTGCAAAACCCTTAACCCTATAGTCCGTCCACGTCTGGCTACCAATCTAGCTCGTATAATTCATAATACCTGTACATAGGTAAACAATTACATAATTGCATAACAATTACAAGTTACAATTGCATAATATATAGATATTTTCAATAAAATTTAGTATACAACATTGAAGAGTCTTGTAGATGACAATGATGTGCATCACATTTGTTATTTTTTTTTAAAAAACAATAAATGAAACAATAAATGAAGTAAAAAGAACAATAAATGAAGCGAATTTTGTTACGTACATAATAATTGAAAAAGAGAAATAAAAAGAAAATAACAAAGAGTGTAAATAAATGAAATGTATCATGTAAGACAAAATTAAGAACTGTTAATAAACTTAACATTTAGGGAATGATGAGAAATAAAGTAAAACATTTCTTTTTTAAATGTCAAGGAAAAGAATTTTACGAATTTAAGTATTTTAGAGAAATTTAATAAAAAGTTAAGAAAATTTAAAGAAATTATTGTTTTTTTTTTTTTTTTTTAATTTTTTATTTTATTTCCATTTCTTAATTATTGTAGTGAGAAATTAAAGAATAAGAGAAAAAAAGAAACATCCTCTTTTTAGAAATTTGGAATTAAAAAAGATATTTGATTGAAAATAAAGGAGCATGGGGCTCTCTAATAGGGCATAGTAAAAGTAAGAAAAGGGTATTTTGTTTTGTATTACTGCACAAAATCTAAAAAAATTTTTAGTATCTAAACATAGTAAAGCGTAAGATAATGGTTAAGGTGACCTAGACCTATACGCCAAATTCAAATGAAAACACATGTATAATTTCGAAGTTAAAACAGTTCAAAAAAACATAATAAACAAAGCAAGCTAAGAGCAACGGTGTAAATGACCAATAGGAAATCCCAGTGGGATAAAATAGTAATTGGATGAAAGTTAAAAGTCCTTGAAAGCTAAATTCCAGCTGAGTAAAATTCCAAGTGGTTAAAACAGTAGTAAAAACTAAAAGTCATTAAGTAGGAAAAAAATCAGATGACATGCTTTATTATGTTGTCTCCTGATTCTCTTACTCCGGGTCATTACAAGTTTTCAAGAGTTAATTTAATGATGCTGATCGCAATTTTCCGGCAGGCCAATATAGCGTCCCACTGATGTTTGTCTTGATTGTTGTTTATATGGGGACCACGAAGTGTCCGGAACCTTGGAAACCTTTAATGAGGTGAACGATTCTCTGTGCCTTGCTTGACATCATGATGTTTTTTGAAAGAATCTTTGCTAATAGGTCCCAAACAGTCCCCGGCCAGTAAGAAGCAGTTTCAAGGCCTGCAGGTGTTTAACGGTAGTGTCTAAAAAATTATAAGCCTGTCCTCCACTGTTGCTTATCTCCAGTCATTATTCCAAAGTTATTCTCTTGATTCATGTTTTATTTTGAAATTTTTCTCACGGGCTCTCATACTCCATTAGTTCCAATTTAGTGGCTTCCTTTGCAGCCCAGCCAACCTCCTCGTTACCTTTAAATACCAGAGTGTGTTTTAATCCAGTTTATTTTATAATTGTTACTCCATATAGCTTTTGTTTCCTCAATTAATTCAAGATTTCTACTTGGATCTTCCAGGCTCATAAGGGATGACAATGAGTCTGTGTCTCCTCTTATACTAAAGTGTATCAAAAAGTGCCCAGAAATTAAGATGGAATAATAAACATTCGTTAACTAGTTTCAGAATCATAAACTCGCTAACAAAAATACGATCCAGGCTGCCGGCATGCAAATATGGAGTTTGGCATGGCCATATTAACTTAACACTGAGTTTTTTTTTTTTTTCGAAATTCCAATTAGTTCAGAACTTATAGCCACTTAAATTGCTTTTTTTCATAAATTGTTTCTTAATTATTTTTGCTTTGCTTTGTTGCTTAAAATCTACGTTTTCCCCCTTTGTTCTTCAATGACGAATGAGAAGCAACCACGGGGGTTGGTGAGAGGGAGTTGGTTGGTGTAGAAAAATGTACAAGGAGTTAGGCGGAATAAAAAAAAAATAGTTACGATTAATATATTATAATATATTAATCGTAATATAATGTTTATATAATATTTCGTTATGATTAATATATTAATAAAATGTACATTTTTAAATTTACAATTATTCTATATTTTCTTTAAACAAAATTATCTTTTATTTGTTACAAAATTATCTTTTATCTTATCAAAATTATCTTTTATATTCTCTTAAAAGAGAAAAACTTTAAGGAAGATAAAGGTGGAAAGATCGACGTTTGTATATAAAAGCTGATTGCAAGGAGAGAAAAAAATTTGCGTAGGGTAGAAATTTTTTTCTTCCAGCATGGTCCAGTTTCACTTTGTAATAACGAATTTCGCGTGTTATTAATTTGTCAAAATTTAATAATCCCCAAAATGCAACTGATAACAATCCAATCGTAAAGTTTGTAAAAAAAAAAGACATCACAAGACAAAATGATTGATGATCCCATCAGAACAATTTGATGGTTAAAGTTGGTTTAAATGCCATTCATGATGGTCCAACATCATTTGATGGTCACCATCATCCAACATTTTCCATTACGCTTACATTTTGTTTGATATGCCAAAAAAACTTCCATCATTCCATGATGGAAAATGCTACTTTAATACTATGATAGTCAACTATCAAGAGAATTTTAATTCTTATGGGCCATGATGGTTCCAACTATACATTTCCTTAATGGTTTAATTGGAATTCTTGTTGGTTCTCAGGAATATAATATCAAATTTTTTTTATACATTTTTTTTTTAATTTTTTTTTTATGTTGGCTCACCATAAATCAGTTCAAATTCCTACATTGGGATGATGGTTGTTCATGATCATTCCTACAATTGATTTCTAAGACACTATGATGGAATTTCGTGATGGTTCAACACGGACAAACCATCAAAACAAGTTGCTATTCTTATGTTGGACCATCAAAAATCTCTCAGAATTCCTACATTGTGGTGATGGTTACATATGTTGGTTACTATCAAACAATATAATGGTTCATGGTGGAATTATTGATGGTTACCATCAATATTATGTTGGTCCAAGATTCTGTAGGGATATTTTACATCAAATCTTTTATCCATCGTATTAGAAAATCAACTTTTGAAATATTTCTTTTAGTATGAAATGCACAGAAAGGTTTCATAAAAGATAATCTAAAAGAATAATTGAAAAGCTCGCAGAATACGTAAAGTAAATTTGTATTTGGATACCTTATTAAATATTTTTGGATATTTAAACACTTCTTTCAATTGATTTCAAAAATAATCATTTCCATAACATTCCAGGTAATTTAATTTTCCTAACACTGTTAAAAGAAACTTTTTTCTGTAAGAAATAAATCCATTTTAAAGGAAAACCTAATCACGTTTTCGTTCTTCTAAAAACAGAAATGCAGCTAACTATTTTTTACATTTTAAGAAGATTATAGAAGGCTGTGTTCCTTTTAGAATTCTTTTCTGTATGCTTTTCTCTTTCAGATACTGATTAACTAAGAAAATTCTAAAGAAAGGAAAAAAAAATTCGAAATTCGGTTTCCAAATTCGAAGTTAATTAAAATAGGATGACATTAATATGGGAGTTATTAACCAAATAAGTACATTTTAAACAAAGCGCATATTTGAATAATTTCACTAGGCTTTGAAATTTTTTAGCAAAATTTATTCATCGTCTGTGTTTTAAATTTTTAATTTACAAAGAAGCAAGTTCAATAGATTTTAAAATCGACTTTTATAATTCATTAACGTAAGTAAGATTTAACTATATAATGTTATACTTAATCTATAGAAAATGGACAGTTAAAAAAATGTCACTGAGATTACATGGTTATAACTGAGTTTTTCCAATGCATGCCAAATAAACTTCTGTAATTTTAAAAAAAAGAATTTTTTTAAAATATAATTATTTTTCTTACAAAACTTAGGAGTATTATAAACATTCATTTAAAACTAACTTATTTTTTTAACTTTTGTGTGAAAAAAAATACTTCAATTATTTTATTAAGAAAATTGTGAAAAATATAAATATTATCTATGATAATAAAAGAAGAGTTTGTGATTGTATCTTTCTTGTGTATTCAGAAACGCGTTTATTCTAACATCTTGAAATTTGGAAAGTGGTTGCAAGATCAAATTTTGGTTCAAAATAGTTCCAAAAAAATTTTATTATCTTTAAAAACTTATTTTTTCGATTAGTTCAAAAAAAGCCACTCATAAAAAAAAAATTTAAATTGCTTTCGATTCTGTTTTTATTAAATATTTTAGAGACAACATCAGTGGTATCAGATAAACTCAGATTATTGTGAACATTAGGCGGGCTACGTCAAAAAATAAACATTTCTAGAGTTATCAGAAACCACGCGTTTATTGTGTCTCTATATATACACTACTGGCCATTCAAATTGCTACACCAGGAAGGCGACACACCACGAACTTGAAATTTTCAGGACGGATAAAGCATGTTGTGGTATGCAAATGATTAGCTTATCAGCACATTCAGGCGGTGGTGGCGACACCAACAAGCAGAAGAGATTTTACAGTAAGTTTCTCATACAGAAATTGAATTTGAGCGTTGTTAACAGAGTTTTTGTTCTGCCTTTTGTGAGAAACGTCTACCAACTGGGTTGGATCGAGGTCGAATTGTGGCCTACCGGTATTGCGGCTTATCATGCTACATGTTATCACTAACATGTTATCCACATGGCCTTAAAGGGATCAAACAGCTACGTCGCGAACCCTGAGTCAACAAATGGGGTCATTTGCGCGACAACAATATAATTAAATAAAATGTTATTTATTTTCATTTTAAACACACAAATTTATGCAAATTAAACTAAGGGAAAAAAAGTATAAAATTTAAACTTTATTAGTATTATCAAAATTGCATTTAAATGAGACGAGTCCAAAATATATATATTAGTAAAAGCTCTTTAAGTAATGGAAGCAGAAACTAATCTTCAACATTCTCTTATTATGATTTGGCTTTCCCCGGCGGCATATTAATATGCATAAATCTTATGAATGCACACACACAGGAGGGGGTTGAGTATGCACAATTTCAATTAGTTGTTACATCGGGATTTACGCCGAAACAACTGTCGTTAGAATATTTTCCAGCCTACGAGACCGATGCATTGTATTAGCTATGAAAATAAATAATAACTGACAAGAATCTTTAAGTTGCTAAAACACGTAATTACATCGTGAAATATTGAGTTACGTAGGAGGGTTATATAAACATTTGAAGGAAAATAAAATAGATGATTTGACGATAAATTATGAGAATTTTAATGTAATTGAAAATATTAGATTAAAAGTTTAGAAACTTTTTTTATAGTAATGTATGTATAGTCTTAAAAATTTCCTAGTGTTGTTTGAAATGAATATGATTTTTGATAAGTTATTTGCCGCTTCCCGAATTAATTCGGGTACGTATATAATGCAAATATTTATTATCCCGAGTAAACTCGGTCGTAGCAGACGTCAATACGTTTTGTTTTGTCTCGTTTTTATTCGGCCGGAAGCAAAACAAATTTTAATTTTTAAAAAAAATTATTTTTAAAATTTATGATTTAGATTGTTTTTCCCCGATTGATGCAATGTTTCAATTTCTATTGATGCAATGTTTAGAAATTTCTAAAATTAAAATTGCATTACTTTTCAAAGTGTTTTTAGAAAAAGTGTATTGAAAGAAAAAATAGATTTTTATATTCGTTGCAGATTAATAAAAGTGAAGTTTAATAACATTATAAAATAAAAATCCCGTTCTTAACAAATTTTCGGAAGAAATAAAGTAAAATAATGATTCCATGTTTCCTGAAGTTATCTTAAATAGGTTTAAACTGTTAGAAAACTTTTCTTTTTTTCAATTTTAAGTTTTAGCTTCAGCTGGAATTCAAAATGAAGAAAAAACGCAAAAATAATTCTTGTTGAATGATTTAATTGATATAAAAAAATATTTTATATCAGTTAATGATACGAACATAATTGCTAATTTATTATAATGAAAACTTTTTATTGGAAATGAACATAAGTTATTTTAATAACATAACTGAGATCATGAATTTTGCATCTCAGACCCTCTTAATACATTTTAGGCGTAAACATTTTAAAAGTTTTTCAAAAGTTTTAAGATTTTCTTATTATACTGTTGTATCAATTGAGAAATCTAGAATAAAATAAAAAATATAAAAATTATTATTTTAAAGCTGAAAATTTTAAGCTTTAAAAATATTTGCATAAAACTAAAATTTTTTTAAAAAAAAAATCTATTGATGGATAAAATAAATTTTTCAATATATTGAAGATAAATAAAGGTAATGAGAGGTCATGGACTCCACTGTCCTGCTCTGGACAAGACTTTTCTCGCCGAGCGTTATTCGGAGGCTAAAGATATGTTAGATTAATAAAACCAATATAAATATATAAAGAAGTAAACGATGAAAACCGTTGTCCCGGAAAGTCATAAATGCAAAACCTTTTCCATCGAGAGAGCACGTCTAAGTTGTACCCCAAAGCTTTTGCCAAAAGTCCAGGCAGAGAGAAATAGAATACAAATTGCAAACACCAAATACAAAAGTACAATTTACTTAAACTAATACAAGCGAAATGAATGCTAAAATCCCTAAACCAACGAACACAACACACTACAAATCCTCAACTAAATTGAAATTAACGAAAAAACATATTTTTCATTTTTTCATTGTTTTCTTCTTTATATATTATATTGGTTACAATGTTCTTCTGGAATTTCTGCTGTATAGCACGTTTTTCCACTGGAAATGTAGTTTCTAATTGCTGATTTAATATTTTTGATTTCTCTTCTTATTAGATTAATGAACTCTCAGTATTTTTTGTTGTACTCTGTGTTCGTTCTTTTTACTTGTTTTCTGCTGTAATTGTTCATAATCTGCCATTAGAAATATATATGTATATTAGAATGTTCTTCTCATAAGCGAAGTTTCTACACAATTCGTTAAACTTTTGCCTTTTATTTCATAAATAAACGACGTTTGGAATGTTAGATTAGATTTAGCTACAAAGTATTTACATTCACCAGAAAGTTCCATCAAAGGATTGAAATTTATTGCTTCAACAATGAGATACCCTCTGGGCATTCCCAATCACTTGAATGTTCGATGTCACAAAAGTTCGAAAAGCACATTTAATTACCTTTTAACAAAAATCTGCTAAAAACTAAATAAATATTACCAAACTGATTACGAAGATGTTTAAATGAAGCAATAAACGTATAAAACAAAAATAATGCAAAAATGTGATTTTTCATGAATATTATTCTAGCTAAAACACTATTTGTTGATATTTATTTTCATATTTAAACATAGGAAAAATATGGGCAAACTGACTAACTCTAAGATAAAAGGAAGAATTTTCCCCATGCTTTTTAATTAGGCAAGTTAAGAAAGCAAATTGAATTAATAAGCAAAAATAATTACATTCCGTTAACTATTGTATTTTTAAAAACAAGCTTACACTTTTATTTATTTGCATTTATTCTAAACAAAATTAGAATTTCATATTATATTAAATTGGGGAAAGAAAGGAATGATAGCCCAAATAAGTATTTAATTTATCATTCAAAATTTCTCTGTAAATTTTGTCTGAAATTTTGTTAAATTTTATCGTTTACTTTCTTTCAAATTTCCAACATGTTAAATACATAAATGCGGAAAATATTTCAAATAACTTAAGCTACTTTAAAATTCAATTGCAATAATATTTACTCTTTGTTTTTAAGATGCAAAAATAAATGTTAAAATCTTAAATGCATATTTTCTTAGAATAGTCATTTTATTTTCGTTTAGTTATATAAGTAAATTATAATCCTTTAAATCTTTTAAAAGGATTTTTTATAAAAAGAATATCGATTTTATCTCAATTTTTCTCTAAATTTAAATTGTTTTAATTTGAAATAATGTTAAGTTAAATAATGATTAATGGAATGATTTGATCAAAAGAAGAATTTGTAATTTATTAAAATTGACGTGATTTTTTTTTCCTTCTATTTATAGCGAGAACATATTTTCTATTTTATAATTGTTTTTAGGTCAAAAACACATTTTTTTTTTTTTTTAGATTTCAAAATAGAAAAAAAATTCAATAGCTAGTAGGAAAAATATTTGAAGTTTGAAAATTGTTTTGATCAATTTATACGATGTGGATTAAAAACAAAAAAAAACTAAAAAATTTAAAAGTATAATTAGAAAAGGAAAGTTCAAGAATGATTAAAAATTTATTTTATATTGTATATAATATTCATGGAAGTATTAAAATTCATAGATGATGAAAATAAAAAAGGAATAAATTTAATTAGGTAACAGAATACTTTAATAACATTTGAAAAATAATATTTTTAAAAATAACATTCATGATTACGTTTAAAACTATAAAAGTCATAAAATATGAAAAACCAATTTTATGAATAAAAGTACGAAATATATTAACAATACTTCCCTTAATTCATATGAAACCGGAAGAAACGTAAAATATAAAAAAGAAAGAAAAAAAAAAGAAGATAAATCTCTTATTTTTGATTAAAACTTTACCCCCAATTTCCATTTTAAATTAAACTTAGAGTGAAAAAAACATTTTGAGAATGTTATTCCAAGGAAAACATTAATTTTTTTAAGAATATTTTGCTGAGTCAGCAGAACTATCATTCTTAAATTTTGCTGTTTTCTAACTCAAATTTCGAGAAAAAAAATGATAAATACAAACGGCTGCAGTATTTTTTTTCCCAACTAAAATGCAAAACTATTAATTTTACACACGTTATTTATTTTTTCAAACTTTTTTTTTTCGTGGAATAAAATTACAAATTAATATACAAGTACGCATCACTGCAGGTGATGTTCGAACAATTCTCAGAATTTATTTCCGCTCTAACTAATTTCCCGTTCTTTGCACGGCGTGAATAAAAAAAATCAATCAGTAGTGAGCTACACTGCGAACTCATGCTCAACACTGAACGGCTTATACAGCCCCTGACCAAATTAAAAGACTCACTATAAGATTCTATGTAAAATCTTAATTATCAGGTGATACTATACAGCTTTACTGTTTTCACGCGGCTGAGACCGGTTTAAACGTGTTTATGTTCGTGTATCAATTGGTCAACATTGTAATGCAATACGTTAAAAATAAATACAAATAGAAAGAATATGAAATATCTCTTTAATTTAAACCCATTACATGTTTGTTTAAATATAAAAGTATTGCATATAAATTCGTGCAAAACATGCCATTATTAAAACACTACAGTGCGTCTAATAATTTGGTTCAATTATTATAATATACTAATAAAATACCTGATATAATAAATTTCTATATTTATATAACAAATCGTCGAATTTATATTATATATCGTCTCATTTAACCAATTGATACACGAACGTAAACAAGAAGAAACCGATTTCAGTCACGTAAAAACAATAAAGCTGTCGACTGATAATTAAGATTTTACATAGAATTTTATAGTGCATCTAATAATTTAGCCAGGGACTGTACCTAATCAATTGAAAAGTTTTGTGGTAGAACCAGGTAAGTGACATAGAAATTTTTAAACGTATCCAAACATCAACAAAGTTATTGGTTAAAGGGAATTAAAACCCAGTAGATTTTTTTAAAAAAATTAATGACTTGTCGCTTTGTTTATAAAGAAATTAAAATTGCTTTGTCTTCTTAAATTCAACTATTTTGAAATTTTTTTAAAACAAAAATGGAAATTTTAGTAATTAACTAATAAACAAGAAAATAATTGCCACCAAAACTTTTATCTTTCAATTAAGTTGAATGTAGAACGTCAATTTAATAAAGAAAAAAGATGTCAAATAAAGCATTACATATTTTCCTCAAAAAATAAATTCATTATGTCTTTACAGCTGACGGAAATTCCATAATTTATGTTTGGTTTGTATGCAAGTTCCAAGAAGAAGAAAAAAAATGAACACATAAACATATTTTTCTTCTAAGAAAACTCTTAGTCTGAATTAAGAATTCTAATTTCCGACGGCAGGGCACATAATTTCTTATACAACTGTTGAAAATATTTGCCATTCTAATGAGACTTTAATTAAAAGGAGTTTTGTTTGTTTAATTTATCATGTCAAACCAACATAATTCATGTTTAAACAAATTCTTTCAGTTAATTGGCGACATAAATTTTGCCTTAATTTCTCACATGAATATTATAAAGCTGTTAAACTATTTATAAATTATGATGTACCGTTTTTAATACCAGAGAAATCTCATGCATGCCGTGTGTCAGTGATTTTAATTTAGGATTCGCAAGACTCGTTTAAAAGTTTTGGTTTTCAATTTAACAAAGATGCAAAAAAAAAATAGAAGGAAATTTGTTTGAGTCATTGATTATTATGGACGACTCCAGCTCCGCTTTCGGACTTTTCTTAGAATTCGTTTCCGGCCCCTTAAAAATTATCCCATTTGTAGAAATTAGTTGATTGAGGATTCGGAAGAAAACTATTCGTTTAAACTTATGATTTTTGGTTTTCAACTTAACAAAGATGCAAAAAAAAAAAAAAAATAGAAGGAAATTTGCTTGAGTCATTGATTACTATGGACGACTCCAGCTCCGCTTTCGGACTTTTCTTAGAATTCGTTTCCGGCTCCTTAAAAATTATCACATTTGTAGAAATAAGTTGATTGAGGATTCGGAAGAAAACTATTCGTTTAAACTTATGATTTTTGGTTTTCAAATTAACAAAGATGCAAAAAAATAGAAGGAAATTTGTTTGAGTCATTGATTGTTATGAACGACTCCAGCTCCGACGACTCTTAGAAGTGGATTCCGGCTCATAATACTTCTTAAAATAATCACACTTATACAAATAAGTTGGAAAAAAAGATTTAATTATTGAAAATGGACAAACCAATTTGTTACAATTATCATATAAAAAAAAGGAAGTTGTGTAGATGGCACTAACGAGCAATATGATCAACTTTCAATATTCAATTGTGATAGAGGTTAAAAAAGTTAATTGTGTTTTTGTTTTTTGCATGTATGTATATTGACGTATTTCGTATTAAATTGAAGAAAATAACTGTAAACCTGCTGAAGGTTAGTTTAA
The DNA here is from genome assembly GCA_949128135.1 of Parasteatoda lunata. Taxonomy (NCBI): domain Eukaryota; kingdom Metazoa; phylum Arthropoda; class Arachnida; order Araneae; family Theridiidae; genus Parasteatoda; species Parasteatoda lunata. The sequence continues at coordinate 114,645,042 of OX421972.1, read as the reverse complement.
TTTGACTAAGTCTCTTTTACTATTAAAAAAAGACGACTGAAGAGATAATGTTAATATAAATAATTAAAGGGTATCGATAGTTGTTTCACCATTAAATAAAAAGATCTGGATATAAAAATATCTAACACTTAAATCATATAGGTACAATATAATAGTTATGATGAACTAGATTCAAATTTAATTGATTTTGATTTATTAAGTTTGATTTTGATTGATTTATTTAAGTTTGATTTTGATCGATTTTGATTTAATATTATACTCATAAACTAGGAAACTAACAGAGGATATTAATATGCACACCATATTTTTTTTTAATTTTCATCTGAGCTAAGAAAATTGGTTTTGGAATAAGCAAATAAGCAAATATTTTATTTGTTGATTTAATAATTCAATTAAATCAATAAATCAGTCATACATGTGAAAAACGTACAAATGTAATAAGATTGTTATATGTTACAATTAAAATTATTGTCATAAAATTCATTCGAATAATATTTTTAATTGCTTAAATGAATTATTTGCTTTTAAATGAATTTTCATAAAACCAAAAAAAAAAAGAATTATTTCTTCTTATAATCTGAGTACATATAACAGCCTTTAACTACGCAGCATCGGTGTTGAATAATTTTTCTTTTTACTCCAACTCTTCATCGACTCCAACTTTTCATCGAATTTGCATCACTGCAAGTTTTCTAAAAGAACTTATATATCGAACTGAATTCACATATTATGCGAACTTTTAGAATAGGTTATAAGTACATTCAATAAGTATGAATTTTACTACTATACTATATATTTTCAAAAAATACCGATATTTAACAATATATTGCAATATTTTTCAAGTTTAAACTAATTCACATTATTTTTATAATGGCAAAATAAAATTTATCAAGGCGCATTCAATAATTATCGGGAGTCGAACATTCATGTAATTATTTTTTAATATGCTTTCACTGATGATCGCGATATTATCGTTTTCGATATTTATTGTTATCGTTAATGATCGTGATATTGGCGTATTTGACACATGTTTGTTTTAGTTTATCTCTTTTCCGGTATGGCCTGTATAAACCAGAATCTGACGTGTTGTTGTTGCTTATCCTCTCTGTCTGACGGAGTCAGACAAGATCCACGAGTTCGTTGACTGAAAGGAAGTCGAAGACTAGGAGAGGATTGCTAAAGAGATCCTCCTTAGAGAGTCTTATGCAATCCAAGAGGTGCTCAGGAGAAGCCTGATGAATTTGGCACTTGGTGCAGGTGGCCTGCCCTCGTTGAAAGTGAGGCACTTGATGTGACCGCTAGCAAGCCTTGATAGAACAGTCCGGGTACATCAGTCACGCGGGAGGTCAAGGGACAAACCCGGTTTTGTTCCCTTGTACCAATTATGGGTTGGGGGTGTTTTCCACTCCTCCGAGATTTTTGATTTTTCCAGAGAGTATAACTCCAAAAAAGTAAGTGTGGAAGAGGGAGTTGTTGTAATCCTGCAACCCTCCTTAGCAAGAATATCGGCTATTTCATACCCGTGGAGATTCACATGGTAAGGTACCCATTTCAAATGAACATCATGATTAAGTGAAATGAGCTTTAATTTAAGCAGGATAGATGTGCTGATCCTGTCGTCGCCTACAAGAGGCCAATTACTAAGATGGTGGAGAGAACTACGGCTGTCAGACAAGATCCATAGGTCTATCCATAATCCTCTTCGGATAAAATAGCTTCTAGTCTATTGCAATCAATTCACTTCTGAAGACAGAGCAGTGATTAGAATGAGAAAGAGTCAAATTAGCCTGAAGGGTTTCGATATAAATGCTGCGAACAAGATTGTCAGTTTTACTACCGACAGTAAATATTTTAATGGCATTGCTAGGAGTGTGGCTCAGGTTTTCCAAGGTCAGTTGTCTAAGATGTTCTGGGATGTAGTCTTTCTTTTTAACATGAGAATTTAAGTTAAAGTGAAACTGAACCCTGGGGAGTCCTTTTGCTGGATTTAAGCAGCATTGTAGTTTGTTGTTTTGTAGCATTGTTGTTGTTTGGAAACTTTTCTTCGGGTCTGTTTTTCGTGGACACGTCTTTCTGACGTGTTGTTCTTGTTGTTTGGAAACTTTTCTTCGGGTCCCTCTAATCAATAAGCATCATAAAGAGCATAACTTATTTACAAAGCTAGATGCGGAGCTATACAAAGCTGTATGATACAAAGCTAGATAGCTAAAATACGCATTAACCCAATGAAGTTACGGGACATTGTTAAAAAAAAATTCGATTATAATACTATACAAATTAATTTGTCCAATACAATACAAATTAATTTGCACTCTTTATGATAACAAGAATAAAATTGTGCAAATGTATAAAATATATTCAAAAATTTAATTTAACTATAAATATTTCTTTGCATATTTATAATTAGATTTATAATTAGTACACGGACTCCAGCAAGCTAAAATAATTAGTATTCAGCGTAATGAAAAACAGAAAAATAACGTAAAATATTATTCCGGTCATTTTATTTCTTTTGATGATAGTTAATTTTTTTAACATTACTATAGATAAAAAACAGATATGAAGTTTTTTTTTTTTTTTAATTTTTAAATCAAGCGGGGCAAATTCAATTTCAGATACAGATTAAAATTCAATTGATTGAAGCTACCAGTAAATGTTTATTTTTTTCCTAAGGGAAAATGTCTTTCCTGGTTGGGTAGGCGGGCTTGTTTTACTTCAAAGAGTCAAAGATTGGATCAAAGCCTTTACCAGGCACCCAATCATCTTAGCAACTTCCAGATGCAAGCGAAGATATGTTTATTAGATATATATTACAACGAACCGGAATTGGTTCCCTAGTATAGTTTATATTCTTAACTTTGCGAGTTAACCGCTTCCCTTATTATCCCGAATTAGCTCCGGTATGTATACATTGCAAATATTTATTATCCCGAGTAAACTCGGGCATAGATGAATTCGTCAATGCGTTTTGTTTCATCACGTTTTTATTCGGCTGGAAGCAAAACAAAAACTAATAATAATCTGCTGTGATTGAAAGTTTAGCAATATTTGTTTGGGAGTTTTGTTATTTGTGGGACTGCAGACAGGTTTTGTACAATTGTATATACGATGGTTGATGCATTTACATAGAAAAAATTAGTAAAAAAAATGGCGTTCTCTAGAGAAAGTGAAAGTAATGCAGATGACTTTTCAGATTATGAAGATGTGAACATATACAAAGACAAATATTTAACTTTCTTTCATTGGCCCGAGATACTTAATTCTATCTGAAGGTATCTTTTGATAGATGAAGCTTGACATGGTTATAAGCATTCTGTCTTATACACAGTTATCTACCTTGGCTATAAAGCACTCTTTAAACTGCGTAAATTAACGAAAGCCGAAATTTAATTCTTTTGAAAACTAAAACACAGTTCAACATTACGAAATATAAGCTATGTTAAGAAGTGTGAAATAGAATATCCCCAGGATAAAAAAGAAAGATCTGTGTGAATAATGAGATAGGGTTAAACGAGATGTGGAGCTTTGGCGAAAATTTAAATATTGCTAAAATACAATGCGCGGATAAATTCCTCCGCATCACTTTGCTTTAATTCGCAGTTGCCAGGGAGGTGATTGATTACAATTGATTGCACTCTAAAGTTACACCATTTTCTGTGGAGAGACTTGTTATTATTTTCCTTTATAGAGTATGGTGTAAATTTATATATTCTGTTAAAATAATAGGAAAAACTCCACATTTTAAATTCAAAGGTACTGTTGATTTAGTTTAAGTTTCAAATTTGAAGGATTATGAACATTAATAAAATATTTTTTTTCATAGAGTGATAAAATTACACAACGTTATGTGAATTTTTTGTCTAAAAAAAGATTAAATTAAATTTAAAAAGATTAAACAAATTTTTTAATTAATTGCCACGATTTGACTTTTTAAACAAATAAAATACTGTTCCTTTGGGTGAGGAAAAAAAAATTCTTTTTTCCAAAATAATAATTTACAAATAAATGTTTTAAGAAAAGAAAAAAAACACTTTTTAAATTTATATTTGATAAAGCTACGCTTTGTTTTTATTTAGGGGATAGGTTTAAGAAGATCATTGTCATAAAAAGCCATCAGAACTATCCTTTGAGATTATCCCTTTTCTCATTTGTGGGAATCGCGCGACATATTTAATAAACCAATTGTAATTAACTAAGATTTCCCTTTTTCCCTAAATCGAAGCATTTTAAGGATTTTTTATGCAAGATTTTCCTTCACATTTTGGCTGGAACACGATGGAATTGTAACACTTTTCTTCACTTCATAAAATAAGTTTAAATAAAACAAGTTTTTAAAATGATACTATAAAAATGGTTAAGTAATGGTTAAAAATCTTAATAAATCGAAAAGAATACATTGGAATTGTTAAAAAAAATACTACTTTTAGTTTTTAAAACTAGACCTCTCCCCGTCCAATGAAGTGACCCAGGTTCGAATCTTAGCGATAGTTAGTCGATACTAATTCTGTTTCCGGTATTCACCGACTACAGTGCTGATATAAATTATCCTCAGTTAGACATTTATTAGGTTGTAATATATATCAGGAGATCCGTGGGAAGTTATTCCTTCTCAATGTCATGCAAATGGCAGTTAATCCCACCAAAAGAAAGCTAGTTTGTCTCCGTGCTTGATATTGAAGTTATTTTGTCTTTTGGGGTGGGTTCAAAATTACGAGGGTGAAGGAGTTTAGCATAAATAGTTGCAAATCCAAAAATGGATTGACCCTTCAAAAATTATTTTATTAATAGTTTTTGCTAAACTGAATGACACGGTTAATCAAAATAATGTACAAATAAATGGTATTTTCCTATCAGAATGTTTCTCAAACATTTCTCGATAAAATAAATGCTTTTTTTTTTAATTCTATAGGTTTTGCATTATAGGAGTAAGAAACAGCGGTCGCGACTCAAAATTCCTGAAACTGCATCATTGATGGATCGTGTGAGAAGATAAATTCGAAAACATTAACTTCCAATCTTATTTCGCTAAAAAATTAACAAAAAGCAATGAGATATTCATACGCTGATTCTTTTAGCATAGATATTTAAGCTCATTAATAAATAAATAAAATTCTGTTGCACCTGAAAACATATTAGAAAAGTTAATTAAATTTATTTTTAGCAATAGTCTACCCAGGGGAAGGAATCAAGTTAATTATATTCATATATTGGTTTTGTTTCTTTGAAATTTACTTGTTCCTGTTTTTCTTTTCATAGAAAAAGAAAATCCGACACCCCAATGCTAGTAGAATGTTTGTTGAAAATCTCGAACAAAAGAATATAATTAGAAGGGAATAAATGTTTTTTTCTTTTCCAAAGATTTTTTCACAACGAAAAAAAATTAATAGGTTTTGATAAATTACTTAAAAGTTTTTGTGGAACTTTCGTTATTATCTTTAGTATGATAAATAATAAGAGAGATTGGGTTTCACTTTTTTATTAATCATTATAAAGAGAAACAAGAAAATTTATTGTGAAAATGAAAAAGAAAATATTCTGTTGAGATACGGAATAAGTACAAGATGTCGATAAATTGATGATGTCGAAAAATGAGATGTCGATACGGAATAAGTACAAGATGTCGATAAATTGATGATGTCGAAAAATGAGATGTCGATACGGAATAAGTACAAGATAAAAAAAAATACAAATTAAAATTCTTATTAATTAAAAGAACTAATTAATAAATTAAAGAAAAATAAGTTTCAGACTTCTGATTTTCGGATACAGTGTGATATATATATATACAACTGAAGATGAATAACTTTTGATCTAAAGATCGGATTTTCACTCATTAAGTCAGATACGATGGCATTGGAATCTAGCAGTAAATATGCTAGTTCAAAGTTTGTGTTATATATTGAACTTTTATAACCATTCTCAAACAGCTGACACAATTTTTTGGGTTTACGACTAACTTTTATTTATGGAAACCTTTTTAACCTTATTTAAGGAAACTTTTAATAACATTTTTGACACACATTTATAAAACTTTTTTAATCAAAACATATTCATACAAGCTATATATCCTTATAATTGTTTCATATTGTTTTATTTAACTATTGTCAAAAATTTTTTTGAAAATTTATAGGGTATATAAATTTTATCTCAAACAATGTATAAAGAACAAAACGTGAACGAAATCAGTCAAATCGTTCGCGTGGAATAATAAAATTTAAAAAAAATTGCAATTTTGAACTTTGACTTCTCAAGAACTACTTAACCGATTCTATTCTAATAATAGATTTTATCAATTAATATTATATAATTAAAAGTCTCAAATATGTATTTAAGTAAAAATATGCATTTCCTTACTATTTAATAATTGTTCGATAATCATTAAATTATTAAAAATAATTGTAAACCTAAGAAATTATTTTGCATACGTTATAGCTCTCAGCAAATTTTTCAATTATGTGTAAAAATATTTGATTCGTTCATATCGTTCCATGGACATAATATAAAAACAGCAAAGACCTCCAAATTTTCGAACACTCTCCTGGTTAAACAGCTAAAAAAAATTTTCTCAGATTTTGTTTACTGAGAAACAGAGTTATAAAAGTCCTTTTAAGTTTCAAGAATCCAAATCCAGAAAAAATGTGTTTGTTTAGAGAAAATAAATTTTTGTGTCTGATTTCGAATCTTAAATATTGTGACATTAAGTCTCAATCTAATTTAAAAATCCTTTTTTTAAAATCCAAATCCTTATTTTTTATTTTCTGTTACAAATCATAATTACTGATTCAATTCACAACTCGCCCCTTAATGCATTAGTGCAATTGGGACACGCTCCCTGGAAATTCTATAAATTCCATTCTCACGCCCTGTCCTTCCCTCTTCTAGGAAAAGCGGTATCTATCCCTCAAGTGGAGCGTCATCTCCACTTGAGGGAGCTAGTGAGAAAGTGTTCATAACCGTAACACTTACAAAATAATAAATATATCACCTCAACTTGTAAATTTTAGGTAATTTAGCTTTAACTTTCAGAAGATAAGTAATTCAACTTCGACTTTAAGTATTTTAGTATAAATATCTGAGCGCATAGAGGCTCATCAGCGACCAGGAGGATCAGCTCAAGCCTTGATAGAGCTTGTTTTACTCTGCTCGGACTCATGTCTATTCAGCGAACTGCTCGCGAAGGGAAGGTCCCTTCCAGCCGCGGTAATATTGGATACAGACTCTACACTAGTACTGTCGATATTATTTTAAAAAACTGTGGAATTCCAATAGAGTATTTCCCAGGAGTTAGTTAGGGCTCAAATTATGAGCCTTGAAAACAGAGCACTTAGCTTGGACTTGTACAAAAGAATTAGAGATTTGGCTCTAGAGTACAAAGATGATTCTGACAAAAGAAGACAGATTTACTTTGGTATTCTCTATAAGGCTTCAACTAAAGTAATAGAAGATAAAGAGCGTCAAATTTCTGAAAAAGAAGATCCCCCTCTAACATCATCGTCGAAAAGATACCTGAACCAGAACTAACTTCCGACCGCATTGCCCAAGTTCCAGCTCTAGTAGAATCATCATCTAACCAAAAGACTGAACAGAAAATGGAGCAATGTGAAGAGACCCAGGTCTCGTTTACGGAACCCCAATCAGACTCTAACAAAGAACCGCCTAGAAAGAAGAAAAAGCTCGACAGAGATGCTAATGATTGTAAAGACATTGTGACCCAGGACAGCTGCTCTCCTTCAGACTCTTCTGCCCAGTCGGAGATCAAGACTTCTACCACATGATATGCAGGTAGATCCAGAAGACTTTCACAGAACTTCTTGTACTCAACTTATTTCTTCCACTAACTCATGACTTTTTAGCTCATGACATACTAGATTCGATGAATCGGTAAGAACCGAGATTTCTCCCATTCCCCAGCAACCATTCGAGTTTATTTTCCGGCAACTCTCCCTTTATCCGAGTTTTGTTTTAATTTTTTCCTCTTTGCTGAGGTGGAAATTTTGTTGTTGGCGTCACCTTCGCCATTTTGGTTGGCTACTACAGCCAGGCTCATCTTTAAGATCCAGTAAAGTTTAAATAAATTTATCGTAATTTTCTTCGCAAGATGTTTTTCATTTTAAAGCCATAGAACATGGATTCTTACGGAAGTCACCGTGTTTCATCATGTAATCTTCAGAAGGAGAAGCTGTTGAACCTCTGACATCGAAAAGTTTCACAATGAGCATCTCGCGTGATCTGCATTATTTTTCTTAAGGAATAGAATCGGATATATCGACTAAGCTGCCATTTTACTCCAGTGTATCACATCCCCATAAAATGTACATTTTGGATTTTTTTTTAATTGTTGCTGTGAAAACCCATCACTGATACATTTCTTTTGCATTTTTGCCCCCGGACATGTATTGTTTTTGAACTTCCTTCTCTGCAGAACATTTGACTCGTTAATTTCTCTAGAGTAGTGTTTTCTTTAGCTAACTGATTTCAACGTCCCGTCAAGGTATGTTCTTTTATTTAAAATTTTGATCTAAGTTTATTGTAATAATGCTCGACCAGGATCGACTACCACTACGAATTTTCTTACACGAGTCATGTTATTTTCTTCGTAATAGTGTAAATTTTCAATAGTGTACCTTTCAGTTGTTAACTCTTTCTAAGTTGTTAAGTTCTTTTTTAATTTTTTATTAGCTGTCTTTTAATTAAATATTTTCAATACTTAGCAGTTACCGGTGCAAATATCATCTTCATTAATTTTTATAAATTTTTTTTATAACCGTCTTTGAACAGACGACGCAGGGTTTGCGACTACTTATAATTTTGAACCCAATCCAGAAGACAAGGGAAATCCTAGAACAAGTATTGAGATAAATTGTGCCTTCGTGGAGGTTTTTTTGATGGAACGCATTTGCGTTACATGGAGAGGAAGACCACAAGAACCTCCCAAGGTTAGCCAGACGACAAGGGGACTCTCTAACCCATGATCGTTCTACCATTGAGGATATTTCATTGGAAGGCGAACGCTTTATCCCCTGATCCATTGCGGTTCTACATTAATTAATTAGCTTTTTCAAGGTTAGGTCCACGAACCTTTGAAATTATGTCTTAATATATAAAAATTCATTCACTTCCTATTCAAAAGTTGTAGCATTCTTTCTTACAAATAGAGAACATTATGTACAAAAGCCTTTATCTTTTTTTAACTATTTTAACCTTATAGAAAAGTGAGGGAAAGAAATTATACTGTCTCAAAAATTTAGAAATGAAGAGAAAAAGAAATTTAGTTTTTTTTGTACAAATAAAAGAATTTTAAGGTTTTTCGAAATTAAATTTATATAATTTTTTTAAGAATTCTGTGCATTTCTGAGTAACTTTTTCCTTTAATAAAGAATCTCATCATTCTGGCGGCAGAATTTATACAAATAACTTCACAAAACTCATTTCTAAGAGTCTTTTTTAATTGTTTGGTAAAAATAAAAATATTCCTACTTATTTTAATATTTTGAAAGTAGAATTGAGATCATAAATTTCTAAAAAAAAAAGTTTTAAAAAAAATTCTGTTAATTCTTTTATTGTTGGAACTGGCTTAAATATATTTGGGTACCTGATAGATTGAAAATATATTTCATGATTGAATGAGCTGATTTTTTTTCTCTAAAATATTTCTATGTAACATATTCATTTATTTAATCTATGATTTGAAGAAAAATATGCATCTATTACAGAATTTTATTACAAGGTGTTCCAAAGTTTTTAGTGAAGGTGTTAAAAGGCATGAAGAGGGATTAAAATATTTTTTCGCAAACAACATTAAAAAGGTGAAAAGTGAAGGCAGAACTTGATGTTTGAAAACTACAAAAGAACTAAAAACTTCCTAACACTATATTAACTAAAAACAATATTACTTTAATTATCACAAAAGTTGTGCTCAGTGGTACCTGCGGATACCATTACACTTCCTACAACGACGTAAAAACGATTCAAAGATGCATTCGAAAATGTGCGACGATCTTGAATTGACCTTCACCTCTTGTCTTTTCTAAATCCAACCGATTTTTCCCACACTATGCGTCTGCGATACAACGTTGTATGGAAGGGTAACACAATAAAATTTATCAACAATTAATTTATTAATAAACCTATTACAATAAATACCTAAACACAATAAATTTATCAAGTAATTAAAAAAAGTGTGAAAATACGTAATAAAAAGAATGATAACAAAGTAAGAACCTCTATTTTTACAATTACACATTGAATTATTCTATATTATTATAAATCATTTGGGTGGCCAAAAATCCTTGATAGCTTTTAAAGCTAACAAACAAGTCCTTCTTCAGTCACATAAATTCGTTTTAATACGAAGTGTTTTCGGATAGTATCTTGTTTCGCCAAACTATTGAGTCGCGAAGGCTCAGTCTTCCAATGAGGCGATGACTGGTCGATACGAATTCCACATCTGGCTTACACCGACCACAGTGCTGACGTGAAATATCCTCAGTGGTAGACGGATCATGGGTTAGCGCCCCCTTGCCGTCAGGTTAACTGTGGAGATTTTCGTGGTTTTCCCCATCTAACGCAAGTGCTGGTTAGTTCCATCGAAAAGTTCTCAACGGCGATAATTTTCTTTCAATATTTGATCCAGGAGTCCTCTTGTCTTCTGGATTGGATTCAAAATGACAAGGCTACGGAGTTGAACATAAATAACCGCAAATCCCCCCCAAAATGGGTCGGTTGTTCATCAATGGTTATAAAATAATATTCAATGTATCGAGAGCCGTGGTGGCTCAGGTATAGAGTGTCCGCCTTCTAATTAGGTAAACTAGGTTCGAATCCCAGGGATGGCTGGTCGCTTTGAATTCCTCATCCGACTTGCACCGACCACAGTGCTTGCGTAAAATATCCTCAGTGTTAGACGGATAATGGGTTAGTCCCCTTGCCGTCAGGCTAACCGTTGATGTTTACGTGGTTTTCCTCCCCATGTAACGCAAGTGCTGGTTAGTTCCATCAAAAAGTTCTCAACGAAGGCAAATTTCTTTCAATATTTGATCCAGGAGTCCCCTTGTCTTCTGAATTGCTTTCAAAATCACAAAGTTACGGAGTTGGACATTAGTAGTCGTAAAACCCAAAATTGAGTCGGCTGTCCTACGACGATTATAAAATATTTGATACAGTGACCGAATAAGTGAATAAATTAATTGGCGAAGAATGAGACGAGGGGAAAAAAGTAAACGAATCAGTGAATTAATTATTGCGGGAATCGGAGGAGCGAATTGGAGAATTGATTATTTGTCCTATTGGCTAATTAGTGAAGAGACGAATCAGTGCAGTGAATTTATGAGGCAATTTAAAAATCTATAAAAATTTTTTTCACCATTGCTTTTCATTCCATTAAGAAGTAATATAAAAAGGACTAAAAAATAAAAATGATCTTTCTAAATATCTCTATAAAGACGCATCAAAGTTGAAATGCATTTAAAACGGAGTCTTACAGATAAATGCGAAGTCGTTTTTGATAATTTATTTTAACAACCAATTACTTTTGCTTTTATAATTTCTCTCCATTTGAGCTTTATATTAACAAAATCTATACTTTCGCTCTTTGAAGGCGAATAAAGAGCGCGCTCTTTAAAGAATCTTCCATTAAAATGATGAATGCTCTTTCAAAAGTTGCAGCTTTCGTTTATCGATTCTCTTTAAGAAATGGAACTCAATATTGGAGAATCATAAAATTTAAATACGTGATTGTTTCGATTAAAAGAAGATGAAACCATTTTACATAAGAAAGAAAATTATTTTTTCGGTATAAGTATTTACTGCCATTCCTTTATTTATTCTGAACAGAGTCATTTATACATTCATTTGAATTTAAAGAAAAATAAAACGTAGTTATTTTTATTGCCCCTAAATGTTTATTTGTTCTGTTATTAGAAGAAACGAGAACTGTTTAAAGTAGAATTTTTTCGTCAGTATATATTTTATTGAACGCTTTCTAAAAATTGACTGACAAATATTCTAGCAAAAATTTTGTTCTTTTTATTAACTTAAAGAGAATTTAAAAAAAATTTTGATTAAATGTGAGTTATAAATTAGAAGACAACACTGATATTATCTTTAAAATAAAATAAAGAAAAACGGATTAAATTTAATTTTTATCAACAACAAGTTCTAAATAAATCAAAAAATTGCATTTTGTTTTTCTCTCATTTCACTTGGTCTGTAGTACTATGACCTAATGTCGACCTTCCTGTGCTTCGTATAGATATATATACTATTAATAACACGAAATATCTAATAATAAAAATTTTAATATGTAAAAAATATAATAAAATATAATATATAATTGTGTGTTTGCAAAACCAGCACTTCGTCAGGGGACACACTGTCTGCAAACACGCCTTTCTGTTGTTAGTGGCTGAAGCCAAAACTAACAGCGCCCCGAGGCCCCGTAATGAAAATATGTATAAAATAATATAATTACCACATTAAATATCACACCCAAAATTCACAAACACAAAAACAACCGAATGAAACTCCTCCAAAGCACATTATAAATAATCAAAGCAAGTAAAAGTTACAGTTAAAAAAATTTTAAATATTTATCAATATGCTTATTATAACAAAACAATTGATCAGGTAGCTTATTAACCACAGTAGACCCCTGACCAAGTCTATCTGCAGGACCCCTTGTTAACCCACGCGACGGGTCATATGGTATGAAAAAATCAGTAATTTTACTAACCATATTAAGATAAGAAAAACCTGAAAAGAAATAAATTAATATATGATATGAAAAACAAACCTTTATGGGAACAGGGCCAGAAACTCCAAAAATAAAATTAAAATTTGTATAGTTGCTACCTGATAATTTGATTAATGTTTGACTTCGCAAAAAAAATATTAAGAACTACATGAAGAATTAATTATTTTATTTCTTATAAAAAATTGGACATTTTTTTAATACCATGTTCAGATACTAATTGTATTAATTAGTTTTATTAAGTATTATGGAAATCATTTTAAAATTTATTCTTTTCTGTCTTAAGTTTAATTAAAACTTCTTATTTTTTTATACATATATTTCTTAACATTACAAAAAAAAAATACTTTCATACTTTGCGTGCATATTTCTCAATGTAAAAGCGAATTGCATTTTAAATTGCGAATTAGATTTTTCTTAAGCTTCAGAAATATTGAAAAGACTTCTTTATTCTATGAATGGGAATATTTCTAAAAAAATCTCAAAGATCCTTAGATTTAAAAAAAAAAGTAATTAAAGAGGTGCTACAAATTGAATAATTCCTCATAACCTTTAAGTGTTTAATTTGAAAAAAGGTTAAAAAAAGTTCCATAGAAACTTTCAATGTAAAAAAATAAATTACATCATTTTCAATCAGTTATTTTCTTATAACTTTTTAATCACTAAAAGTAATAGGTTTCCAGAGAATTTTGTTACTAGTTTTATATTTTTTAGAAAAATTGCCATAACTATTAAATTAATATATGCTTTCAGTTTATAAAACTTGTTGGTAAAATTGTGATAGTTATTTTCCCCAGACGGAGCTCGGAGCAGTTAATTAACTTTTACATTTTATGGCAAGAAGCGCCCATAGATAATTAACTTTTACTTCAACTTATTGATATGCTAATAAAGATATTATAACACTTTTTTTTTAAAAATGACTCTTCGAACACATTTCCTGTCTGATGAGATTTTAATGACGACAAAGTTCCCTCCTTTTCTCGAACAATCTATGGGTCTTTTCCCTTACTGCATGCATTTACTGGTTATTTAAGAGGGTTGTTTACTCTAGAATTGTGGAACGTGAATCAATGGAGTGGGCAGCGATAGTGAGGTGAAATGGCTTTATCAAAGTCTTTAAAGTTCAACTAATCGCACATGATATTTAAAATGGTGGAAGAAATTCCACGGATTTAAATGGTTGTTGATGGAATTTGGAAACAAAAAGCAAATCACGCACTTGAATTTTCCCCGTAAAATTTTAATGATCCAAAGTACCACGTGTACTATTAATTTATTAAATAGGTTATACTTTGTAAATGGTATAAAGAGCATAATTTAGTTGATTATAAGGCGTAATAAATTATATTTATCAAAAAAAAAAGAAATTTAAAAACAAGATATGGCTGAATATCTCAATCTAATTATCATTTCTAGGTGCTAACAAGGAAACGCTTCCAAACAAAACTCTTAGTATCCGATATAGTTTTTACAGGTAAAAAGAGAACTGATAGAAAATCCATATTTTGAAAATTAACTGCTAAATTGCAACGGTAAAGATATAAAAAATTAATACTAAACATACCATAACCAATGAAATGGCCGTTTAAGAACTTTTGCATCGGAAACGCGCAATCATCTTATCGTCTTTGCACATTCGATTTTTTCTAACCATTATATACAGTTAATATTTTATTATTACTTTTTTTGTATTTTGTTTGTTTCCAATAATACTTGTCATATACCTATTTCTACCGCAACCGGTCATTTGACCGGGAGAACAATTTATTGCTCTATAAGGCTATCGGATCAGAAATGACGATGTAATGCGTGCTCAACGTATTGCATTCGATGAGTTGCACTTTTCTGCAATGACTGTTGCATAGTGAGTTCAATCCGAATAACTGTGAATTCAAATTTCAGGAAAGTATCTAAAATATTAAATAGGCATTTTTGTGTCAGAAAAAGTGACAAAATCTAAATGTTTTGGTAAGTAGATTATATTTTATTTTGATAGCTTTATTTCATTTCTAATTAACTGTTAGTTTTTACCCAGAAAAATGTCGACACAATCTAGACAGCACAAGTTCTTAGAAGAAATAATATTAATTATACGAATAATTATAAGAATTATAATTCTTATATATTCTTATATATTCTTATAATTATAAGGATAACAGAAATAATAATAATTAAAAGAAATATGTCTGCCGAAAATGTACAATGGAAACACCCTGTATATGTAAAAAATGCGTTGAGCAATGAATTAAAAATGCTTATTCTTTGTGTTTGTAATACATAAAAATTGACACTATACTATTTTGTTTCATTATTATAAAGTCTTTTTAGTTTATTTCCTTCCTAAAATTTATATTTCATACATTCAATCAAGAAACATAAAATCCGGTCATTTGACCGGCTATGGTAGAAATGGGTATATATTAAGTGTTGGTATGTTTAGTGTTAATTAAAATGGACATTTTTAACTCCAAATGCAACCTTGCGTAGCGAGACTCCAAAGAAAAACGCCAATTTTCAAAAACGAGTAATCAAGATTCCATTGTATGATTTTAAATTCGTTGGAGATTAATTTTGTGATAAATAGGTCATTTTCTATTATTTTTTACGAGAAGTTAGATGAAATAGGTATAATTAATCTTTTACCATTTACACTCAAGAGTTGTTGTCAAATGTTTAATTGTGCATTCTTCCATTTTTTTTTACCTTATAAGTTAAGAAAATTATCAAGATGCATTGTTTTTACGTTGAGAAGTCTTGTTAGCGAATTGTTTATTTTATAAAATTCTATTTTTTTTTTTTTTAAAATTTAAATTATTAGTGATTTTAAAATAATAATGCCATAACACATAAATATTTTCAACGTAGTGTAGCTGTTGTATAACGAGTTTTCGATTCAGTATTTTTATTTTTCTAAAATAAAATCACATCAGCTGACCGACACTCCATCATTTAGAGAAAAATGTATCATAGGGTGCATGATCGCCTCTAACAGTTCTCACATTTCATACTGTTTTCCAGGGTCTTTATAAAAATCCATGAGGCAACCATACCTACTCATGCACCAAGACACTTTTGAGCTCATTGATGGTTGCTACAATTAAGCGTGTAAGTACGTCTCATGCATTGAATTAAGGTCAGGAGGCATCGCAGGCTACTTCAACCGTTGAATATCCTCCAATAAGAAGTATTCGTCCACCAACTAAACCCTGTGAAGGCGAGCATTATCGCCCATAAAGATCCCATATGTACCACAAAAAAGTGTCACATTAGGGTGCCAGGATTTCGTTCTTGTACCGCTAACCTGTCAGAGTCTCACTGTCTAACACATGATGGACGGTATGGTTGTCTACTATGAGGTGTGACTAAATTATTTGACCACTGCTTCTTTTCGACTATGTTAGATGGCCGATATAGACTTCTTCCGGATTCTCTCAAAATGATAACACGTCTCGAATCGATGTCCAGACTGAATCACGATTCATCAGTGAAGAGAACCAATTATCCTCTGACCAAATGTTCTCGGCACCCTGTAAGGCGGGTTTTTTATGATTCACAATCAAATGGATGAAGGCTACAGGAAGCCTGGCATGCAGGCCATCCGCATTAAACCCATGAATAACTGTTGTTCCTGAAATGGATATTCCTGTTGCATTATATAGGTTGCGAGACAGTTGTGTCGCTGTCGCGGATCCATCCGTATAGGCTATAAGCCTTTAATAACGGTCTTGACCCAGTATTGTTGCCATCTTGCGGTCTGACTAGATCAGTCGATCGGAATATAAAGCTCTACAAAAAAAAAAAAAGTATACATGAAATTTTTTGTAAAATCGTATTTTTTCAAGAAAGCTTTCTTCTTTACACTTCTTTTAATTAGAAAAAAATATTTTTACCTTTAATTTTCAAGTTTTAAACTATTTCTTGTAATATATATATTTTTTTCATATCTAAGAACTCAGAATTCTATTTTATTCCTTTTGTAAGTTGTAGTACTTTAAAAAGCTATGTGTTTACGCTAAGGTTTTGGAAATCAAAATAAAACATAATATTCTAAATAGTGATTTGATGGAGTGAATTAGCTATATCACTGACGATCTTAAAGTTATCAGTAGACAAAGATTAAATTATTTTAGCATCTCTGAAGTGGAGATAAAAAAATATCAACTTCGTTCAATAACTGTAAGATTAGTTTTTCTAAAAAAATATATTTCCTAAAACTGAAACTTTTTAAACTTTCGAAATTCGTTTAGATTACATATCCGAAGTTTAATTTTTTCACTCGACATGTTTTTTTTTTTCTTCTCTTTCCAAAATTCGTTCATTTTTACGCCTGTTGGCAGGCAATATAGTAGAATCATTATTGTTTTGTCCTAAAGCGTAAACATAGAAAATGATGTCGGAACCTAATATTAACAGTTGGGGCATCGATCAAAGCTTGATGCAAAAATGACTTTTTTTTCGCCTAGACTCTCCTTACTGAAATAGACCAGAGACGTATGCTTATTTTTCAATAAATAACGACGAATAAACATATTATTATTGAACCTGCTTAAGTATAATTAAAACCACTTAGAAGTATATTAAAAAAAGACGTGTTTGTTTAGTCATATTTGCGAAATTGGCAACAGTCTAGTATTAATAGATTTCACACCATGCTACGCAAGAAACGTAAGACAAAAGCTTAATAAAAAGAAAACGACAAACAAGTTGATCGTTTTATTATTTTTAATTAAATTTATAAAGCTAATTATAACCGCTTGATCATGCCTTTCATTTTAGTTCTATGAAATGCTTTGATGTTGATTTGTCAAAGATGTCGTTTGTTCAGGAAGTAAATTACAATTTAATTTAAATATTTTTTTAGTTTCTAACCATTTTTCTTGTTCCGAAATTTATTTCAATGTTGAATTACTCAATGTTACAATTACGCCTCTTAATCTTTTAGTTTAAAAGGCGTAATTGTTATTAATAAAGACGTTATTAATGTCGATCTTTTTTTAATCTTTGTTTATAGTAGAATTTATTATATGTAATATTGAAATAAATAACAAATAAGGCAAAAACTTTTTACGCATTATAAAACTAAAATGTAAAAATAAAAAATTTGGAGTTGATTATAAAATTTTATATTTCTACATCAATGCAAAATATAAAAAAACTTTCGAAATTTTTTATATGATTTTACGCAATTCAATTTTAATTCAATAATTTTCATTGAAATGAAACAAAAAAACTCAACTTTAAATCAATGAATCGCAAAGAATTATTATTCATTGATTCATGCTACAAATATAACCGTACAGAAAAAAGGAAAAATATTGTTAAAAGTACTATATTTATTTGCTATTTGAGTAAGCTGTAAGTTAGATTTTGATTTATTTCTTATTTTAGTATATATAAGTTAGAGTTTGTATCATCGGTTAGTATGGTGATATTATAGAACAAATTTTTGTGTTAAAATAAAGTGTTTCTTGTTCTTTTGTAAAAATGGTGTCTGAATAATTTTATTTTAGTTAAGTAGTAGTTTAACGTAGAGAACGACAGAATATTGTACTTTTTGGTAGTCTCTTTGTTTTTACGTGTCTGAAACCGGTCTGCACTTGTTTACTTTCGTGTATCATGTACTGAATACAGTTAATTTTTATTTTAATGTGATAAAGTACTAATATCGTGTTTTGCTTAATCTAATAACGTAAAGCCACCAAACAGAGCAACATAATGATAATAAATAAAATTAAAATTATTTTAGCAATATTTATTGTGATGGTATGTCTTTAAAATTTTGGGCATCATTTTGTAGTGGTTTTCAGTACTGGTTTCCTTTTTTTTCTCACCCTTTATGAAGAACGGGTATTTATAGAATAGGTACGTACGTCGGTACTTTGGCACACTAGAGCTGCACAGTGAGCTATTGGCGACGGCCCGGGAAACATCCCTGAGGATAACCCACAGATTTGCTGTTGCAATTTTGATCCTCTGCAGAATAGACGATTGGCAAGCAGACGATCTGATTGTGAAGTTGAGCACTTTACAGATGAACAGCTTAACGAAGACCAATACCATTCACCCTAGGCCCCTACGCGGGCTAATCAAAGTGGTCACCCGACCAATTACTGACCGCAGCCAGTGATGCTTCACTTCGGTGCTTTGCTGGGAACCGTGTCTATACCATCAAATCCCTGTGTGACATTTAAAGAGTAAAAATTGTGTGTTTAAATATTTTTCTAATTTCGTTTCTTTTAATTTATAAGACTATACTTTTAAAAAAAAACGGGTTCGTCTTATACCAACTCCTTATGCACAATTTTCTTTGTTTCCCTCTCTACAGGGCTAATCCACACTAATTGCCCTATCAGGAAAATGTACCTTAACGGGAAAACGTACCCGTCAAACGAATGAGTGATCAGGTAAATGAGCTCTTTCGAAAACGGAATCGGTCAGTCATGTAATGGTCCCGATTTGCAATTTGCGACGATATTAAAAGTGACGATTGTTTGTTTCTCGATACTGATTGACTGTTGAAACGTGGCATTTGTTTACGTTAGCAACTGTTATTTCCATTCTATTTCGAGTAAGCCAAGTCCGCCAAGCATAGATTCTTTTATGTGACACATTCTATATTCTTGCACAAAGATTGTTTCACGAAGATTTCAATTCTTTCACTGTATATTTGTAATTCTTACTTAACATAAAACTAGGCACGAAGCCACGTAGAACATAAACTAATTATGCATCGAAGTTGCCAGGTACACAAAACAAAAATATGTCACGGTTACAATAAAATGCATAAACAATAATAAGTCTAAGTTAAATAAAAGTTGTAGGCGAATAAAGGAAGTATATTTCAGATAATTCGATGTGCGATACAGCGCTGCATTTAATTAATTTCACGTTAACTAATATTCTAACTTCTGTTGAAAAACTTAGCTCAACTTTAATTCGCCATTTTGCTGATAAAGATTAGCAGGCGTGACGTCATAGGTCACATGTGTGGGTATTTGTGACCTTTTCAAAGGGCCATTTTGCACCCGATTGTCATCAAAATTTAATTTTGTTATGAAATTAGGCTCATTTAGCTAAAATAAATCTGATCGTGAAAAATAGAATACAATTAATTTAGCCTATTATTATGCAATATTTGATTCAAAGAGAAAAAATAAATAAAGATCTGGTTATTTCAAAAGTTGCACAATTCGAATAAAGTAGCTGGAAGGCAGCTATTTCGTTTTTGCGTCTCAACTTCAATCTGAAAGAAGCCTTTCATCGGAAAATAAGACAGGAAATGACATGTCCGTGCAAGGGAAGAAACAGGGGGGTAACTCTTATCAAATTGTCACATAGGTTTCTTAAAAATAAAAAAAAACCCAGCAACCTTCACCATTAAAGTACCATTTACACGTCAAAGAGCTGCGATTTGTTCGAAGATAACTCGAATCGAGTTGTAATTTTTCGCTTCTTTGAACATTTGTCAGAAAAGTGTCGATGTGTGTAGAATACTGTATTGAAAACATGAAAGGGTATTTGAATAAAGGAGGCTGGCTATTCTATCACCCAGAGGAAGTAACCCTAACAAGATATCTTTACAGAAATCTTAAAAATCTTTTTTGAAAACTTTTAACTTATTTCGAATAAAAGAGTGAAATGCGTAAAACCATATGGGTGAAGAATTGAAATTAATTTCTCACGCATTTACAGAAAAAAACCCTACTAATTTGAGACAAAGTAATCTGTAATATTTTAATATGATTAAACATGCAGTCTCTGGCCAAATTATTAGACGCATTCTAAGATTCTATGTAAAATTATAATAATCAGGTGATACTACACAGCTTTGTTGTTTTTACGCGACTGAAACCGATTTGCAGTTGTTTACGTTCGTGTATCACAGTGATTATCAAACTTATTTCTTATACCGCCCCCTTTAAAAATCAATTATTTTTCAGCCCCCCCCTTTTTTTATACACCCCTAAAACTTAAAAACAACAATTTCATTACTTTAATTAATTTAGTTATACTATTTGTCGGTTCTCATGTTTAAACTTACATTCTAAACTAGAAATTGTTACCAGTGAGAGCAAATAAAACCCAACTTTATAATATTAATTATATATTATTATATTTTAATATATATTTTAATCAAATTAAAAGAAACAATATAAATATGTAATCAGTTTTCGTTTCTATACTAATCAAATGAGATGGATTAATTTGATGATATTTAATAAGTTTGTTGATATCAGGTTCGATTTTACTCAAAAACAATCGTAAGTCGGTAACTTGCAAATGATTTCTCTTTTTAGTAAGCAACGTTGTCACAGCGCTAAATCCACGTTCACACAAATATGACGATGGGAATGCTATCAAAAATCGTTCAACGATAGACCACAATCCAGGGTACTACTGCGGAATTGACTGTTGTAGCCAAAATTGTTGGTAGCCATTTTTGTATTTGATTTTTATTTTCTCGTCCGTTGTCAGTTCTATAAGTTCTTCTTTCAACTGGGGTGATATTGCTATGTTGACATTTGAAAAAGAATCTAACACCCAGTCTGGTATTTCCAATTTCAAAATGTCCTGAAATCTTTCAATGAAATCACTGTGCAGATTTTCCAAATGTTGGTAGTAGACGAGCAAGTCGTCGTTTTTGCAGGATACTGATAAATTGGGAAAATTATGGAACTCACGTCTGCCGATATTCTTTTTGTGTAAGAGCAGCTTGGCTACGAAAACAGCGACGACATTTTTTGTTTTTATTAAGTTCAAGTCATCGCCTTGAAGTTGGAGATTCATATCATTAAGCAATGTATAAAGGTCTGTCAGGTATGCGATATCATTCTTTGATGTGATAAGGTTTTCGCGCAATTCTGTGTCTTTGTTTTCCTGGAACTCTATGACAAAGTCAAACAGATTGTAAAAACGAGTCAGACAATTTCCTTTTGACAGCCAACGCACTTCTGTGTGAAAGATCGGTACTTACGTATTAACGCAACCAGGCCAAAATTCGCATAAATCGCCAAATTTGGCGACCCTACTTACGGCAACCCTAACTGATTTATATTATTTTTCTTCACACATCTTGAATAAATGTATACCGGGCAGTGGCACTTGACCTTAAAAAAAACATCAGAGTAGGATATACCGGGCAAATGTATACCGGGCAGTGGCACTTGACCTTAAAAAAACATCAGTGTAGGATAAACCGAGCAAATGTATACCGGGCAGTGGCACTTGAACTTAAAAAAACATCAGTGAAATTCGCATATATACAAAAAACATAACATACAAATCGCGCCAACCTGGTTGCGATAATACGTAAGAACCGAAAGATCAATCTGTTGAAATCTTCATCATTATCAACACAAAGCTGATAAAATAATCTGTCATTTAAAGAGTTGTTTCGGATTTTATTGACTACTCTGATGACATGTTGCAATGAATGAAATAGTCTTTCACTTAAATTTCTAGCAACTAAATGCTGTCGATGTATAACGCAATGTACCGCAAGCACATCAGGAATTTTTTTTTTAAGTACGATATGAAGCCTCTTTGACACCCCCGTCATAGCTCGAGCACCATCTGTAGCAGCTGATATAATATTCTTCAACGGAATTCTTTTTACATCACAAAACTTTTCCAGTGTTTTAAATACTGTTTCTCCTTTCGTGTCTGTCTCTAAATTTCTAGCAAATAAAAGTTCTTGACTTACTTTTTCATCTTTAATAAATCTCACGTAAGACAACTACAATGCTTCATTAGTTGGTAAAGTGGACTCATCCAGCTGAATTGAAAATTTATTAGTCTTCAGATGACTGCACAATGACTTTTCAATATTTTCAGCCATTTCATCAATTCGTCTTTGGACAGAACTATTGCTCAAAGGAATTTTTCGAATTATATCTGCCGCTGGTTTATGGAGCACAGTAGTTATAACTTTTTTTTATCACCGGCAAAATTAGCGTTTCTCCGATGGTGTGTGGTTTACCTGTTTGAGCAATTAACAGAGAGATATTGTATGAAGCTCGAAGTCCGTCATCGTCTTGCTTAGCAGCCATCGAAAAACGTTTCGATACACTTGGCTGAGCATTATGCTTCTTTTCCAGATCTTGAAAATAGCCTACATATTATAATAATTGAACCAAATTATTAGACGCACTGTAGTGTTTTAACAATGGCATGTTTTGCATGAGTTTATAGGCAATACTTTTATATTTAAACTTACATGTAATGGTTTTTTTATATACTTTCTATTTGTATTTATTTTCAACGTATCTCATTACAATGTTAATCAATTGATACACGGTGTTACGTTTTGAAATAATAATTAGGATAATTTTTGTATTATGGAGAATTGGGTAAAAGCGTTTTCTTATGTCTTCAATAACTTTTAACTTGTACAATAGAACTCTAGTTTGTTTTTTAGAGATATGCGGAAAACCTTTGTATTGCTTTTAAGAATTTTGATAAAATAAATTATAGGAGTGGAAGAAAGGTATATTTCTTGCCATACTCAACACACGGACCTAAGCTTATATCATTAAACATAAAGACAAAAAAATATTTCCCGAATAAATTTATGAATAAGATTTGAATCAACTAAGATACAATATTGGTGGTTTTCTTTTTCTGTTTAGCTTTTATGAACGTTACACAACTTTGGACAAATTACAAATTTGGACACAAAAATGTACTTTTATACTTTATGTTTTTACGAATTTTGGATTTGTAGGAATTTTGGAACAAACAAAAAATTACTTTTCATATAATAATAGTCAGTTTTTCTTGTTTCAAACCGTAATCGAGTTTATCTTGATTTTTTAAAAATATATTTGGATTTAATGTCATCCCAAAAAGAACTATAATTCTAACTACTATATCTATATAAAGTTGTAGGTAATTACTAGGGAACCCCGTTCGCTGACGCTCACCAACCCAGATGATAGCTTAGCAATAATTAATGTCTCTAGACAGTTGAAATATTCAACCAAAAAATATATGTACTAAAATGAACACTTGTGTTTCCACTTCTAAATATTTTCTTTCTCATACTATTAAGAAAATCATTTTTCTAGATAGTCATTTTTTGAAATAACATTTAAAATTAAAAGTATATTCTTATAACAAATTTGGTGAGTTCACAACTACAGTATAATATTTTTGGTTACCAAACGAACGGATGTATATTAAATACAAGCTTATATCAATTTTATGCTGATGACAACCAAACCAATTTGAACATTAATGTGGGAAAACTGGATCCTACCATGTGTTTTTTTTCACCCAATAAAATGTATTGACAACAATGGAAAACTCCGACACAATCATTAGATTTTTATATATAGTAAGATATTCAATATTCATGGTTTAGTCTGAATATACATTAAATATTGTTATCTATGAATTAAGTTTTAGAATAAAGCACGTACTTGTCATTCGCATATTACAGAACTATTAGATGGAAAAATAGGAAATTTCGCATGCTTTTTTAGAGAAATGTTTAAGGAACATTTTGATATGAAAATGTTATGGACGAAAACAATACGTTTTTTTATTATACTATGTCAATAATAAAATATAATAAATAAAATACAATAAAATGTAATGGTAAAATTTAAATATTATTCGAATGCCCTCTCAATACATTCCACTGCTTCTAGTCATAATGATATTCATATTATTTCTATTTATGTTATATAACTTTTCAGCTATTACTATGGACATCGCGGACAAAAGTGTCTAAGGTATTGAAATAGCTTGCTCGACAGTGTATTTATCGTGGTGGCTCAGGAGGAAAGAGCGTTCGCCTTCCAATGAGGTGAACCGAGTTCGATTCCCACCGATGGCTGGTCGATGCGAATTTCGCACCTGGCTCGCACGACCACAGTGCTGACGTAAGATATCTTAAATGGTAGACGGATCATGGGCTAGACTCCTCCAGCCGTTAGGCTAACCAAGGGAGGTTCTCGTGGTTTTCCTCTCCATCTAACTCAAATGCAGGTTAGTTCTATCATAAAGTCCTCCACGAAGGCAAACGTTCTCCCATTATTTGACTCAAGCGTTCCCTTGTCTTCTGGATTGGGTTCAAAATTACAAAGCTACTGAATTGAACATTAGTAATCGTAAACCCACAACTAGATCGGCTTTCCATCGACGGTTATAAAATAAACTGAGTGCCTCAATTTTGTCAACACTTCACCCAACCATGATCAAGCCCATTTTTAGAGCTCTATTCTTTTAGAGATGCCACACAACTTTAACCCTAGTCAGAAGACGTGATCAGCGTCTGAGCTGGTACCCTCCTTTCCACATCCTGAAGAGTTTCAGCCACGGCATATTTAAGGTGCATCTTGCTGCGTATAAAATCTAAACTAAACTCAGCGGCGCGACAGCCCAAGAGGGCCAAGGCCTACTGTGCCCATCTCAGTTTTCTTGACCTTGGGCCCTGGGGTGCAGGAGCAGATATTCCGGTCAGGTGGTGAGCCGAAAGCGGAACCATCAGTGCTTAGTTCCCAAGCATGCATGGTACTCATTTATCGACCCACTGAAGGGATAAAAGTCTGAGTCAACCTTGCCCGGCCCGAGGATCGGACCAGGGACCTGTGGCACGACAGTGCGAAGCGCTACCGCTCAGCCACCGAGCGTCATCTTGCTGCGTATACTTGCCGGTTATTTTGTTGGCTTTCAGGGTCGAACTCACAACCCCCAGCTCTCTAACTAGAAGTGTGAGTGACGCCTAAACCGATAACACCACCGAAGGACTCACCAATAGCCCTTACTTTTAAGTAAACCAAAATACCAATAAATAAATACTTATTTCAACCCAACATTTGTTTTAGAGATTGGATAAAGTAATGAGATGCCTGCAAAATACGTAGTGTGGGTAGCTTGTTCCTGATTGGTTGTTGAAACGTGGCATTTGTTTACGTTAGCAACTGTTCTTTCCATTCTATTTCGAGTGAGAGAAGTCTGTGAAGCATCAATTCTATTAAATGACACATTCTATACTCTTTCTCAAAGATTCTTTAACAAAGATTTCGATTCTTTTCACCGTACGTTTCTTTCTTAATACAAAGACAGGTAGAACATGAACTAATTATGTATCGAAGTTGCCAGGAACACAAAACAAAAATATATCACGGCTACAATAAAATCTATAAACAAAAAATAAATTTAAATTAAGTAAAATAAAGAGAAAAAAAATATATTTCAATAAATTCGATGTGTAATACGGTTCTTTAATTAACTTCACGTTAACATTCCTATGTGGAGAAACTTAGCTTAACTATTACACGCGATTTTGATTTCAAACATGTCACATACGTGGGTATCTGTGTTCTTTTTCTTCTTGAAGTGCTTGTTTCAGTTGATGGTTCGAAGTTTATTCACGTGATGTCATCGGAGACAAACCATCAATAAAATTTTTTATTGCCTGTTCTAAATGTCTATTCAGTTCTTAACAAATGATCGCATATTTCTAAAACAATGACCGACGAAATTTTAAAAAGATTTTTGCTTTAAAACTTTAGGGTTCGTACGAGAAGTTTAAAAAGTGGTACTCTGTAAAATAATTTAAATGTATCAAAACAGCAAAAATGGTTCTAACTACTTCAAAAGTGCTGTAGTGAAACGCTGGAAATGTTCCATAGTACTACTTTTGCTGTTTTTGGTCTGTTTTTCAAATTTATTTTTTTGGTGTCTAGTAACATGAATTCTATTGAAGTCTAGTCTGTTTATTATTCATAATAATGAGATATAATACACATAAGAGTAGGTAAAGGTTCTTTTACGATGTAATTTAAAGTAAGAACATTTAGTTAGGGAAGCATACGAACACTCATTTTTGAGATAAAATTAGTTTTGTAAACCAAAATTACACACAGAATCGAAATTATATTAAGACGAATTCGAACTAGGCTTAGCAGAACAGAAGCTGTTAGAAATAATATATTCCAAAAATATTTAATACAGTTTGCAGATATTTAAAATGTAAAGTCTAATTATGCTCACAATGGAACTAAAAGCATGCATTTCTGACAACACACTCATACCATCTTGTTTAAGTTGTAAACAATCTACTGACGATGTACAAAGTACGCCAGCATTGGTGTTTTCAAAAGCGAAAATAATTCACGAACGGTGTGAATGTGTGTGAGCTAGGTGTTTTCTTCTCAATTATTGGTGTTTAGATTTAACTACTCTTTAACACCAAATCGAATTTATATATACATTTTAACTTGAAATATAGTGTTTTTTACACATTTTTTGGATTGTGTGACAGAATATTTGGAAGCATATTACTTTACAGTTTTTACTGCGTAGGTTTATTATTTATTATTATGTCGTGAATATTGCAATATCTGTTTGTTAAATGCATGGTATAATGGTATCTTGACCCTTATACTCACTAAAAATATAATTTATTTTAAGCCTTTCAAAATTTAATTTATTACTTTGTGGGCCGTAACAACAACATATCATTTACTTATTCCCATGTATAGTGTTTTATTTTCATATAATATAATAGTTTGTTCCGATTCTTCTTTTCATTTCGTGTTGATTTATTCCGTCCTTTTGTGTGAAATCGAAGCTTCAGAAATCGTACAGGTGTTTTATCATTCAAAATACTGAGAATAGAAATTCTAAAGATTCGAATTATACTACACTCGAAGAGCCATCCAAATACCGTCAACAAGAGATCTTAAAGTAAACAAAACAGTCCTGGCAGGGAAAAGAAAAAGATCTTGTCATTCTTTAAAATTCGTTGTTTTATTCGCACTTAAGAGTCCCGTAAATGATGAGTCTTGTGTATATCGGGTCTATCATTTTATTTTATTTTATAACCGTCGTTAAACAGCTTTACGACAACTAACGTTAAACTCCGTAGCTTTGTAATTTTGAACCCAATCCTGAAGACAAAGAAACTCCTGGATCAGTACCCCCAGAGGTATGATTTGTTACGGGAACATAGAGGACTTTGTGACCCGACAGATTTAACTTGCATTAGTAACCATTTACTACTGGCATTGGTCTTCGGCTGGCGGGGATCGAACCCACGACTTCTTGGTCATGGGCCCAGTGCCCTACCAACCAGGCTATCCCGGCCCCAGGGTCTATCATTTTTACGACTTCCAATGAGGTGAACCGGGTTCGAATCGATATGAATCTGCATACGGCTTCCACCTACCACAGTGCTGACGTGAAATATCCTCAGTGGTAGACGGATAATGGGTTTGAGTCCCTTCGCCGTCAGGTTAAGCGTGGCAGGCAAATACAGGTTAGTTCCATCAAAAAGTCCTCCATGAAGACAAATTTCTCCCGATACTTGATCCAGGAATTCCCTTGTCTCCTGACTTTGTTTCGAAATTACAAGACTACGGAATTGAACATTAGTTGTTGTACACCCAAGAAATGGGTCGGCTGTTCAACGACGGATATAAAGGATAAAGTATTTTATAAATACCACAAATGCAACAAAAATAATAAACATATAATAAGATCTAACAAAAAAATGGTTTCTAGACCATTGGTACAAAATGGCTCTACGTACAAATTTGTAGAGGCCATCATTAGTTATAACATTAAACCTTTGTTTACATACAAAATGCTTTTGACTGACTTGTGTCTTAAAAGAACTTTTTTGATCAAGAGAATTAGATATTAGAATTAGATTAAATTGAAATTTGCTCAATACAATTTTTGTTAACTTTTAATTATATTAAAAAATTTTTATGGACAAAAAACTCACACTAAAATGTGTGGGTCTTATGAAAAAAAAGACACTGGCTGAAGTGTGGTTCAATAACCAAGAGTGGGCACTTGGCTCGACTTCCTCGGATGAAAAGTTCACATCAGCGCGGGAGTGGGAGGAGAAACGTCTCCGCGCTTGAAATTGAGACAACCCTTACTGCGCGCCAAACGAAACAGTCACTTAATTGACTTCTTTTTCAGTCACTCACTTTGCTTTATCATCTGCTATTATACCTTTCATTACTCTAGCTTATTAAATATATTGATGCAAAGAATCTTCATAAGGACAAACTATTCACACAAAAGAATTACCAAATTTATGAAATATTTAATGTTAAAAAAAGCACATAAAGAATGCGAAATAAATATTTTTGTCATACGATCGCCAAATCGTAACCTTGTTCAGGATTGTTCACATCCTTCTCCCAAAAATAGTGAAATAGTATCGTCGGGTACCGCGTGATGGAGGCGGAGCCAAGTGCCAACGCTTATGTGTTCGCTTTATGTAAGCTTAGAATATAAAAAATAATAAAAAAACAAGTATTAGAAGAAAAAGAGAATCCGTATGTGAAAAAAAAGAGAGAAAATAATAAGTGTTTGATACAAGGAGTGTCGTAATACATTAATTCTAGTCCAGCAATTACACTTAAGTAAAATACTTAATTAAAAAAGGATAAATCTTTTATCTCCTATACTGCTCTGCAATTAAAAAATCAACGTAAGCGGCAAAATATTTAATATTATAACTTTTAGATATTTGGCGTCTTTATATGATAAGCTACGATATAGATAAGATATAGGAGAAAAATTGTCAAGCCACTTTTCTCAGAATAAATCGTGGAGCAATTACGTTGTTTTTTTCAATATATATATATGTCAGATGTCCTCCAGACTATTACTCCAGTGATGCGTAATTATGGCAATAGATTTTACTGGTATTGAAGCGATAGGTACCTAATACAGGCTCTTTGGCATTAGGTTCTCACGACAGCCCGAAGCAGACAAGTACCTTTTTAATCGCATAATTGTCTGTTGCACCTTAAAACGACATTTAAAAACTAACTAAATATTATCGCACACATAAATTCATTGTTGTTATTCATCTAAACCTTTGCTATGGTGATTTATTACTTTTTTTAACCGTAGCTGCTCTCTCATACTTATAAAAACTGTCTCCTCTATACAACAATTTTGACTAATATTGTTCTAAATTCTCCATTAAAGAGCTAAAATAAACAGACATAAATTATTTTGTTTCAGAATCTGGTAAGATTATTTACTAAGCATAAACCTTGTTTTCTTTAAAGAAAAAAAACAGAAAAATTAACATAACGATGTTCGCAACATCCAAGGACAAAAAAAAAAAAATAATTTACAATTTCATTCTTTCCGCGTGTATCTAATTCACGCTTTTTGTTTATTGTAAACACATATATGCAGATCTCTAAAACCTTTAACTTTTGATAATAAAAAAAAATAATTAAAAAAAAATAGGCATACTATTTTTACACCTCCAGAATTGTTTGAAAATGTATAAAATATCAGAAAATAATCGTAAACATCGAAAATTTTGATGCCCTTATTATGTTAAATTCAATTAATTAATCCTGAGGTTACGGTTTGACGGGGTTACGGTCTGGACAACCTAGAGAATAGATCGAATTCGATTAATGATTCCTGAGATTCGCCCATATATTTATTCTATAAAACTAGAAATTAACGCTTTTTAACAAAAATTTCTAAATTAAAATTTCCGTATTAACCAATAGATTATTAACCAAATTTCAATGATACTTAGAAAGCAAAAATGTTTACATTTGTTAACTAAAATTGTATACATTAATGCAGGAAAACATACCTGAAAAGTCAAATGTCTTACTTTATAAAATAGATTTAACACAATTTATTGGTATTTTGTCATATTTTGGGTGGAGGAAAAAACTTGTATGGACAAATTATTTCTTAAACAAACTTGACGGAACTAACTACGGAGCAAGATATATTCTACAAAACAGAAGATACTTGTTTAAAGAAGAAGAAAAAATATGAAGAAATGGGAATAAGCCGCTGTCTCGTCTCGGCTGAACCATGAAATGCCAGACTGATTGCAAACCACTGAAATCTCGGTTTGTAACTATAGAAAAACGGATTTTCCTTCTTTTTATTGATAAACCAAGAGTTGCTTACAAATTCTGTGGCAGAATTATTCATGCGGCATCTTCCACAATTTCTTTTGCTACTTACAAAGCAAATATTGACCTACAGTTCAAAAACTATCCCGATAAAGAAATAAAATTCACCTGCAGGAGATACAAAGAGGAGAGAAGACAGGAGCTATTTTTTGAACATCAAATATACTTCGTCCAACTCTTAAATATGGAGTCTTTTTTTATACAAACGTATAAGAATAAATCATTTTAAAATTTTTGAGAGAAACAGACTATACTTCTTCTTGCGCGATTGAATTAGAAGTGGTAACACTGTATTTTTTTTAAAAACATTTTATATTAATTACTGATCGACTATTTCTCAACCAATGTTTATGTAGTGTATCTACCACTACAAATACAATTGACTAGTATATAGGACATGTTAAATCGATTTTATGTGGGCGTACCTTCTCATTGATCAAGTTTGACATTGTCGATTACTTCTCACCCCCACATGGGTGACCTCAGGACGTGATGTGAGCACGCCTACCTTGGCAGAAACGCCCACTTCGATCTGAACACACCTACTTCAAGGGGTGGTCCATATTGAACAGTTCACTTGTAAATGTGACATTATCCACCTGCTCGCACTGTTGCTACTTAGTCTCGATCACATACAACGTATACACTAGACTGCTAAAGGCAACACAGGAGCAACCATGAACGTGAACTTAATACTGCTCTCCCGGCTTTTCGAAAAATAGCAATGAATCGACTAGTGGTATCCATTCATCGAATTCTATCACAGGTATAATTCTGGTAGAGGAGTACTCTAGTGTATCTACCACTACAAATACACAAAACCAATTCACTAGTTTATAAGACATGTTAACTCGATTCTATGATGAGGTAACTTTTCATAGATGAAGGTTGACATTGTCGATATCTGCTCTCCCCACAATTTGCTTTCCAGATGTTTCTGTTACTGTAAAAAAACAAAACCAGGTTAATTCACGGTTTTACCGCCTGGTAAAAGGCATACTTCAGACTTTTAGCATACCACTTGGTAAAAACTAGGATTTACTAGACTTCGCAACAGTTAGTAACTTCTTAACCTTCCACTATCATGCTTTTTTACTCAAATCTACTATCATTTAACCAATTTCTAATCTGATTCTATAATGTTCAAAACTCGAGCCAACATTATCACTTTTTTCGTTACTCGAATACATTATCATTTAATCAATATTCGAACCTAGTATTTTTTCACTGGTACTCGAATCCTCTACCTTTCAACCTAATCTCGAATCCACTCTCTTTTGATTAATACTTAAACCCACTATCTATTCACCGGTACTGGAACCGACTTTTTTTTATTTATTAATTGGTACTCGAACTCAATTTCGTTTCATCGATAATCGAACTCATCAATTCTTATAGGTACTGTTACCTACCATCTTTTGATCAGTATCCGAATTTGCTATCATTTGATCATTCAGATTTTTAATAAATAATGACAAGTTAACCCTCCCGGTGGCGCTTGCATGAAATAGTTTTACTCTTAAAAGGGCAAGCATATTTACCAGAGATGTACCTCAAACGGCGAGGGTCAGACAAAAGGAATGCCTACCCCCTTTTTTCCTGTTAGCTGTTATAAGAGAATTTTTCACACTGTATGTGGTCAATCAGGGTGTTGACAGTTTGATTGATGAAACCCATTAAGTAGTTCACTCTTCAACTATCTTTTTCGAATACTTGTGGAAAGCAATGCTTGTTTACAGAATGATTTTACCTTTTTACAATTTAAGGATGGTGTTTTCGACACTAAGGAACGCTGTAAACCGTATGCCGCTTATACTTCAGGGTTACTGTTTCCGGTGCATTTTAAAGCCATTTGGCTCACAACGCGATCATTGTGTTTTAAGATTCCTGCAAACGTGGTATTTGAATACTTATTACTAAACTTAATATTGCTCCTCGAACAATATGCTAACACTAACGTAAGATAGTGCAACATGAACAAACAGTAATAAACAAATGGAAAGAGGCCAAATCAAGACTGCCAAAAAAGTGAGTTATTCAAAATCTAGCAACCATGTCACCTTTTTTAACAATATATCTCTAAAAAGCTAAAACAAATTTTCACTTCAAACTCACCAGAATTACATAATAACATTAATATCTTATGAAGTACGGCAGATTTGAGCTCAGAAATTATCTAATTTATTTCTTTTATTGAAAACAAAATTAACCGTTTGAAAATATCGCCTCGCAGAATAACATGTAGTAAGCAGCTACAAACTTTCTAACCGGAACTAGAGCAGGCATACAGCTCGAGATAGCTCATTTCTTCTGAAAACACCATCCATATTTAAATAATAACTGTGTTTCGTTCTCACCTTCCTCATTTATAAAGATTATTAGAACAATATCCTTCAAGTTTTTCTTATAGAAAAAAAACTAGTAATAAATAAAAGAAAAAAATTAAATTTGAAAACAATATTGTGAAGTTTATGTTTCTTTATTTTTCATTATTAAATTTTTATTTATTTAGTGATTATTATCACTACACATACATAGCGTATATAATTGCTATTAAAATCCTTTAATTTCCTATCGTTTTCAATCTTGCACAGTGGCTATCTTTTTTCTTTTATTTAATCTATGCCATTATCATAATCTTCATTCTAAGTTATATCTCTGATTTGGAAAGTACACCATTTAGAATATAATTTCATCATCAATATTCAAAATGTAGCTAAGTATAGTTAATAGCTAAGTATAGTTTTGACTAGTATTAGTTAATTCTTTTTTTCCCCATCTATATATATAAAAGTGAATGTGTGTCTGCCTGTCTGTCCTTCATAGACTCCTAAACCATCCGACAGAAAGCTATGAAACTTGGCATACAGATAGTTCAAAGCACGAGGAAGTTTTCAGTCGACATTAGAACATTCTGCGACAAACCGTTCCAGCGATATCAGTGAAAATCGAAATGGAATTTTCTGATTGGTTAAAAGTTAGCCATTGTTTTAAATTTTGCTATAAGTGATTCAGTTTTCAAATATCTTGAAGATAACAACAGTGATATTTTCTATCTTATAGCACTATTCTTTTAGAAAAGTAAATTACATATTCTCTAATATTTAATTATAATTCGCGCAAGTTTCTTTATGTCAGGTGAGCACAAGCACGTAAAATCAACGAGAATAGGTTTCGTAATTATTGGTGGTATCACGGATTTAGTATTCGCGATCGCAACGCTCGAGTACGCCATCTAGCGGGAGCCTGAAAACATTACTTATTTAGTTCGGGACATTAATTTATTTAGTTCCATCAAAATCATTGACAGGATCAGACGCCATTTTCTTAGCAGCAAATAAGCAAATATTTCCGTAAGGAAAAGGCCGGAGAACTTGAAAAAACTCACCAGAACATTGGTAAATCTCTCGGAAACAGAACACGCCAAACATTTGAAGAAAAATTCCTCAATTTTTAACTTCTATTATCAACAAACTTGCAACTGATAACATCCGACTTCGGTATTGCATACTGTTCAGATGAGTGTATTACGGTAAAATACATTTCTTCTGTATTCAATTCATTACAAATGAAGGTGAAGTCAACATTGCTCTTTTCATGTCAATGAATAAATGAGAACGTACATAACTGTAATAGTTATAGAATATTCTTCTTCTTTATAGAATAGTATATATTTCTGTATCTATATAATTTGGAAAACAAAAATAAAGAATCTTCCGAATTACTTGAAATAGTATCATTTGTGCTGATTATTAATTAATTTTTTATCGCTTTCTTGGTAAGTATTTTTTAGTTTTGAAATAATGATTTCAACTAGCCATTCAGCTATTCCGTTTTCAAGTTACATATTAAAATTCATATCGAGATCATACAATTATAAAATTTTGCTGTGTGGTAAGTTATCTAAAAGTAATAAAGGGATAATCTATGTATATATTATTTGAAAATAAAATTTTCAAACGAAGAACATTTCATTTGGAATTCTCCTGATTTATAAAGCAGGTGAGTGCTATGATTTTTATAATAAAAAATTTGCTTGTAAAAATGTTTTTGTTTCTTATTTGAAGATAGTTCTTTACAGAATGTTTTATAACGTCTGATTAAGAACTATAAGAATAAAAGGAAGAAACAATATGAAAGTTTTTTTATTTCAAAATGAGGAATTTTTAAAGTCGTTTTTTTATCCTAAAAATTCTTTATTTTACGTTTTTTAGTTTATATTTTTTTGATAAAAATTGCTGTCAAAATACTTTCTTTGAAAAATTTAATGGTATAACATTATGTGTTTATGTATACTTCTTGCATATTCTAATGTTTGAAGTAATATGATTCTAAAAAGCATGGAATAAAATTTCGGTACTTACGTATTAACGCCACTGCAACTACAGATTTGGCGGTTTTTAAGTGCCGCCAATCTACACCTAAAATTTTTGCAACAAATCATAAAATAAAACACTTTATTTGAAATCAAAACACTTTCAAAATTCAAAACACTTTATTTAAAATCAAGTAGTTAATCGAAATTTCGGTGGAAAATGAGCCGATATAGAATTTAACATTGATTCAAAACATTCTCCATTTTCTTTCGCCGCCATATAAACTCTAATAAATAAGAGTCCAAATGAAGTTACATTTCCAAAACGTACGTTTACCATAATAGAGTTTCATGTTATGAGAATTAGTATATTTTCGTTTTTTCGGTCAAATATTTCGCTCCTGAAAAAAAAAATTGCATCTGGGTTTTGTTTTTGGCGAATCCCAAAGACGCATTTTCGTAGCACTAAAAAATTTCGCTAAAAAAAAATTTTTTTTTTTTTTGTTTTTTTTTTTTTTGTTTCATAAGCATTTTTTATTTTACGTTTTTTAGTTCTTAATAATGATTTTTATTGAAACTTAAAATTTTTTGATGAAAATTGTTGTTAAAAAACTATTTTTTACAAAATTGAATTTTATAAAATTACACTTTTTGTTCACTTTAATTTTTTAAGTAATATGATTCTTAAAACTATGGAAAGTTTAAATAGGCTTTTCATGTTATATCATTAAATTTAGTAAAACTATTTCTTGGGCAGTAGGTTTGAACTCTTATAAGAATAAACATATTTTTTTTATTTTTTTTTATGTACAAATATTCTTCCGATGTGTTTTGGATGTTCCTTCTCTAAAAAAAAGGCGATACCATTTTGTTTTCGCTTGCATAAGAAAGAATATCAAACATTTTTCATTTTTAAATTTAATAAGCCACAATAAAGAAGGAACGTTGCAATGCTACATTAAAGACGTCTCTAGAGTAACTGAATGACTGTTCATATAGAAATCACAGGTATTCGTCTCATACAACAACGCCTCCTATAGTTCGTTGCGATCGCGAATTGTGAAAACTGCTTAATAAAAATAAAGGTGAAAGCAAATTTCATCCAAAAATTATCAAAATAACTTTTAATGATGAAATTTAGTGATGATGTTTGAAATTCAGATTAGCAGTATGACGTAATGTAAATTTGCTAGATTCCTGCATCTGAGATTATTGGTATTATTCGCGTGATATCATATTCTGTATTATTCCTACTTTATAATGACTGAAGATGGCAACTTCTATAATTTTTTATAGGATGTAATACGTTTGTAAGTTGTTTTTTAAGATCTCAAAGAACTTTTGCAATTATTAATACGAGCTTGGCCAAAGGATACTCTGAGAAGGCCTTTTCATTTCCCTTCTAACCTTCAGTAAGAGTTAGTCCCGAATAGGGACGAAAAATATAGCACCTCAAAAACCCGGTCTACTGTCTCCCCTACATTTTTGGTGGGGGTGCGCGTACTTCCTGGGGTGTTAAGTAATCCGAAACTAATCGACTAACCACTGTCACAGAAAAGGGGGAATTGCAACCTGCGGGGGTCAACTAGCTTTCAAAAGATATCAGAAGAGACTCACTCTCATTGATTTTTTTCCTTCTAAGAAAAACTTAAAAAATAATTTTTTTTAAACTGTAAAACGGCTTTATTTATTTTCCAAATGGTGTTATCATTTTATTTAACATGCACTTTTTCTAATTATATCTTGAATTATTTATTATTTTAATTTGATTATTTAGAGAACTAATAATAACCAGAGTATTTAAATTTATAAAATTTTACTATGTAGTCATATGAAAGTAATTCATATAAAGTAACTACATTAAAAATAAATTTATATTTTCTCCATAAATCAAATAAAGTTTGTTAATTTTTTTTAAAAATTGATTTGCTAACTGGTAAAACTTTTTATGTTAAAGTAAAACCTTGAGTTCAAGATTTTATTTTTTTATTGCTTTTTCAATTTGTTTCTTTAAATTACAATTTAAATACATATATTTTTCACAACCTTTTCTTTTTTTTAATTTTAATTAATTTTTTTCAATTTTTTTAAAGATTGTACCATTTTTCTAATAGATCATTTCGATGGATCATTAAAAACAACAAACTAAAACAATTCTATGTTATTTTACATTTTAATATATAGATTTGTGAAGCTGCTCACTGTAATTAATATAAAGATTTATCAAAAAAATCGAAATTAATTTATAAAAAAGTACGATACCGAAATTTGCGAAAGAAAAGTCATTTATTGATTTTCATTAAAACTTACAACATAACAACTGATTGAGACAAGTTTAATTTACAAAATTTTATCACTAACCCTGGGAGGTTTTCGTGTTTTTCCTCTCCATGTAATGCTAATGCGGATTTTATTTAACTATAACTACACTAATTAAAGTTTGCAGTGCAGAAATTTCTACTCAGAAAACTCTTCTCCATGAATGGCAAAAGAGGGTCAGGGAAGAGAAATTAAAATAACACATTGATTACATACTTTGTTCTATCAATATAAAAGAGCGAAAAATTGTGAATAAAAATGACATTACACACTTTTAATAGGAATTTGAAAAATTTCTCGTTATTAAATACATAAGATATTGCATAATTACTAGTTTTAATATATATTTTTAGAATATTGCTAAAAAAAGTTTCAAAAAGTGTATTAATTAGGAATTACAGATTAATGTTAAAGCAATAAAAAAAGACTAATAGTTTCAAAATCTAGTAAATCAACTAAGGAATCAGGTCTGAAAACATCAAAACCAGTTTGACTGTCTGAAGTAACAAAGAGAAGCTTAACTCTAAGTATTACAACTTATTTTTATTTTTTAATATATCGTGATGAAATTTCGTGGTGTTTATAATATTCACATTCCTCATTCTTTCTATTTCATCTGGCAATCAAACTGGTTTCAATATTTTCGGTGTTGTGTTCCTAAGCAGCGGTTCATTATATTTTGATACCGTTTTTATTTTTCTCTCGTGAATATTAATTATGTCCACTAATGTTCTTTCACTTCCTTTTTTTTTAAGAATTTTACAATACATGCGTATATTTTCATATTTTTCTTCATTTACTGATTTTAATAAAATTTTCATAATACTTAGTGTTCTTGTGTATGTACATTAAAGCCCTAAACACAGGGCTAAGTGCTTATTCACGTTTGGATGATGTGTGCTCTTGTGTACTAGCTATTTTTTTTCCTTACCGTGGAAAAACAAACTATCCCAGCTATTGGAGTAATTAAAACTATTTATGGAATGGAAAAATTGCAACCTTTTAAATTTTTATAATGTAAATGTTTTTTTAAACCTACAAATGAGTGTACGATATATATATATATATATATATATATATATATATATATATATATATATATATATATATATATTTAAAAAGGAAAACTGCAGTTTTGTGATGCTTTATAGTATATTGGAATATCTTTACGTCATTGTCTCGATTTTAATTAATCTCACTTTATTCAGAAGCTAAATTTTTTAATTCTGATACATCTTTAAAAATCAAGGAAAAAAGTTTAAAAAAAAGGGGGAATAATGTATTTAAAAAATAAATTCCACTCTCAAAATGAATAAAAACAAGAAAAAATATTACTACTAAATAAATAAAATGTATGTAGAATGAACGAATTATCAGTGAATATAATCAAGCTTATAAAAGCTTCCCATATCAGTTCTTCAAAAGGACAGAGAGAGAAAAAGATTTTCGAAAAGAGTTGAACAGAGTAAAAGTATTTGGGAGGAAGGGAGCAAGACCAAGACCACCTACGGAGAAGATGAGACCGCAATCGTCTCTTGGAGAATGAACTTGGGGGTGGAAGTTGCCTTCTTCCCTTACTCAAAGGTAGAAAGTGACTTGAGTTTCAAAGGCAATATTACAAAAAGTAATAAAGATAAAAAAAATTTACCTACATTTTCGTGGATAGGAAAGATTGTAAAAATTATTAGTATTTTTTTAAAATTGATCACTCCGATTCTTAAACAAGAAAAATCGATTCAAAGTATGACAAGCCTGCCATAGACTTTACATTTTAAAAGCAGAATTGAGGAGTCTGCTTGGTTCAACACTTTTCTCCCGGCAACCACGATTGGGGACCCGACCTTCTGATCATATGAGCTCGCCCCGTGCTCTTTGTTCGCTAAGAATACGAGAATAAATAATAAATACGCAAAAAATTTTAATATTTTTTGAAAATACTTTTTATTTAACCCCTCAATTATGCCACGAAAGCGAAGTGCCGTTGGTCGATCTACAAATCAAGCCAAAAGGAGAAGAGAAAAACGAGCTTCAGAAACAAGTGAGCAGAGACAAGCTAGGCAAGAAAGAGATCGCACTTTAGAAACGAGTGAGCAGAGACAAGCAAGGCAGCAAAGGAATCGCGGAACACAGACAAGACGAATGATACATACTGATTTGAATTTATGTGGTTTCAATTACAATCCCCTTTACAATTACAGTCTTCAACCAAGTGTAATTATTGGAAAAATGGATAAAAGGTGTACGTATTGTGGTGCTCAAAAATTTAAAAATGAAGCACCAGGTATGTGCTGTGCAGGTGGAAAAGTAAAGTTACCAGACTTGCGTTCACCACCTGAA
Organism: Parasteatoda lunata; assembly: GCA_949128135.1. Lineage (NCBI taxonomy): Eukaryota > Metazoa > Arthropoda > Arachnida > Araneae > Theridiidae > Parasteatoda > Parasteatoda lunata. The sequence goes on along the minus strand of OX421972.1, from coordinate 114,605,387 downwards.
CCATTATTAACTTTAGTATCAGGTGAAACAAGTCAATCAAAAAAAAAAATTTCTAAATATTCGCAAGTACAATTCATGCTTCCAAATGACATCGTTCGGAGCAACGAATATCGTTAGCACAAATTATATGCCAACATTTTAAAGTACAAGGGCAAATTTATCACCATGCTGGATTACTACTACCCTTGCCAAATCCTGATCACAAATATCTTCAGATATATTTTATGGGAAATACTGACGAACAAATCAACAGACGGTGTCAACTGAATATGAATACTAAACGAGAGATTGTCGCTGAATTACAAAATTTGTTTGAACAACATAATGAATTAATTAAATTATTTAAAACCGCCATTGAACAAATGCCATCTGACGATTACAAAGTAATAATAAAGGCAGATAAAACACCTTTTGGTCAACATCGAAGACAATTCAACGCATCAACGATCGATGAAGTGGCAATTGTCATAGTTGGTGAAGAATTTAATTCTCGCGACATAATTCTTCATCGTAGAAATGGTGACGTCCAGAAAGTATCAGAAACTCATCGTTCATATGATGCATTACAATATCCCATTCTATTTTGGCAAGGAGAGGATGGATATAATTTTAATATTAATATGAGAAATCCTACAACTAATGTGGACATTAACAAAAAGGTCAGTGCTATGCATTATTATGCATATCGAACGATGATTCGTGAGAATGCTGGTAATCATATATTGAAATGTAGACAATTATTTCATCAATACATTGTTGACATGTATGCAAAAATAGGAAGTGAAAGACTCCTCTACATACGACTAAATCAAGTTAAATTGCGTTCTGAAGAGTACATCCATTTACGTGATGCAGTTGTAAATGATGGCAATCTCAGTGAATGTGGAAAAATGGTCATTTTACCATCCACATATACAGGCAGCCCAAGACACATGCATGAATATGCACAAGATGCAATGACGTATGTTCGTGCATATGGTCGTCCAGATTTTTTCATCACATTTACATGCAACCCAGCATGGGATGAAATAAAGGAGCTTTTATTAACTGGACAATCACCATCAGATCGTCATAATATTTCTGCTTGTGTATTTAAACAAAAATTAAAATCCTTAATGGATTTTATTGTCAAACACCATGTATTTGGAGAGACGCGCTGTTGGATGTATTCCATTGAATGGCAAAAAAGAGGTTTACCACATGTGCATACTTTAATATGGATGATGGAGAAGATAACACCAAGCAGAATTGATGAAATCATCTCTGCAGAAATACCAGACATTGAAATTGATAAAGACTTGCACGATATTGTCTCAAAAAATATGTTTCACGGTCCATGTGGTTCCCTAAATAATAATTCACCATGCATGTCAGATGGAAAGTGCACAAAGCGGTATCCTAGAGACTTACTTGCTGAAACTATTTCAGGCAATGATGGATATCCACTCAATCAACGACGATCTACCAAAGATGGTGGAAAATCCATTAAACTAAAAGTACTCAACAATACTATTGATGTTGATAATCGTTGGGTAGTACCATATTCTCCATTACTACTAAAAACGTATAACGCACACATAAATGTTGAGTATTGCAATTCAGTGAAAGCTATAAAATATATTTGCAAATATGTGAACAAAGGAAGCGATATGGCAGTGTATAAAGTGGAAAATACAACTGCTTCTAACGATGAAGTCACCCAATATCAACTGGGACGCTACATAAGTAGCAATGAGGCTGTATGGCGTATTTTATAATTTTCCATTCATGAGCGATATCTAACCGTTGTTCATTTAGCAGTACATCTTGAAAATGGACAGCGTGTGTATTTTACACCAGAAAATGTACGTGCAAGAGCAATGTCACCACCGCCAACAACATTAACTGAATTTTACGCATTGTGCAGAAATGATACCTTTGCAAGGACGCTACTGTACTCTGAAGTACCAATTTATTTTACTTGGAATACATCATTAAGAAAATTTCAGCGTCGTAAACAAGGTAGAGCAGTACAAGGACACCTAAATTTATATTCCACAGATGCATTGGGTCGTCTGTACATTGTACATCCAAATAACGCAGAATGCTTTTACCTAAGATTATTATTATCAATGTTCGGGAACCAACATCTTTCCAAGAATTAAAAACAGCCAATGGCCATGTGTGTGCTACATTTCGGGAGGCTTGCCAGAAATTAAGTCTCTTAGAAAACGATGCTCATTGGGATATTTCACTAGCTGAGGCTTCTAATACAGCTCAACCACAGCAGATACGTACACTATTTTCCATCATACTAACCACATGTTTTCCGGCTAATCCAAAGGATCTTTGGGAAAAATATAAAGATTATATGAGTGCAGACATTTTATATCGCATGCGTAGAATAAATGCTAATCCCAACATTCAATTTACATCAAATATATACAATGAAGCGTTGATTTTAATTGAGAATGTATGTTTGACAACAAATCACTGACAGAATTGGGAATGATTGCTCCAAATAGATCTGGTAATGACATTTTCGATCGTGATATACAACGAGAAACGCACTTCGATGTTAATGAATTACAAACATTTGTTCGAATTAATCTGCCGAAATTGGTATTAGAACAGCGAACAGCATATGACACAATTATAAATGCAATATCTAACAAGAGTTGTGGTTTATATTTCTTAGATGCACCTGGAGGTACTGGCAAAACTTTTCTTATTTCAACTATTCTGGCAACTATAAGATCACAAAATAATATTGCACTTGCTATTGCATCATCTGGTATTGCAGCAACTCTTTTGGACGGTGGTCGAATAGCACATTCAGCATTGAAATTACCATTAAATATGCAGGTAATTGAAACTCCAACATGTAATATTAGCAAAGATTCTGGGATGGGAAAAGTACTAAGATCATGTCAGCTTATAATATGGGATGAATGCACCACAGCACACAAGAAATCATTGGAAGCACTCAATCGTGCATTAAAAATTTTTAGAAGAAATGAGCAGCTCTTTGGTGGTGCGCTCATTTTGCTAGCTGGTGATTTTAGACGAACTCTGTCAGTTACACCACGTTCAACACCTGCAGATGAATTGAATGCATGTCTAAAATCATCAGTGTTATGGCGGTATGGGGAGAAAATATATTGAAAGACCAATATGCGTGTTCAATTACAACAAGATGAATCTTCTGAACGATTTGCAAAACAATTGCTAGATATTGGTAAAATGGAAATGGACGAATCCACACACATTACCAGAAAACTTTTGTCACATTGTAAAATCCACAGATGAATTGATTGCAAAAGTTTTTCCAAATTTATCGCAGAATTATAAAAATAATCAATGGGTTAGTGAGCGTGCTATATTGGCAGCCAAAAACATTGATGTGAATTTAATAAACTGCAAAATTCAAATTGAAATACCTGGTGAAGAAACAACATATAAATCCATAGATACTGTTGTCAATCAAGATGAATCAGTTAATTATCCAATAGAATTTCTAAATTCATTGGATCTACCAGGAATGCCACCGCATATTTTATCTTTGAAAATTGGTTCCCCAATCATCCTTCAACGAAATATAAATCCACCGCGACTATGCAATGGGACTAGGCTATCAGTAAAAAAATTAATGAATAACATAATTGAGACAACCATTTTAAATGGAAAATACCAAGGGGAACATGAACTACTACCACGAATTCCCATGATACCAACGGATACTCCATTTGAATTTAAACGTCTACAGTTTCCTGTACGACTAGCCTTTGCAATGACCATTAACAAGGCACAGGGACAATCATTGCAAGTATGTGGATTAAATTTGATAAATCCATGCTTCTTACATCGACAGCTGTACGTTGCGTGTTCACGAGTTGGAAAACCATCAAATTTATTTGTTCTTGCACCAGATAGGAAAACAAAAAATTTTGCATATTTACAAGCACTAAAATGAAGTTCACCATCAATCATCAAATATCATTCATTTCATGATGGTATCGTTTGCAATATTGTTTGATATCACAAATGAAGAAGCATGTTTATTCTACCATCAACTATGTATATCTATGTTTTGTGCATATGTTATATTCAATTGACATATATGTAGGGATAATTTTATTTTTAATTTCCATTTTGATGTCTTGCATACATTTGATCATTAATAATTTATGTTTGAGGTATCAAAACTGCCTTTTTGTTCAAACACAGCAACGTGTGAACGGGTACAGCTAGTTTCTTATAAAATTGAAGCTTTTTAACTCTTTGTGTACCAAATACATTTCCTTTTTGCTTGTAGATAGTACTTCCATGCAGAAACCGAAAATATTGCCGAACCCGAAAATATGAAAGATGACATGGCTTGATAACCATTGTTAAAATATTTTTTAAAACTTTATTATTGAAGTCTGAATAAAACTTTTTAAATATTTCGCCCTAGAAAATTTTGTTTTTCTATTAAGGATTTGTAAACTTATGTAGTGTCAATCACATTTACAGCCTTTTTTAGAAAGAAAAACAAAGTTCCTTTGCTTTTTTTTTTCTTCCTATTTTTACTGCTTGCTCTCTATCGATAAATTTTTTCCATCATTTTTAATTTTATAACGCTTGCGCTATCAATAAAAAAGAATTGCTTTTTTTTTTAGGTAATATCCTTATACAGTCACCCCCATTTAATTGCATAACTGATAACTTTTAAAAGTGTAATTTATGAGTTTAATGAAGCAAAACCATTCACGTATATTATTATTATTAAATAATACAAGTCTTAAGTTATTTTTCCACATTTAAATTGCTTAATTTAAAATTTAGGAAAATTTTTTTATAGTTATGAATGGAATAATAAATTGAGTGTAATTATATTTAAATTACAACCAAAGCTGCTTGCTCGCGATATCTGAGAAAAAAGCCTAAAATGACTGTAGGGGTCGACAACAACCTGCAAGGGGTCCATGTCAAGTGAAAATGGTGGTCAACGATTGTGGATCTCAGATAGGCAGGTCGTGACTTTTATTTTGGCATTTCATGAATGGGATAATCAATATACACTGATGCTACCTATACATTATATTACCTTATAATATAAAGACATATATCTATCTACATTCTATAAAATTTATAAAAGTAGCTATGAAGTAAAATTTTTATTAAAATTAAAGTTATTAGGATTATTTTTTGATACATGAAAACTGAATTATTATAAAGTAGCAGTTGCCTGCAGCCCCGCCCTCGTACGTTTTTATTTTCTCTGCGTGTAAGGCTTTATTTTGTAACAAAAAAAAATATATATATTTTTCAGAGGTAAATTGTAGCCTAACCAGTGTCAACTCTTTAGCTAGGAAGACCTACTATTTTCTCTGCGCACAAGATCACAGTGATTTGTTACTTAACTTTTACGTGAAAACGTAACAAACAGACTGATAATAGACTACTACAGTTTTGAATACAAACTTATTTCCGCAATTATAATATTAGTAGCAGGGTACGGGTTTTATAGTGCACTATTTTATTCCACTTACGAATTAATTAAATTAGTTTGATTTTAATTAATAAATATATAAAATTAAGATTTTTTTTTTTTTTTGGAGTTTTTCACAATACACTTCACTACAGTTAGAAATTTAAATCTTTTACAGTGAGTAGCACTATACCAGCTGTCAAAAATACATTTGAAGTTGATGTTGATGAATTTACAAAAAAATAAATATCAGGTAAGCAGGGTGTCTACCCAAAACCAAAAAACATGGCAAGGGATCTACGAGACAAAAAAAATATATATATTTTTCAGAGGTAAATTGTAGCCTAGCCAGTGCCCACTCTTTAGCTAGGAAGACCTCCTATTTTCTCTGCGCACAAGATCACAGTGATTTGTTACTTAACTTTTACGTGAAAACGTAACAAACAGACTGATAATAGACTACTACAGTTTTGAATACAAACTTATTTCCGCAATTATAATATTAGTAGCAGGGTACGGGTTTTATAGTGCACTATTTTATTCCACTTACGAATTAATTAAATTAGTTTGATTTTAATTAATAAATATATAAAATTAAGATTTTTTTTTTTTTTGGAGTTTTTCACAATACACTTCACTACAGTTAGAAATTTAAATCTTTTACAGTGAGTAGCACTATACCAGCTGTCAAAAATACATTTGAAGTTGATGTTGATGAATTTACAAAAAAATAAATATCAGGTAAGCAGGGTGTCTACCCAAAACCGAAAAACATTTCAAGGGATCTACGAGACAAAAAAAAAATATATTTTTCAGAGGTAAATTGTAGCCTAGCCAGTGTCAACTCTTTAGCTAGGAAGACCTCCTATTTTCTCTGCGCACAAGATCACAGTGATTTGTTACTTAACTTTTACGTGAAAACGTAACAAACAGACTGATAATAGACTACTACAGTTTTGAATACAAACTTATTTCCGCAATTATAATATTAGTAGCAGGGTACGGGTTTTATAGTGCACTATTTTATTCCACTTACGAATTAATTAAATTAGTTTGATTTTAATTAATAAATATATAAAATTAAGATTTTTTTTTTTTTTTTGGAGTTTTTCACAATACACTTCACTACAGTTAGAAATTTAAATCTTTTACAGTGAGTAGCACTATACCAGCTGTCAAAAATACATTTGAAGTTGATGTTGATGAATTTACAAAAAAATAAATATCAGGTAAGCAGGGTGTCTACCCAAAACCAAAAAACATGGCAAGGGATCTACGAGACAAAAAAAAAATATATATTTTTCACAGGTAAATTGTAGCCTAGCCAGTGCCAACTCTTTAGCTAGGAAGACCTCCTATTTTCTCTGCGCACAAGATCACAGTGATTTGTTACTTAACTTTTACGTGAAAACGTAACAAACAGACTGATAATAGACTACTACAGTTTTGAATACAAACTTATTTCCGCAATTATAATATTAGTAGCAGGGTACGGGTTTTATAGTGCACTATTTTATTCCACTTACGAATTAATTAAATTAGTTTGATTTTAATTAATAAATATATAAAATTAAGATTTTTTTTTTTTTGGAGTTTTTCACAATACACTTCACTACAGTTAGAAATTTAAATCTTTTACAGTGAGTAGCACTATACCAGCTGTCAAAAATACATTTGAAGTTGATGTTGATGAATTTACAAAAAAATAAATATCAGGTAAGCAGGGTGTCTACCCAAAACCGAAAAACATTTCAAGGGATCTACGAGACAAAAAAAAAATATATTTTTCAGAGGTAAATTGTAGCCTAGCCAGTGTCAACTCTTTAGCTAGGAAGACCTCCTATTTTCTCTGCGCACAAGATCACAGTGATTTGTTACTTAACTTTTACGTGAAAACGTAACAAACAGACTGATAATAGACTACTACAGTTTTGAATACAAACTTATTTCCGCAATTATAATATTAGTAGCAGGGTACGGGTTTTATAGTGCACTATTTTATTCCACTTACGAATTAATTAAATTAGTTTGATTTTAATTAATAAATATATAAAATTAAGATTTTTTTTTTTTTGGAGTTTTTCACAATACACTTCACTACAGTTAGAAATTTAAATCTTTTACAGTGAGTAGCACTATACCAGCTGTCAAAAATACATTTGAAGTTGATGTTGATGAATTTACAAAAAAATAAATATCAGGTAAGCAGGGTGTCTACCCAAAACCAAAAAACATGGCAAGGGATCTACGAGACAAAAAAAAATATATATTTTTCACAGGTAAATTGTAGCCTAGCCAGAGTCAACTCTTTAGCTAGGAAGACCTCCTATTTTCTCTGCGCACAAGATCACAGTGATTTGTTACTTAACTTTTACGTGAAAACGTAACAAACAGACTGATAATAGACTACTACAGTTTTGAATACAAACTTATTTCCGCAATTATAATATTAGTAGCAGGGTACGGGTTTTATAGTGCACTATTTTATTCCACTTACGAATTAATTAAATTAGTTTGATTTTAATTAATAAATATATAAAATTAAGATTTTTTTTTTTTTGGAGTTTTTCACAATACACTTCACTACAGTTAGAAATTTAAATCTTTTACAGTGAGTAGCACTATACCAGCTGTCAAAAATAAATTTGAAGTTGATGTTGATGAATTTACAAAAAAATAAATATCAGGTAAGCAGGGTGTCTACCCAAAACCGAAAAACATTTCAAGGGATCTACGAGACAAAAAAAAAATATATTTTTCAGAGGTAAATTGTAGCCTAGCCAGTGTCAACTCTTTAGCTAGGAAGACCTCCTATTTTCTCTGCGCACAAGATCACAGTGATTTGTTACTTAACTTTTACGTGAAAACGTAACAAACAGACTGATAATAGACTACTACAGTTTTGAATACAAACTTATTTCCGCAATTATAATATTAGTAGCAGGGTACGGGTTTTATAGTGCACTATTTTATTCCACTACGAATTAATTAAATTAGTTTGATTTTAATTAATAAATATATAAAATTAAGATTTTTTTTTTTTTTTTTTTGGAGTTTTTCACAATACACTTCACTACAGTTAGAAATTTAAATCTTTTACAGTGAGTAGCACTATACCAGCTGTCAAAAATACATTTGAAGTTGATGTTGATTAATTTACAAAAAAATAAATATCAGGTAAGCAGGGTGTCTACCCAAAACCGAAAAACATTTCAAGGGATCTACGAGACAAAAAAAAAAAATATATTTTTCAGAGGTAAATTGTAGCCTAGCCAGTGTCAACTCTTAAGCTAGGAAGACCTCCTATTTTCTCTGCGCACAAGATCACAGTGATTTGTTACTTAACTTTTACGTGAAAACGTAACAAACAGACTGATAATAGACTACTACAGTTTTGAATACAAACTTATTTCCGCAATTATAATATTAGTAGCAGGGTACGGGTTTTATAGTGCACTATTTTATTCCACTTACGAATTAATTAAATTAGTTTGATTTTAATTAATAAATATATAAAATTAAGATTTTTTTTTTTTTTGGAGTTTTTCACAATACACTTCACTACAGTTAGAAATTTAAATCTTTTACAGTGAGTAGCACTATACCAGCTGTCAAAAATACATTTGAAGTTGATGTTGATGAATTTACAAAAAAATAAATATCAGGTAAGCAGGGTGTCTACCCAAAACCGAAAAACATTTCAAGGGATCTACGAGACAAAAAAAAAATATTTTTTTCAGAGGTAAATTGTAGCCTAGCCAGTGTCAACTCTTTAGCTAGGAAGACCTCCTATTTTCTCTGCGCACAAGATCACAGTGATTTGTTACTTAACTTTTACGTGAAAACGTAACAAACAGACTGATAATAGACTACTACAGTTTTGAATACAAACTTATTTCCGCAATTATAATATTAGTAGCAGGGTACGGGTTTTATAGTGCACTATTTTATTCCACTTACGAATTAATTAAATTAGTTTGATTTTAATTAATAAATATATAAAATTAAGATTTTTTTTTTTTTGGAGTTTTTCACAATACACTTCACTACAGTTAGAAATTTAAATCTTTTACAGTGAGTAGCACTATACCAGCTGTCAAAAATACATTTGAAGTTGATGTTGATGAATTTACAAAAAAATAAATATCAGGTAAGCAGGGTGTCTACCCAAAACCGAAAAACATTTCAAGGGATCTACGAGACAAAAAAAAAAAAATATCTTTTTCAGAGGTAAATTGTAGCCTAGCCAGTGTCAACTCTTTAGCTAGGAAGACCTCCTATTTTCTCTGCGCACAAGATCACAGTGATTTGTTACTTAACTTTTACGCGAAAACGCAACAAACAGACTGATAATAGACTACTACAGTTTTGAATACAAACTTATTTCCGCAATTATACTATTAGTAGCAGGGTACGGGTTTTATAGTGCACTATTTTATTCCACTTACGAATTAATTAAATTAGTTTGATTTTAATTAATAAATATATAAAATTAAGATTTTTTTTGTTTTTTCAGTTTTTCACAATACACTTCACTACAGTTAGAAATTTAAATCTTTTACAGTGAGTAGCACTATACCAGCTGTCAAAAATACATTTGAAGTTGATGTTGATGAATTTACAAAAAAATAAATATCAGGTAAGCAGGGTGTCTACCCAAAACCGAAAAACATGGCAAGGGATCTACGAGACAAAAAAAAAAATTTCGGGAACAACTAGTCTAGAGCTAAGATTAATTAAGAAAATTCCTTATACGTACTTTTGAGAAATTTTTAAAAAATAGAAATGATAGTGGTAATTAATTTTGATGCAAAGTAACACGTTGAAGAAAATCTTTTGCAGAAACTGCTATTCAGGAATTTCAGGTAAGAGTTTAATTCAGAATCCTTCAGTTATAAAATCAATAAAATGATTTTATTAAAAGGAAACGATGTTACATTCACTGATTAGCTCAATATCAGGGGTCTGTCCAGACATTTTGTGAAAGGTACTGTTTTTTTTAAATTGTGAAGAAATTACTCGTAATTTGTGAATGTAAAATAAGTGCAAGTCACATTCTTTCAACCAGGGTCCTGTTTCGTGAATTTGTGCAAATAGGGTCCTGTTATTGAAAAAAACTAATTCAAGGAGTTTCAAATTGTAAATAGATACAAGATTATGCTAAACACTGTAAAATGATAATTAAAAAATTAAAATTTCAAAAATAAACAGCAATTGCTGCTACTAAATTCGAGATGGAACATACAAATATTGGGTATTTAGCCTACACTGCACAATGCAGAATATTAATTTCGGATGAATAATGGAAACAAAATCACTCACATTTTTTATAATTTCAATTGACATATTTTAAATAACTCAACTTAGTTATGCATCACTTCTAATGTGTTACACATTAAATAAACTTAAATAATTCTTAAATTTGTGTTGTTTTTTTTTAAAAATTGACATAAGTTGGATAAAATTTCATGTAAATAAAAATCATTATTTTTATGAATAATATATTGCTCATATATTATTTATTTACAAACAAATATCATTTAATATCAATAAGAATGTACGCACGGTGTTTGCAGACATGTAAATATTTTCTTAGAATACTGCATTTGGAATTTATAACTTTTTTTTTTTTACTTAAAGAGGTTAAGGTACTTAATATAAATGAAAAGAGATCAAACTCAGCCTTAGAATTAAAGCAGAAAAACATGATTAACAAAATATTAGAGCAAGATACGTTGAATGCCAGTAGTATTGAAAATAGCTGAACACTCAGCATCAGTAAATTTTTCCCACTCATTTAAAATAATACACAAATGTCTATCGAGTGTCTCTTGTGAAAGGACAGAATAAAAGATAAATTATTTTGTAAAGGGTTTGTTTTTAAGTAAAAATATAGTAAATTTTTCCCACTCATTTACAATAATACACAAATGTCTATCGAGTGTCTCTTGTGAAAGGACAGAATGAAAGATAAATTATTTTGTAAAGGGTTTGTTTTTAAGTAAAAATATAGTAAATTTTCCCCACTCATTTACAATAATACACAAATGTCTATCGAATGTCTCTTGTGAAAGGACAGAATGAAAGATAAATTATTTTGTAAAGGGTTTGTTTTTAAGTAAAAATATAGTAAATTTTCCTCACTCATTTACAATAATACACAAATGTCTATCGAATGTCTCCTGTGAAAGGACAGAATGAAAGATAAATTATTTTGTAAAGGGTTTGTTTTTAAGTAAAAATATAGTAAATTTTTCCCACTCATTTACAATAATACACAAATGTCTATCGAGTGTCTCCTGTGAAAGGACAGAATGAAAGATAAATTATTTTGTAAAGGGTTTGTTTTTAAGTAAAAATATAGTAAATTTTTCCCACTCATTTACAATAATACACAAATGTCTATCGAGTGTCTCCTGTGAAAGGACAGAATGAAAGATAAATTATTTTGTAAAGGGTTTGTTTTTAAGTAAAAATATAGTAAATTTTTCCCACTCATTTACAATAATACACAAATGTCTATCGAATGTCTCCTGTGAAAGGACAGAATGAAAGATAAATTATTCTGTAAAGGGTTTGTTTTTAAGTAAAAATATAGTAAATTTTTCCCACTCATTTACAATAATACACAAATGTCTATCGAATGTCTCTTGTGAAAGGACAGAATGAAAGATAAATTATTTTGTAAAGGGTTTGTTTTTAAGTAAAAATATAGTAAATTTTCCCCACTCATTTACAATAATACACAAATGTCTATCGAGTGTCTCCTGTGAAAGGACAGAATGAAAGATAAATTATTTTGTAAAGGGTTTGTTTTTAAGTAAAAATATAGTAAATTTTCCCCACTCATTTACAATAATACACAAATGTCTATCGAGTGTCTCTTGTGAAAGGACAGAATGAAAGATAAATTATTTTGTAAAGGGTTTGTTTTTAAGTAAAAATATAGTAAATTTTTCCCACTCATTTACAATAATACACAAATGTCTATCGAGTGTCTCTTGTGAAAGGACAGAATGAAAGATAAATTATTTTGTAAAGGGTTTGTTTTTAAGTAAAAATATAGTAAATTTTTCCCACTCATTTACAATAATACACAAATGTCTATCGAGTGTCTCCTGTGAAAGGACAGAATGAAAGATAAATTATTTTGTAAAGGGTTTGTTTTTAAGTAAAAATATAGTAAATTTTCCCCACTCATTTACAATAATACACAAATGTCTATCGAATGTCTCCTGTGAAAGGACAGAATGAAAGATAAATTATTTTGTAAAGGGTTTGTTTTTAAGTAAAAATATAGTAAATTTTCCCCACTCATTTACAATAATACACAAATGTCTATCGAGTGTCTCTTGTGAAAGGACATAATAAAAGATAAATTATTTTGTAAAGGGTTTGTTTTTAAGTAAAAATATAGTAAATTTTTCCCACTCATTTACAATAATACACAAATGTCGATCGAGTGTCTCTTGTGAAAGGACAGAATAAAAGATAAATTATTTTGTAAAGGGTTTGTTTTTAAGTAAAAATATAGTAAATTTTTCCCACTCATTTACAATAATACACAAATGTCTATCGAGTGTCTCTTGTGAAAGGACAGAGTAAAAGATAAATTATTTTGTAAAGGGTTTGTTTTTAAGTAAAAATATAGTAAATTTTTCCCACTCATTTACAATAATACACAAATGTCTATCGAGTGTCTCTTGTGAAAGGACAGAATAAAAGATAAATTATTTTGTAAAGGGTTTGTTTTTAAGTAAAAATATAGTAAATTTTTCCCACTCATTTACAATAATACACAAATGTCTATCGAGTGTCTCTTGTGAAAGGACAGAATAAAAGATAAATTATTTTGTAAAGGGTTTGTTTTTAAGTAAAAATATAGTAAATTTTTCCCACTCATTTACAATAATACACAAATGTCTATCGAGTGTCTCTTGTGAAAGGACAGAATAAAAGATAAATTATTTTGTAAAGGGTTTGTTTTTAAGTAAAAATATAGTAAATTTTTCCCACTCATTTACAATAATACACAAATGTCTATCGAGTGTCTCTTGTGAAAGGACAGAATAAAAGATAAATTATTTTGTAAAGGGTTTGTTTTTAAGTAAAAATATAGTAAATTTTTCCCACTCATTTACAATAATACACAAATGTCTATCGAGTGTCTCTTGTGAAAGGACAGAATAAAAGATAAATTATTTTGTAAAGGGTTTGTTTTTAAGTAAAAATATTGTAAATTTTTCCCACTCATTTACAATAATACACAAATGTCTATCGAGTGTCTCTTGTGAAAGGACAGAATAAAAGATAAATTATTTTGTAAAGGGTTTGTTTTTAAGTAAAAATATAGTAAATTTTTCCCACTCATTTACAATAATACACAAATGTCTATCGAGTGTCTCTTGTGAAAGGACAGAATAAAAGATAAATTATTTTGTAAAGGGTTTGTTTTTAAGTAAAAATATTTTGTGAAGGGTTTGTTTTAATGAAAAGATATATTGTGAAGGGTACGTTAACGGACCCAAATTTCTTCTGAACAGACTGCTCTGAACAGACACCTGAATATAATTGTATACTCAGTAAACATAAATATAACTTTATTTATTCTGATACCCCTATTAAAGTTCCAACTTTATATTATAATTTAGTAAAACATTTATTCTGAGACAAGAATAGAAATCAGATTGATATACTGTTGATGAATTATTTAGAATTTAGTTTCAATTAGTGATCTATAAAAAGGAGAAACAAAAATTATTTAAGAAATTACAAACGCAAACACTTCATGAAATTCCAACAAGAATAAGACATATTTGTTTAAAAGTTTTTGCAACAGAAAAAATTAATAATTTTTTAAACAATTAAATATAGAGTGAAAAATTTCAACTTCAAAAATTATTTTAGACTTTAAGAGTGGTCTATTTAAGATTGTGAGATTTGAAGTGCTCTTGTATATGCTCTTTATTTACACTATTTCAAAGTTTTATATTGAATCTAATTTTACTAGAGCTTTTAGTCACTTTATTAGTAAAGTGCAGAAAAAAATTTACCACATTTCATTTTGCGCTTTCTTTTGAAGCAATAATACATTCTAAAGAAACTGAAGGTATCCTGGAGTCAACAGGATAAGTGTTAGTTTTCAAAGGGTGAAAGCAAATGTTGAAAGAAATTCTTGGAAGAAGAAGACAGCAATAGTTAGAGTAGTGAATGCATGATGAAATGGAGGGTCAGTGGTTTGAAAGAGGCAGATTTACTTCTCTGCAGGGGGCTATTTCCTGTATCTCAGCCTAATACTTGTTAATTGTATGGAACAGCTACAAGAAAAATTCCTAGTTCTGCACGGTTCTGGAAAGAAGACAAATCACTCTTTGAATACTTGACACTCTATTTTTGTCAAATTTCTCTCTTTTCTGAGTGTCGACTAACAAGAAAGAACTTCTGGAGAAAAATGATTTTAGATGATTAAAAATGATCCTAGTTTGCAATGAAAAACGTTTTTATGTATGCATTTTGAAAAAGGAGGGGATGGAACTTAACTAACGATAATCAAATTACAACCAAACAATTTATTTATTGTCCGAAATTACAAAATTGTGTATACAAATAAAAAGCTTTAATAAGAAAAGAAATTTTGAAAATAAATTTGTCCGTTAAAAATCAGCCTCATATATAATAGAAAAACAATAAGAAATAAAACTAAATATGTGTATGTAATTTTAGACAGTTATCCATGTTTATCTCCCAAATATTAATATAAATTTATCTGTCCTAACTAGAAATTTAGAATTTTTTTCAAGATTGGATTTTTAAAAGGAAATATTTTTATTGTAACACCTTCAATGATGTTTTCAATAATTTTACCAAAAACCAACTCATACATTCTTAAACACGGTAATAACTTTTAATAATAATGAAATTTTTTTTCATTAAAGGTCAACTACACGGTGGTATTTTATGTAATAAATATGTATCAAGTTAGATGAGCAGAATTGTTCTCAATTTTGTCAGCACTAACAAATTGCAGGACTATCAGATTTTCTATTGTTGAAACAAATGTGTTGTTGTTGTCAAATTCCTTTTAAAATTAATTCCTAAGTAAAAAAAGTAAACATTTTTTAAACTTTTCAAAACGCTGTTTGAATATATATTTATTTTGTTAAATTATCCAATAAAAATAACTTGTTTAATTTTCTCTATTGAAAAAAGGTTTATACTCCTTATTAAATAAATACTGGATTGTTTGACCTGTTTTTTGGTCTCAGTCTCAGTAATAGTAAAAAACTGAGTAATACATATAAATTAACTTTGCGTAGCCTTTTCCTTTTATTATTGTCCTTGATATGAAGTGATTATAATTAAATCAGAAATTTGAAACAAATAAATGAGAATATACAATTTAGAATATACAATAGTATTTACAAAATTTCGTTTAAATAATTATAAAAAAAAATTGAAATTATTTTGTCCTCTGATTTTTACCTAGTCTTGTTTTTACTTAGTTAGTTTGGAATACATTTTTATGCAAGCCATATTAGTTTATTAAATAATGAATAAGTTCATAAGTACATGAGAAGACTTTGAAGTAGTTTCTTGTTAAATAATTTAAGCTACCAAAAATTAATGCTAAATTGTAATTTATTAAATTCCTTTACTATGACGCAATAAAAAAAGGATCATATTTAGTATAAAGAATTTTGCGCGCATTATTAATATATCACTTGATAGTATTCAGTAAAATCTAAATTGTCACAAAAAAGAATCAGAGTTTAGCTGAGAAAAATTTTTTCAAAATATTATTATTTGGTTTTTATATAAACTTAATAATTTTAATTAAAATTGAACTTAAACAGAAATTTAATCTCATCCGTTTCTTTGTAGTTGGACGATTCTTCTTTTAGCAAAAATGTTTTTGAATGTAAAAGTTATTTTTTAAGAATTCAAAAGTTGTCTTTCGTATTCTGTTCAAATTTTTTTAAATTTTATTTCTGTGCGAATTACAGATGCGATAATTCAAGGGAAATGCATAAAACATGAGAAAAACAACAACAGAATAAGACTTTGTTTCAGCATTATTTAGAATAATTTTGAAAATTTGTGCGCAAAATTTTAGAATCATATGAAAAAAAAAATGAAAAAAAAGAATGTGATTAAAAGAATGTTTGCAAAGCAAAATTTTAACAATTTAAAATTAGTAAACTTTAATGATAAAATAGTAAAGTATTTCCAGGCAGTTAGTTTAGATTTTGACTCATTTTATTTATTTCTAAGTTATATACTTTTGAAAGAAGAGATTTTAAGTTCGCAAAATAAAATTTAGCTGATGAATATTTTCAAAATATCGAATTTACAGTACTTATAATGAAACAGCAAAACATTATTAATAGAGATATATTAAAACTTATTAAAAATATGCGAGTATTCAATTGAAAAAAAATTATAAGCAATTTTAGATATTATATTTTATTTATTCCGAGTTTTATTAATTCCATCTTAAATTTTTTTTAAAAAAAAATAGAAGTAAAATAACAACAAAAGCAACAAAATGTTTGATTTAGTATTAGCAAAAGAAAACTAATATTTTTTCCCTCCAAAACAAACTTTTACTATTAGTACAATTAAACTGATAACATACTATGAACTCTTGAATAAACTCACAATTCTTCTGTTATAGTGATTTATGATGACAGCTAAAACCATTGCCCAGTCGGCTGTCGTAGGGGAAGGAGGAATAATACCAGCCAAAAAAACAACCCGAGTTATTTCGGGCTTGCCGCTTTACGTGTAGAAATTACGCCCGAGTTATTTCGGGTCCGCCGCCAGGAGGGTTAAAAAGTTTGTTCATTTTCAGCCATTACATTTTTGTCATTATGAATCCTTGGAGGTTACTTTTAAATTTTATTCCAATGGCAAAGCAGTTCATACAAGTAGAAATTTTCATAAGTCGAAGGTTAAAATTTGAAAACATTATTTCATCTAGGAAAAAATTCCCCTTTTCCTAAAATCTTCAACCAGATTCGATCTGAAAGCTCGTTTTCGTAAAGATGCAAAATCCAACTCCCCCCTTGAAAAGGCAAACATAAGGTTCTAAAACTTCACTCTTATACCTTTCATCCGTCACTAAGCCTGTAAAATCATATTTTCTAAATTTCAAACCATTCCCAATTAGTATATTTGAATAGGCATCCATTAATTTGTTCTCAGACCGTTGTTGGGGCAAATGTCATTTTTTTAAGATTTGTTTGTTTGTTAAGACAATTTTCTTTCGCCATCTCCTCTGCAGATGATCGAAATTGAGATGTCTTCCTCAAGGTTTTCCTGATCTTCACAATTAGCCCATCGCCCTATATCCAAGAGTTCGTGGGTTCGATCCCCACTGGCCGAAGACTCCCCGTGTAGTAAAATGGTGACTGATACATGTTAAATCTGTCGGGTCACAGAATCCTCCATCCACAAATCAAAACCTCTGGGGGTACTGATCCGAGAGTTTCTTTGTCTTCTGGATGGGTTCACAATGACTACGGAGGCTACGGAGTTGAACATTAGCAGCCTCAAACCCAAAATTGAGTCGGCTGTTTAGCGACGGATATATATATAAAAAAATAGCCCATCGTGTAACTCTACAACGACGTAAATAAAGTATCGCTACTCCTTCGTTAGCCATGCCACCTGTTGACAAACTATTTGACTCATTTTGAAATTAAATAATAAATAGGCTGGTTTCCTAAATAGCACTTAGAAAATAGTCTGTTGTTCTTTCATTCCTTTTCCAAATCAGCGGTCATTTTTCTGAAAATCGGCTTTTTTTTCCTTCCAACATGAATGAGAAATAATTATGAATAAAATAGGAATGTTATACTTTTTATTAAAATAAACTTTTTAAAATTTATTTAGAAAGCATTTAATATTTTTTGAAAAACGTTTTGTGTTTACAGTAAAATTTAACAAGCAAAAGTAGCTATTCGAAAATATAAAGAAGCAAAAGTTTTCTCTCCTTTTACATGTCCGTAAAATAAACAGAATAAAACATGTCCAATCATTTCTATTTTTATGACAGAAATCAATTTCAATATCTTTTTTTGAGCCCTTCTTCCGGAAAACCTTCTTAAATTTTCCTATAACAACATTTCACCGAAGAAAGAGTGAAAAACAGCCCTGTTAACAAATATCGGCGAAATATAAGGATGGTAAATTGGAAGTCGAAATTCGACCGCACACAAATATGCAACACTATTTTTTTCGAATTTTATTTTTACTGTTTTTTTATATTTTACAAAAATTGGAATCCTGACCGAATGAGGTTGTGAAAAAAAGGGGGGGGGGCAAAAACTGTCAAACATAGAAGTTATTTGCAACCATTTTCTGAGATTTAGATCTTCAATATTCTTAAAAGTCGACTTCTTTTTCTTCCTCCTTGGGGGAAATGATTATATAAAAAACAATTTTTAAAAATGTTGACGCATGAAATGTTTTATTTGTCAAGTTTTACGTAATTTTCTTCAAAGTTCGATAAATGGCGTATTTTTTTCATCTTTCGAATATTTCTGTCTTATTCGGAGTATCTAAGAGGTTTGCTACTCGGGGTCAAAGCATTTTAGTCTTTGAATCACAAATTCACACAGTTTAGATTATTTATGAATATTGGAGTCTTAGTAAAAATTTCGGGATGTATATTTTTGCATACGCCTGTGTAGGGGGCCTGTCCTTACACCAGAAAGGTTCTGGGTTCGAATCCCGGGTAAGGCATGGATGTTCTTTCCTTCTCTGTCCTTACTGTGGGAGCGACGTTGGCCCACCTAATAGTGTGCCCCTATAAGAGAGGTCAACAAAATCGCCCTGTAGATGCCTGAATGTTAACACATTAGGAAAAAATATAGTCTTGCATGCCTTTATAGGCATTTTTCTCCCGATAAATGAATTAACAATTATTAAAAAAAAGTTTTTCAAGTGGAAGAGATAGTGTTTCCCTAAAATCACTTGTTGAAAAATTACTTTTGAAAACTATAAAAAAAAAGTTTAGACCGTGATGGAAATTTATGACGTGTAACAAAAATATTTCTACTCTTATTGATACTAAGGAATATATTCTTGAGCTCACGGGGAAAAAATGGTTTTATTTCATTTTTTGTTTTTAAATCTTAGCGATGCGACTTTCGTATTTTATTTTATATTTTAAAACCGACGTTGAACAACAGACTCATTTTAGGTTTACAACTTCTAAATGTTCAGCCATAGCCTTGTAATTTTCAATCCAATCCAAAGGATCAAGTATTGGTAGAAATTGGCTTTCATGGAGGACTTTTTGATGAAACTTACCCCCGCATTCACGTTACATGGAGAGAAAAACCTTCTACGGTTAGCCTGATGTCCAAGAGACCCATGATTCGTGACCACTGAGGATATTTCAAGTCAGCACTGTGATCGGTGTGGGCCAGATGCGGAATTCGTATCGACCAGCCATCGATGGGATTCGAACCCGGTTTACCTCATGGAATACAAACGCTCATTGGAACCCTGAGCCACTACAGCTCTTAATTTTGTATTGTAAAGTGATCGATGCTTGGAGATACCGGGAAACTATTGCAACTTGTTTAGTCCAATGCAGTTGATGTGAGCAATTTTACTAATAGAATTTTACATAACTTTGACTACAGCGTTCAGGAAACAATTAATGATTGGATTAATATTCGAATCTAAATTTGAATCGAAATGCATCGAGAATGCTAAATTTCAGGAAGCATAACTTCTCACCGTGCGCAACGCACCCACCATCACCACGGGCTTAATGACCAAAAATAATGGCGTATGTTTAGAGGTGTGAGGGTTACTATAGTTTGTCTGAAGTAAGAACTCCCTTAGTCATTTGTGTGGACACATGGTGGTGACTTTGGTAACGAGGTATGACTATTTTAAGTAGGATAGGTTTATGCTCGTGTCGGAGAGGTAATCTTTATTGTGTTAACCCTAGAGTGAAGAGAAACTATCCTTCCTGAAGTGCGCTGTCATTGTTTCCAAAGCAGCAGTTCTTACCATAGACAAACTATTGAGAAGGAGCAGTGCGTAAATACACATAAGCAATCGATATGGGACTACGTTCAAATGAAGAGTGCTGAGAAATTTGGCGTTGTTGGACTAAACCAGAGGATTCGAGTGACTGTATTTATCAGCCAAACATGGAACACATTGTGTATAAGTCACGATTTCATTTGTTAATCTTTTTTGTATTCAAGTGCTTACACTCACCCACCTATTATTTTCGTTTCAGTTCGTATACATGTTCCCGACTCATCAGAGAAACATACAGTTCTTAAACATCTTTGTTCAATAATGTATAGATAGACTTTGATGATATATAAAAACCGAAATAATACTTTTACAACATTTTTCTGAATGTAGTAGAAATTCTCTTTCTTTCTTTTACACATTGGCAAAATGGGTCTCGGTTTGGATTTGATGACGTTCACACACTTTTCAACTGTATTCAAGAGCAATAGTAAACAGGACGCATGCGTCGTCATTGCATGCGTTGCTATGGCGACCGCTGCTGTTTTTCTTTTTAGTTTCACTAGCAGTCATTCTTAATGTATTAACATAATAATAATTTAAAGTATTTTTATATTCTTTTTATTATTAACTTATAATTACTGGCTTGACGGTGATCTCAATATAAATATGAATACTGAATAAGAAAAAAAAATTTGTGACGTCTTGAAACACGTGTATAGGCAGGATATGAAAAATCAATCTGACGACATACATCTATTGAGACCCATGATGTGAAATGTTGCGGAGTTTGTCCAGAAAGAAAAACCATTTGAGTAGCCATCAGGGATCGTAATAAGGCGATCACAACTTATTCTTTCTCTTCAAGCTAATAGTGGGGCCATAATTATGAATCTATAATTCTCTTCTCAGGAAAGTAAACCAATCATTAAATCACTGTTGTAGTATCAGCGGTTCGTGAGTATTGAATAAACACCAAAATTAATAACATTTATTAAAAATTAGGAGAACAAAACGTAAACAGATGATCTTAAGCCGTTAATTATTCCTTTTAGGAAGGATGTAACTACCAAAAGCAGCGCCATCTATGAGTTAACACAAATAATAGGCAAAATGATAAATTCTGATATTACAACTGTGGTTATCCTCAGTCACTTTTTTAAAATCCATGTATCCTAACAAGAATTCCATTCTGGAAAATGTCAAACATGGTTGAAAAAGCTATTAGGCACCAATGAGGAAGATATTTTGATCCAATTATTAGTGTGAGAAATTTTCTGGACGATTCTATAGCAAAGGATATTTTCTGAAGCATAACTGAAATATCTGTCGTTGCACAAAATATAGGATGGGTTGTAGAAATCTTAATCTATTTTAGGTTTTGATGCTCCTAAAAACTGCTAGGGGATATTATGGAACATAAAATTATCATTGGATGAAATAAACTTGCATTAAAATGTGCCATTTGAATCACTTTCAATTCCCCTGAATGAAATACAATTACAGAGTTGAAATTTGAGTGCGGAAAGGGCCATTTCCATTTTTAACCATAACGGAGAGTTTTTCCTTTTTTTTTTTTTTTTTTGCGAAAATTCTAATTTATTGCAATTTTAAGCGAGTTTTTTCACAATTTTGTTCACTACTTTTCTTTTAAGTATTTAGCATTTTTCCATTAAAGGAGAAAAATTTGTGTTTCCCTTTTCAGATCTTTATTTTATAAGCTCGTGCTTGAATTAATGTCAGACTTAACAAAAAAAAAAAAGAGAGACGTTAAATGTTACCAGACGTTAATGTTACCAGAATTGTTAATGTTAAATGTTACCAGAATTTTATCATTTATAGTGGAATTTTTAAATATATAAACTGTAGAAACAATTTTTATTTGTTTTTTAATCTAACTGTTATGTGACATAAAGTCTTTTTTTTTTTTTTGTTGTTGTTAACCAGTAATATTACTTCTGTTTTATTACTTCATTGAGTGTCAAATATTTAATACTCCAAAATTCAATTATTTTTTCAAGTACAGCTCATTACTTTTTTAAGTATAGGTATCCGTTAACAAAATATGTGCCTTTAACAAAATACGTTTTTGTCACCGGCAAAGTTTGAAATCCAGCATTCCATACAATGGAATTGAACACTATTTCATACACTTCCTACAGATTCTATAGAATGCCAAGTGAGAAACGGCAAAGTATAAAACACATCTCCGATTCGTCAAAAAATCATTAAAAAATGTCTGATTCAAAATGTCATTCAAGCCTGCCATGTTGCAACCAGAACTTTAATTTTTTTTCTTTTTTTTTACATGAAAATTTTGTTTTCTTTAATAAGAAAGGCATAAGGACATTTTTTTCAGACTTTGCCTAAATATCATTTGTCAATTTTTTATAATGCCTAGGTATTATAAACAATGCCTAGGGAAAGTATGTAATACTTCTCATATTTCATACCTCGCCTAAAAACATCCGGCATAATATACAATGCTTAGGCATTGAGCTGCGATGGCTCAGGGGATAGAGCGTTCGCCTTTCAATGAGTTGAACCGGGTTCGATCCTAGCGATGGCTGATCGATAAGAATTCCGCATCCGGCTTGCACCGACCACAGTGCTGACGTAAAATATCCTCAGAGGTAGACGATTAGTCCCCTTGCCATCCGGCTAACCGTGGGAGGTTTTTTGGTTTTCCTCTCTGTAACTGAAATGAGGGTTAGTTCCATTAGAAAGTCCTCCACGAAGGCAAATTTCTCCAAATACTTGATCCAAGAGTTCCCTTGTCTTCTGGATTAAGTTCAAAATGACAAGGCTACGGAGTTGAAAATTAACAGTCGTAAACCCAAAAATTGGGTCAGCCGTTCAACGACGGTTATAAAATTAAAATTAAAAATGCCTTGGCTTTCTATAGAATGCCGGGTTTTCATACTTGGCCGGTAAAATGAACGTAAAATTGCAATAATTTTATACTCTATAAACAAAATAATCTTTTTTTTATCGACGTTTAAGGAAGAAAGAAATGATGAATGTAAAGTAAATTGGAGAGATGAGTGCAGCAATAATTAGTACGTACTTATTAGTTATAAAATGAAATATGAACAAAGTGTCGAAAATTGCTACATACACCTCCTTACTTATGTATCGCTTGATATTTCAATAGAATCGAATTAAAACGTATGACTTATTTATAAAACGTTGAGTTGTCCTCAAGAAAAACATTTACGTAAAATAAATTTCACGACTTGCGATAAAATTTGCGGATTTTTGTGCTCAAGAACTAATTTGTACTGTGTTTTTATTCTTGAAATAAGCTAGTTTTGAAACACCAAAAGTGACAGAATTCTTTTTTTAATGAGGTGCTCGTTAGAACATGAGGGGGGGGGGAAAGTCTTTCTAATAAATAGTTCCTAGCGCTTGGAAAACTGAATCATTAATTACAGCTATTTTTCCTGACAGGAGGAATATTTTATTTCACAGAGACAGCAATTAATACATGAAGAGGACAATGATAAATGGATCTGGGAATTGTGTTCTGAGGACATCTTATCATTTTTGATCTTATCATTTATCTTATCATTTTTAAAAATAGTTTAGTTTTTTTATGTTTGTTTAGTTTTTGGTTAGCAAGGATCAACGTATTTTTTATTTTCGGGATATTAAAAAACATACGCAACAGAATGTCCAAATGTACATTTTATAACGGGTTTATACCTATTTCATAATAAGGGCATCTAACATAGTTCGATAGTTAATTCAGAAAATCTTGTTTAAATCTATGCATTCACAAAATCTTGTTTTAATCTATGCATTCACAAAATCTTGTTTCAATCTATGCATTCACAAAATCTTGTTTAAATCTATGCATTCACAAAATCTTGTTTTAATCTATGCATTCACAAAATCATGTTTTAATCTATGCATTCACAAAATCTTAGGCATTGGACTCAATCATGGGACTAAAGATTGTTCTAGGACTCAATCTCAATGGTTCAAAAATATGACCTCAAATACGCTAATTAATTAGTGCAGACAATAATTTAAGTTACAAAATCAAACACAAAGCACTTTCTCTGAATAAACATACCTTTTTCGTGTTATTGGGAAGATAATTGATATATAGGAAATAAATATCCACAAAGCTTAAATGTTCTCATAATTTAATTCCTATTCTGAATCTGGAAATGACACTGTCTTACCGGAGATGAAAAAACAGGTTTTAATATTTAAATAATGAATTTTTAGTCAACCTTATGGGAAGCAGCTTTTAAATATTTAATCAAAGCCATTTTTTGATATTTAAATTGTTGGTTTTCAAATCCTGCCTATGTACGTGTTTTAAGACGTCACAAAGTACTTTTCCTTCTTCAGTATTCATATTTATATTAAAATCACCGTCAAGACAGAAATTATTCGTTAATAATAAAAATAATATAAAAATACTTTAAATTATTATGATGTTAATATATTAAAAACGAATGCTCGTGAAAAGAAAAAGAAAAACTGCCGCGGTCGCCATAGCAACGCATGCGCACTGTTTACTATTACTCTTGAACACAGTTGAAAGGTGTGTGGACGCCATCCAATCCAAACCAAGACCCATTTTGCCAATGGGTAATAAACAAAAGAAATACAGTTATTACACTAAACGTGTAATCTACCGTACAATAGAAAAATCATTGTAAAAGACAAAAAAAAAAAAATAATAAAAAAATAAAAGAAAAGAAAAAGAAAGAAAGAAACAAGCAGAATTCAGATTCCTAAATAGTTTGGTAGTTTTGTGTGGTAAACTACAAAAAATGATAATGAAAAAAAAAATTTAAAAAATAATTTTCTTTTCTTTGATTAGTTATTTAAAATTCTATTTTAGAGTTGATAGTATAAATAATTCTAAATAGTTGTGAATCAACTCTTCTCTAAGTCTATAATGAAACACTTAGGTTGATTTTTAATCGCTCTGCAGTACTTCCAATTGAATAGTTTTCATGAATGGTAATTGCATTAGTAGGAGTCGCAGCGGGAAACATAAGAATAATGGAACCAAATTCTATGGCTTTTCTCAACATTTCCTTCACAAATACTCATGTATTTAACCTAATAAACGGATTTTCTTTTTAAAGAGTGACAGAATATTAAAAATACATCTCTGAGATATTTTTTGCAAATAAAGTTTAGAAAGTTATCCCCCCCCCAAATTATTTTCAAAATGAGTCTCCCTTTCCTAATCTCTCACCTCCTAAAACTAACATTTTTGAGGGCATTTCTAGTTTAATATTGAATTTTTAAATATTTTTAAGGAATCTTAACAAGGAATAAAGAATAAAACAACTTCTTACCCAACGGACACTTTGTTGGTATAAGAATTTGTGGAAAATAGTTTTTTAGTTTTTAAGTAAGCCATCAGTAATTTACTTTGTTAAATAAAAAATAATTACATGCAAAAAGAACTTTCATGTTTTTCATGAAAAAAAGATGTTTTACAAGAAAAATTTTAGTCGCAAAATGAGGATTCGTGTACCTTAAAAACATAAATGTATAAAAATAAATAAAAAGTTCCAATTTTTCGGTGTAACGTTCATTGTTGAGTTGCATGGTTGTAAGTATCAAATTAAATCTGTAATGATAAAAGAAAGAATTCATGTGTGTGTCTCTTACAACTTCATTTTGTGCTATAGAGTTTGAACGACAGGTAAAAGTTTCAGATCCAAAATTTTTGAAACAAATAATTAAATTAGATCATTCGGGAAAGACATTAAAAAAAAGGATTTTTTTTTTCACTGGACAAAGCCTTAGCCATAGGTATAAATTAAACTGTAGACAATCATGTTTTCCCCAAATGTTTTAAAGTAATGTTTGCTATCTTGCAGCTTAATTATTGCATGTTCTTTAATATTTAATTATCTTTTATTAGTTGTCTGGTAAGTTAAATGACATACTTTTTTTTTTTTTTTTTTTTTGCATACTGGTGTACAAACAAATATATTTAAACAGCTCCATAAAATTTTGAAATTGAAATGAACGTGTTTTAGTTACATATTTTTAAGATCAAAAAATTGAATGAAATAAGAAAAATTGACTGTCTTTTCTAAAAATGTATTTTTCACCTCGTTAATTTAGAAAACAATGAATAGTTTTTTCTGCGAGTTGAAACATTTCATTTAATCTTGTTCCCGCATTTTTTGAACAATAACAGAGAATGATAAATGATTCTGCAGATTATATTTTCACAAATATTTTCAACCACATTTCCTGCACGCAGAAAATGTATCGCTAATTTCTTATCTTTTATGTAACTAAAAAACGTGAGGCGTCATTAACCACAGAATAATTCTTACTCGTAAAATTTATTTTTAAAATTTAATGCTATGAATAACTCTTATTTAATTTTATTTTTTAAAAAAGGTCAGCTAACAAAACGTAAAAATACAAGTTTCAATTATCAAAAGAAGAAAGTTAATTATTTACGGATGAAAAGTTTTGATTCAGTAGTTTCCTTTCAGCTTTCAAAACAACCAAAGTGCTAGTTTATAATTGAACAGAAAAGAAAATCTAGTTTCAAAAATAAAATGTAAAAATGCAAAACAACCAAAGTGCTAGTTTATACTTGAACAGAAAAGAAAATCTAGTTTCAAAAATAAAATGTAAAAATGCAAAACAACCAAAGTGCTAGTTTATACTTGAACAGAAAAGAAAATCTAGTTTCAAAAATAAAATGTAAAAATGCAAAACAACCAAAGTGCTAGTTTATACTTGAACAGAAAAGAAAATCTAGTTTCAAAAATAAAATGTAAAAATGCAAAACAACCAAAGTGCTAGTTTATACTTGAACAGAAAAGAAAATCTAGTTTCAAAAATAAAATGTAAAAATGCAAAACAACCAAAGTGCTAGTTTATACTTGAACAGAAAAGAAAATCTAGTTTCAAAAATAAAATGTAAAAATGCAAAACAACCAAAGTGCTAGTTTATACTTGAACAGAAAAGAAAATCTAGTTTCAAAAATAAAATGTAAAAATGCAAAACAACCAAAGTGCTAGTTTATACTTGAACAGAAAAGAAAATCTAGTTTCAAAAATAAAATGTAAAAATTCTGAAGCATCATTAAAAATTAGAATATGATGGAGTTGAATATAAGCCTGCAATCAATTTAAAATGCAAAAAATCTTAAAACTAAAAATTGTTTCGTAAATATTGATATTTTTATGACAGTTTGAAAACTTTAAGGTTCAAATTCTTTGAAAATAAATTTACGCTGATTTAGGTAACAGAATTACTCATATATACCAACGATTAAACAATTCTGTGTTTTGTTATAAAATGACACACGTAAAATACAAAAATACATGAAAATGGACGCAATCAATAGAGCTGGCGTGTTAATTTCCTGTTGTTTTAAGTAAAATTGAATTAATCATTGAATCATTATAATCATTATTAATCATTAATCATTGAATCAATCATAAACATTTATAAATTGTCAGAGTTAAACAGATAGTCCTACTAGGATAGATTGCTATCCCTGTCATTTAACTTACTGATGAAGAGGTGTTCCAATGTAATTTCAATAAAAATTTTACTGTTTGTGATGCGTTGATATTAATGCAATGTTATTTTGTCACTAAGGATTACACTGGTTAATGCAACGGTGTATGTTGCAGAACAAAAGAAAATTCGAACACGATGAGAAAGATCATTGTCGTGCGTCATCCCTACTTGTAAAAAACCTCCCAAAGCGATTGTTTAGAATGCAGTTTTGAACGGCGTTGCACAAAATCTGAATAAAACAACTTACAATATCAAGCCGCTTTCAAACTAAGTTTGACTTTAAAAAATTAAAAAAAAACTGAGATTTCTCGTGGTCATGAATAAACTATTTACTGAAAATGGCTAAACATTCTGAGTTTTTTTCTGAAGATTTTTTCTTTTATTTCATGGTTAAAGTGCACTCAACAATGCAGAGTAATTTGTATGGTTAAAGTTATATACAAATATAGAGTAATTTCTAACTGAGTATGAGATCATTCTTATTTTCTTCGTTTAATAGCTGCTGTGAGAAAAACAAATTTGTGGAAAAAAAAAGGATCTAATATCTAAGCTTAATTAATGGGCAAAAAATTTAAGTAAAATTGTAATTTTATTAAATATTGAGTAAAATTATGAATATAGTGCTAATATATATACTTTTCTACAATTCCACTTTAAATTTAACTTGTGATTTTATTTTAATTTTTCGGTCTATTAATTGTGTATCATCAAAAAATAACCCTATTAAGTGGGAGGCTTGAAACTGTGGCTCTCATCTGGCTGCCGTCAAAATGAGGCCCAATTATTTGGTTCGTTGTCCAGTCACTGTTGGTTTCAACTTTCGTAAAGGCCGGGCAATACAAGGTCATTTGCCGGATGCTTAAATAGGGTATTGCGGCTGCCCCTCCTGTTAGCGATTGTTTTGGCCGCATATTTTCCCTGCTTTAACAGCTTTGGTAAATGGACTTCTTTGAGCCGCTGTGGCTCAGGAGAGAGTGCCTTCCAATGAGGGTTCGAATCCCACCGATGGCTTGGTCGATACGAATCCGCATCAGGCTTGCGCCGACCACAGTGCTGACGTGAAATATCCTCAGTGGTAGACAGATCATGGGTTGCTGTCAGGTTAACCGTGGGAGGTTCTCGTGATCTCCCTCTCCATGTAACGCAAATGCGGGTTATTTCCATCAAAAAGTCCTCCACGAATTCAAATTTCTCCCAATACTTGATCCAGGAGTTCCCTTGTCTTCTGAATTTGGTTCAAAATTACAAAGCTACCTAGTGTAACATTAATAGTCGTAAGCCAAAACATTGGGTCGGCTGTTCAACGACGGTTATAAGAAAAATGGGGCTTCTTTTGTTATTATTTAGATACTTAAAATGTCGTAGAACGCTGTGATGTCGAACACTGATGATATAAATTTGGCTGGGAAAATATACCCCACAAAAAAAGATTTTAAAAACTACACCTCCCCCCCCCCCGGAACTATAAAGAAACGATCCTTAAATAATCAAAAATATTCCTTATTTATTTAATTTACAGTTTAAAAACTACAAAATTACATGTAACATTAAAAAAATGTATCCCCCCAAAAATGCCTATGGAGACCTGTGCACTCCTGTGGGTTACTAAGTTACCCCTCCAGTTACTGAGATCTTAAAATAAGCTTAGCAGGTAACTAAGAGACACTTTAAGGCAATTTCTACAAAATAGTCTCATTTGAACTAACACTGTAGTGCAATTGAAGGACAAAGTTAATAAATACACATCCAAATATTTCTGTTGAAATCGTCTGATAAGTAACATTTTACATCCTGTCAGCAATGCTATCTCTTAAGCAACGATTGAAATTTGATGAAATAAATAATCTAGTTTCTCAAGCAAAAAAAAAAGTTTTCTCTATGTTTTAAAAAAAAATAATAGATTGGTTTTTTGAATCGATCATTCTTAACACCCAGAACGCATATTGAATAAGATTAAAACGCGTAATTTAAACTTTCTTCAGCCCCATACTTTTCAAGGTATTTAAATTCAAGCACCAGTATTCATTATTAATTCCAGCTTTCAAATTTTGTAAATTATTGTAGGAATACTTTTTTCCAAAACAAGTCTTGATTACGAATTCGAAAAACAAATCCGTTGCTCAGTTAGTTTTAAAATGATATTTTTTAAAGAACGCTAATTAAGCATTCCCAAAGTTATCAATAAAATGTCTTTTAATTTGGATTACAATGTTAGTTGCACGTAAATATTTGCGAAACCATCGACTCATTTGTTTAAGCAGCTTAAATCTAATTTGTTGAAATTCTGTAGCTTTTAAAGAAAAATGTGTTGTATTTTACAGTCATAAGAAAAATAATTAGCATTCCTTTTAACGCTTAAAGTGGGAATTGTAAGAACTTTAAATATATAATTTTTTTAGTTCACGTTTTTAAATTAATTAAATTTTTGAGATGAGTAGAATACTTTTCAGACTCTTACTTAGTTTAAAAATATATTTTAATTCTTTCATGCATTATTTAGCTTTATATTTCAGAAACTGTTTTACGTAGTTTAATCAAATTAAATTTGTTGTATAAAATACTTTTTCAGATATTTAGGGCTGGTAGAAATTTAAATTAATAGCGAAAAAGCCTGAAATACAAATATGAAAGATTACTGTCAAACCATAATATATGTAATTTTTTTTAATAAATATCGATTCGACATTATCATCACTATCGACAATACTATGTACAAAATAAAAAAATAACCACTCTTTTGATTTAATGATCGGATGTTCGCGTTCTATGACTTATTCTTCTATGAAGTTCGAGGGGATGACCTCAAACATGTCACTTAATTAGTGCAGACGATATTTTAAGTTACACTTTCTTTGAATAAACATACCTTTTTTTGATGTATTCGGATTTTTTTGATGTATTCTCGAGAACTTCTCAAACGAATAGAAACATTTTTTCATAAACTTATAAAATTCGTTTATTAGATAATTCAATGCAAAAGAGAGAGAAGATAATTCTATTAAAAAACAATTCATTAAGATAATTCTATGCAAAAAATAAATTTTAGTATATATTTATTTATTCTATTTAACAATGGTCGAAAAAATTTAGAATATTAAGGTATACAATTTTTTACATAAATTTAATGTATGTAATTTTTCATGGCAAAATATAAAATTTGAGCGAAATTGATAGAATAGTTTGTGAGAAATTGAATTTTAACTATACGACTTCTTTAAAATTCTATCAATTGAACAGTACACAGAATAAACAATTAACACAATCAGGAAACAATTAACTGTTGTGATCAAATATTTTGAAAAAACTCTTTAGCTCATTGTATGTGAATAAAAATTAAAATATTGTAAAGAACGCATTTCTCATAGAATATAATATTCCATGTTTTTGAAAGATTGCGACATATTAGAACACACACCCCTGTAGCGAAAGATATCAAAACTAATGAAATCTAGTTGGATACCCGGTTATTCGATCAATAATTCTGTATTGATCAACACCGAGAAATCTTTCACAAAGCTTAAAAATATATGCGGCGCAACTAATAAAGTCAACAACATAATTCAAATTTTTTACTCAATATTATTTGATAAACAATCTGGTGATTTCACATTATTGGATTAAGCAAAACAGCTTGTTCAGCACATCAAGATAAAGATAACTACATTTAGTATAATTTTGAATGACGCTATTACTTTCGACCATTTCATGACAGTTAAAATTTACCACAATTCATTAATTTTGTCCGGTATTTATTCCTTTCAGAAACTGGTACCATCTATATTAAATTTCGGAACGTTTGGGAGACCCTCCTATAATCTGAAAATAATCCAAGAACCAATTGTAAACAAAATAAACTGAAGGTGACGTTACTTAACTCGAAGAATGGAATCTGAATAATACCGAAAACTGGTTTTTAGCAAAATTAAACAAAAATTCTATGCTTTATAGTTACTTTTTCAAAGGCTTTACTATAAACAAAATAAGGGTCGCATTCGTTTCATCGACAATCACTTCGTCGACAGGCCATTTCATCGACACCACCTCATCGACAGACCATTTCATTGACACCACCTCATCGACAGACCATCTCATCGACTAGGTCATTTTATCGACAGACCATTTCATCGACTAGGTCATTTTATCGACAGACCATTTCATCGACTAGGTCATTTTATCGACAGACCATTTCATCGACTAGGTCATTTCGTCGATAAGCCGTTTCCTCGACTGGCCATTTCATCGACTAGGTCATTTCGCCAACAGGCCGTTTCCTTGACATGGTTGTTTCGTCGACAGGGTCATATCTTTGCCAAGGTTATTACATCGACAGGGTCGTTTCATCGACAGGGTCATTTCGTCTACAGAGGTCATTTCATCGACAATATTTTAAAAGGTTATTTCGTAGGCAAAGTCATGCGTAATTTTGAAACTTGTTTTGTGATTTTTTACATTAGACGTTATGCCCCTTGCACTTTTTTGTAATTTAGTATATTTCTGATTAAATTGTTTAAACCTAGCCTGATGCAAAATCTTAATAGTATGTTGAAGTCGCTAGAAAAGAAGCATTTTATTTGAAAATTGCCTACTCTTTTATTCACACCACGTTGAAAAAATGAAAAATTAATTGTATTTTACACATTTAAGTTGTATATTACACAATTTTTTTCAAGTCATATTTATCACATTTATTTCTAAGATTAATTTTTAATGTACATTAATAGTAACATCGAAAAAAAAAATTTCAAAACTGGAGAAATAGTGTAGATTTGAGACGACTATTCTATCTACAAAGAGTATATATAATAGGCTAATACTTAAATGAGGAAATTATGAAAGAAAAAACTGAAAATTGTTATAAAAATTTTCATTTGGGCCCGTTATTAATAACTGAAGTTTGCTTTCTAACCAGAGTTCAACTGTAACCGCCATCTTGAAGTTTCTAAAAAGGAGATAAGATCAAAGGTTAACACATGCATAAATTTACGTTGCACGTTATCTGAATATATTAGAGAGGATGTAAATAAATATTTCAGCGAGTAACAAAAACAAAAAAAAAACAACAAAAAAATTATTATTTCGAAATTTAACCAATCACTATGTAGAAAAACAAGAACTGAATTATCCATGCCCGTTTAGTTCAAACCGGTGGAATCAATAAGAGATTATGGAAACGTGATTATTAAAAACACCAAGTTTCATTGGACATTCAAACTGGCTTTGATATTATTCATTCCGCTTTCCTCATTAATTATTCGACGAACTTTAATACCGTGTTTGTGTCAAATAATACTCTGACTCCCATATTGCGCAGGTATTCTTTGCTTCATTTCTGGCAAAGATTCTGAAAATATGCATCAAGTAGAATTGTTACTTTGAATGGCCAAAATGGGTGGTTGTTGACTTTCACCGGTGAATGGTAACAATCACATAGTCGGTTTGGTAAATGACCGAAACATATTCTTGGTCTAGTTAAGTGCCATTACCCCGTATGACCTACAATGTTTTTTAAGGTTCAGTGCCACTGCCTGGTATGTCCTACAATGTTTTTTTAATGTCAAGTGCTACTGCCTAGAATGCATTTAACCGGTACTCCGAACACTGACGTTTCTCTTAATCTATCCTCAGCAGATATTTTTTTTCTTTTTTTTTATATCAGTCTTTGAACAGCCGACCCAATTTTTGGCTTACGATTACTAATGCTCAACTCCGTAGTCTTGTAATTTTAAACCAATCCAGAATACAAAGAAACTCCTGGATCAGTACCCCCAGAGGTATTGATTTGTTATGGAAACATGGAGGACTTTGAGACTCGACAGAATTAACGTGCATCAGTCTATATTTACTACACGGGTCTTCGGCCTGCGGGGATCAAACCCATGAACTTTTGGCCATGTATCTAGTTCCTTACCAACCAGGCTATCTCGGCCCCTCAGCATATATTAAAATATCGAATAAATATATTTATATCATCGTACGCATTTAATATCAAATGGGATATAACATTCACCAAATCGACTATGTGATTGTTGACATTCACCGGTGAAAGTCGACATTCTCTTGATCATTCACGGTAACAGAATTATTACAGAACATTTTGTAGATTGTTCATAATTAACTCAGCAAAACTTCCTGGGTAAATTAATTCCTCACCTTCATTAACAGATTTTTATTCTTATTATTCAACAAATTAACATGCATATTAACAACATTCAATCTTGAGTTGTAGAAAATACTTATTCTGCACGAAAGGATTAAAAATAAATTTCAAAAATAGATTTTTTGCGTGAAACGAGCAAAGTGAAACATCGATTTGAATCATGTGGAAGCAAATATTCCAGATTCAAAAGACTGATACTTTATTTAGTCCCATCTTTTAAAAGATTTTCCCATTCGCTCTCTTTATGACCTTCTTGTCGCTACTTTTAGTTAAGGGAAAGAAGTGATATTTCTTTATTCCAAACAGCAGGGAAAGAAGAAACAAATTTTATGCTCTTTCTCCGTTTATGGCACTTAGAAGATTTCGTCAGGACGCATAGAAGGATTCTTATAGATTCGTAATAACGTTTTTTTTAACGTTACAAGTAGAAAATTCTCTTTCCCTTTTCACATTTCAAACCTCTTAGGATAGAACTATTTGTCGTCTAGAAGAAAGAAAGATGAAAAAGGGGGTTGAATTAGCATTGTTGAGTTAGGGTGTTTACTTTGAAGGGCCATGACGTCGTCGAAACAGATACAAAAAAAAAAATATATATATATCATTATATTGATGAAATTACATAACAATATACATGTGTAATTTTATTTAATAAATTCTTTAAAAAATTATAATAAAAAAGATACTGTTGAACCCAGCTAAAAATAAACGGCAGAAAATCTACAAAAAAAATGCAGTTTGAAGTCTGGGATGATTTGGCCAATTCCGCTACAAAATTTTTGAGGTGGAAACACTGCAAAATAACTGCAGTTTGTAAAATGCAGTAATTTTGCAGTAGTACTAACCTTAAAATTTTTACAGTAAATATACAGAAATATCATTATTTAGTGGTGCCATCTATCGTGAACGACAGGAAATACTATAGTTTTCGTTTGGAAAATATTTTTTTAAACTTTATCTATTCTCTTGATCAGGTGTATCAATTAGGGAGTATAGCACTGAAATTATTATTTTGTGAATATGTTGACACATTAAATCCTGGGGTTCGAACTTCCATCTGTGTGACGTGCGTTGGGCCGCTTAGCCCTTTCAGCTACAGCTCTGTGTCGCTACTGGTGCAAGGAACTAAATGCTTTCATGAGGTGTATCTTGTTGGCGTGGATACAGTTTTTTTTGTGTAATCCTATTAGGTGAAAAAACAGTTAATAAATTTTCTCTGAGTTAACAGTTTGAATAGGGTCACTAATGTTTTTCTGGGGGATGTGATTTTATAATAAATAAAGAAATATTACCCTTATCAACCAGGTTATTTTTTACTTAAATAAATAAAGTCTAATTGAAGTTTAAATTTCTTACGACTCGATCAGAATTGAAAGGATGGAGTGGTTAACACAATACCTATTTGTGCAAGTTGATAAAAATAGATTAGATTGGTCCAAAAGCATCCATTTCAAAAAAATTTCCTACCTTTTAATATGCTGAAAAGTGAAACAAAAACATGTTTAAACTGATAATCGTAAACTTACCAGTTGTGTTGACGCAAAAAAACGTTCTTGAGGTGGTTCTGATTACATCTCTGCCAATGAATACACTCGCACCTAGAAATTTGGAAAATCATCTTTAAGAAGCGTGACTAAATGTTCGTTTGTGATAAACATCTGTTGCTGTGTATTCTAATTTGGGTTAACCTTTCTTAATGCGATGTTAAATAATAAAGAGTGCTGTCTATTTGTATCCAAAATCAAAGCGTAATTTATCACTTTTCGACATTTACGAAGTATGTTTTACATTTGGACACCAATGGATCGTAATTTGATGTGTGCGCGTGGTGGCTCAGGGGATAGACTGTGCACCTCCCGATGAGGTGGCCCGTTTTCGATTCCAGCGACAGCTGGTCTATTCGAATTCAGCACCTAGCTTGCACCGACCCTAGTGCTGACGTAACGATATCCTCAGTTGTAGACGGATCATGGGTTAGAGTTCCCTTGGCGTCAGGCTAACCTTGGTAGGGCTTCGTGGTTTTCCTCTCCATTTTACCCAAATACGGGTTAGTTAAATCAAAAAGTCCTCCACGAAGGCAAATTTCTCCCAATACTTGATCCAGGAGATCCCTTGTCTTCTAGATTGGGTTCAAAATTACAAGACTACTGAATTGAACATTAGTAACTGCAAACCCGAAACTGGATCGGCATTTCAACAACGGTTATAAAATTAAATATAAAATATCAGGACCCATTGGATGCTTACAAGCGACGTCAAGCGATTCTCAACCCATCAGGTTTGACATAGACGTTAATTGTAGGTGTCAAATCTGATCCGAGATTTAATTTAACCTGATAATAAACACAAGAAGCTTTAAAGCTGCAGCGTTTACACACCATGGACAACCATGTAACACCCAGTTGGATACTTGCAAGCTACGTCACGCGTAGGTTAATCGTCGCGTTAGTTTATGCCACGATTTAGTTGCCAATCAGATTCGACACACATACGAATATTGATTTAGCGTAATAAGAAACGAAGCCTAAATAACTGTAACGGTCTAATAACAGTGATATTTGTAACTATGAGCACAATCACGTATTTATAGATTTGATTTCAGCGGCATTCGTTCTAACAAAAAAAAAAATTCTTGGATTGAACAGCAACATTTAGATGAAAATAATTTTTAATTTGGACTGCTCATCACCCATTTCAGTTTTTTGACTGAGTTTTATTGAGTTCAGGTGGCATTGCTTTAAATCTTAGAAATATTTAAGCTACTATTTTTAAATCAAAAATTAATCTCAAAATTAAAATGCGATGATGACAAACCAAGTATACGGAAATTTTTTTCCTTCAAACAATTGATCTAGTGAAACCCAAGTAAGTTTTTATTCGGAAAAAAATAAGCTAAGCATTGTAAAACTTGTCCCTTACATGAGTAATATACATAATCGGACAAATGTTTATTTTGATTTTAAATTACACTTGAATCTAAAATTATCGAAACTTTTGTAAAAATGTCTGCTTTATTATTTTTATTTTATTAAAATGAGATTTTTTAATCAAGCGAAAAATTTATTAATCTTGAATATTTAGGCTGTTTCTTTTTCCTTTAATAAAAACTGCATTGTAACAGAAAGCATTATTCTTGTGATTTTATTTAATGTTGTAGAAAAAAAAATTAAAACTGAATTTTGAGATTATTTTTTTTTTTTTTTTTTTTTTTTGTGATATACTATTGTAACCTATACATTAGATCACATTTATTAGTCAAGTTTGGGGATTGTAAGCTGAAATGATGATTAACATATTATGATAATTGTATTATTTTATACTTTTCTATATTTAACTCATTAATATTCTGACACGAATATCTCTAAACAATCATGGTTAAATTGCAAAATGTTTCGCCTTTAGTAGATCAACCCATGATAGAATCGGATCTTTATTTTTTACATTATTCCCTGAGTTATTGCACATTAAGAAGATCTACCGGCAAGAAGTCACCAGCATTAATGTTCAAAGTAAAATTACGAACTTTGTTATCATTAAGGCCCGGATTTTTATGACATTTGCATTTTTTTGTCCTTTAGAGTATTTTTTTAGATTTATAGGGCATTTTTTTAAAATTTTGGGGCGTATTTTGTATTTTAAAGCATTTTTAAGTGTTTTGTTAATTTTTTCCAATTTTTATTATTTTTTGGGGCATTTTCATTACATAAAATGCACAATTTGTTTTATAATTTTACATTTCATATTGTAACTCTCAATACCACCTGCATGCCTTTATGTTTTTCCATTATGTTATTGATTGATATAAAATCTTTAGAAGTAATTCTCCAGGCATAAAAATTTACTTTCAGACAAGAGACGCTCGTTTACATCTCAAAATATCAAAAAACATTTAATAATCCAATGTAATTCTGATATCTAGTAATATTATGAGATGGAAGTTGTTATATTCATTAAAGTTTCTATGCAAAATGAAAATGTTTTGGAGTCTATAAATTTTCCTCTTTTTTGTTGTTGTTATTTATGGATATAATACATATTTTTCAAACTTTAATGAACGTTGAACAAGTATTGTATTGCTTTATATTTTTTGAAATAACTCATAATAATTTTAAAGAGTAAAACATTGTTTTATTTCAATATTTTTACTTTATTGAAGTCCTGTCATAAGGCATTTTTAGCGAAATTTTCGCATTTTTAGAGTATTTTTTGCACTTTTTAAGGGCATTAGTTGAGATTTTATTAGGTCATCAAAATCCGGGCTCTAGGTATTATGTATAAGCTACAGGCTAAGATTGTTTTTGGTTGCAATGAAAAGTTATAAAAAAGGTAAGAAATTAGATGTAAGTAACCTTTTATACAGTTTTATGGTATTACTTTGTTGAGTCTATAAGATTTTGTTTCGGGACTTTATAAGAAGATATGCAAGATAAAAAATATTGTACACCCCCCCCAAATGGGCAAAAGATATTAAAAATTTATCTTTTTTTTAAACAATTATTAAAAACTAAAAAATAATAATAAAATTTTATTAGTTAAAAGTTTTTTTTTCTAAAAAAAATATCCCATACGTTTGTTTACTTTTTTATAACCTGTGTATTTTTAAGCAAAAATCTTCTTTTTCACCACTATTTTAAATTCGGACCTCTGTTGCAGGACTACTTAAGCGCTATATACTTAACAGTTTAAAATTGTAAAATAGTCAGTGGTCGGAGAAACTGCATTTTCTTTGTAGTTAACAACTATTTTATTACAATTATAGTTAATTAATTTTTAACACTAAACATACCATAACCGGTCAAATGACTGTTTAAGAACTTTTGC
This sequence comes from Parasteatoda lunata, assembly GCA_949128135.1. Taxonomy (NCBI): domain Eukaryota; kingdom Metazoa; phylum Arthropoda; class Arachnida; order Araneae; family Theridiidae; genus Parasteatoda; species Parasteatoda lunata. Next base: position 114,566,423 of record OX421972.1, on the reverse strand, counting down.
ATCGAAAATGTGCTTATCATCTTATCGTTTTTGCACATTTGACTTCATGACTTTTTCTAACAAATATATATAGTTAATGTTCTTTTTTTTTTTTTTGTTTGTTTTGAATAATACGTGTCGTATACTTATTTCTACCACAACCGGTCATTTGTCCGGGAGAACAATTTATTGCTTTATAAGGTTATCAGATCATCAGAAATTACGATTTAATGCATGTTCAACGTATTGCATTCGATGAGTTGCACATTTCAGCGAAGACTGTGGCTTCAATCAGAATAACTGTGAATTCAAATTTCTAGAAAGTACCTAAAATTTTAGATTGGAATTTTCGTGTCAGAAAAAGTGATAAAAGCTAAATGTTTTGGTAAGTAGCTTATATTTTGTTTTGATAGCTTTACTTCATTTCTAACTAACTGTTAGTTTTTACCCACAAAAATGTAGAAACAATCAAGACAGCACAAGTTCTTAGAAGAAATAATATTAATTATTTAAGAATTATAATTCTTATACATTTTTATAATTATAAGAATAATTAGAGAAATAATAATATTTAGAAGAAATATGTTTGCGGAAAGTGTAAAATGGAACCACCCTTTTTATGTAAAAAAGGCGTTGAGCAATGAGTTAAAAATTCTTATTCTTTGTGTTTGTAACATATAAAAATTGGCAATATAAAATTTTGTTTAATTGTAATAAAGTTTTTTTAATTTTATTTCCTTCCTAATATCCCTGTTTTATACATTCAATCAAGAAACATAATGTCCAGTCATTTGACCGGCTATGGTAGAAATCGGTATATATTAAGGGTTGGTATGTTAATGCATCGACTACAAACTACTTTCGAATTATAGTTTTTACTTCACTCTTTTTAGAATTCTTCACCGGAGAGCATAATTCAAACCATTCTTCAAAATGATATTTAATAAAAAATTGTCTTAGATAAGCAAGAAATATTAATTCATATTTACATGAGATAGTTTGCTATTCTAAAGCACTTTTTACGAAATTGTTCTTTTAACCTTTGCTTAACATTGAATATTTAATATAAGAAATGATAAGAAATTATCCAATGTTTGGTATTTAAGTGATTATTGCTTTTTTTTATATCCTTCAAGAAATAAAGTACAATGGGCAAAATAAAAAAAAATAAAAATAAAAACACCTTGAATAACTTTATACCTAGTAATCGGATCTTCACATTTTAGGACTCAATCTTAATGGTTCGATTTCCAATGATTCCTTTGTTTATCTATGATAATGAACGAAATAGTTTAAGAACATGAAATAAATAACTGCTGCCTACCAAAATGGGAAGGAAAAAAACTTGAAGCTCTGGAGCATCAGACTGTTATTAAAGCTTTGCCACATAGGGATTCTCATTGAAGGACCTGCGAAGGATTTTGCACCAATCAGATTCGAAAAATTTTTTACGCTGAAACTTTGTTTCTTTAACTTAACTTTAAAAGTAATTGCTTCACGCTACTGTTTCTTTGTATAGTACTACACTACTTTTCATGAAGTAGCACATTATACTACAAACTACGGAAAAAGTAGCGAATTGAGTAGTTTTGGTACTTGTAACTTCCGATCATTGAAAGTAGTTGTATGAAATGCAACGATGATATGATTTACAGAATTATTTATATTCCAGATTTATCTTAGTTTTTTTTACAAAAATCAGTAAATTGCTTTGATGCTTTGCTTCGCCTAAGAGCTTCACATTAGCTTATTAAAAGTTAAATATAGCGGAAAAAAATGTATACATTTTGAAACTTATTAAAAATTCAAAAATACTGATACCAACAAAAAAAATCCTTAGGCATCATTATAGATAATTTAATTATCATTAATATTATGATAAACAATTGTAAAGGTTTTTTTCTTAAGTAACTTTATAAGAACTGCGTAAACTTGTAACATAATTTCTATATGCCTCGAAAGTTCATTCTCAACGCGAAAATATTTAGAAATTTTATACAAAACTAAAATCAGTGATACCAAAAAAAAGAGAAAAAAAACCTAGACTACATTATAGAAAATCAAACTTTCTTGAATAGCATATACATAAGGACCACGTAAACTTGTTAAATAATTTCTATAAGCTTAGTAAGTTCATTCAGAACACGAAAAAGGAAAAATTTAATTTTGAAGCATATTAAAAAAGGTAAAACAGACATACCAAACTAATAATAAAAATATTCTTAAGATAATATTATAGTAAATTCGATTCTGTGTAAAGATCAGATTTACTAAAATCAGATTAGAAGTTTTGAGGTATAGTTGAGACGAGGTTTGAAAACATTGATTCCAGGAGAACACAATAGAAGTTTGTTTGATTCGTGTATACGGCAGACTATAGTTCTGAATTACTGACTGCAACGTTGCCTTTGGTTCAAGTTTCGGAAAAAAATACTGGGTGTTCTGTAACTCCCACCCTTCCTGTTTAGTTTTGGAATCCTTATGAAAAAATAAATTAAATTTAATGTTTAAGTGAGGAAGAAACAACGATATCAAAGTCTGTCTAATCAGCAATGTAAAAGGCTGGATGAGAAAAACATCAAACCTGATGAATCTTTGAGGTATTTATAATAATTATCTTTCACCCCCCCCCCATTGTTTTCTCCGGCAATCAAACAAATTTTGAAATTCTTATATCTGATCATGTGTTGATGAGTGCTAGAACTTGGGTTCTCTCTAAATTTTACTATCGCAATACATGGTCAAAAAATTTATATTTAATAAAATATATCGCTCAAGTTTTCTATTTTAGCTGATTTTTTATCACTTTTAAATTAATCAATATATTCCATACCCAAATAAAATTTATCAACTCTCACAATAATATCGTATTCAATTATTATTGTTATGTATAATATATTAAAATATTATCTTTATTGTTTGATATGTTATCGATAATGATCGCGATATCATTTTTCATAATTGTAGTTTTCACTAAAGATCGTGATATTATCATTTTTTTAATAATTATAGTAACTACTAATAATCGCATTGTTTTAATTTTTGATGTTATAGTTATTACTAATAATGTCTATATTTTCGTATTTGATACATATTGTTATTAATTAATGATCATGATATTGTCGTATTTATGCACCTAGGTGGAAGATTACCTAATTAGTGTAGCAGAATCTGCTCTTATGCATTGATTACTTCGCAAACTTAGATGGATTGTCCCTATGGTTGGTTGATTGTTGATTGAATGTAAACAAGCTTCCTAAAACCGAAAGAAATGATGTGTCCCTCCGCTTGTGCTATGCTTACAAGACGATGTGTGAACTGGCTTAATATTCTAGGAAGTTTTAATGTTGAGAATTTTTTTTTTCAAATTTACGAAAAATTTTACCATTTATAAGAGTTTTCTGTAATTTATGAAATGTAACAGGTCGTGAGCCTTAAACAAATGTATCAAAACTAGTATCGTATCTCAGCATTAATAAAGAGTATAGTTTTTCTTTCTAACCGTCCTTAAACAGCCGACCCGGGTATACTCATATTCAACTCCGTAGACTTGTGTAATTTTGAACCCAATCTAGAAGACAAGGAAACTCCTGGATTAAGTATTTTGATAAATTTGACTTCGTGGAGGACTTTTTTGATGGAACTAACCCGTATTTGCGTTACATGGACTGGGATTCGAACCTAACTAACCTCATTGGAAGGCAAACGCTCTATCCTCTGAGCCATCGCGGCTCAAGTGTAAGGATTACCATGTTTAGAGTGTTATCCCTTATTTGGCTATATTTGTAAAAAAAATAGTGCTGTTTGTTTTATTTTGGGTAAGCATCATAGCAAGCTTGCGGAGTCTTTCAAATTCAATTGTTGTTTGTTTCATTGAAAGTTAAATCTCAAGAATGCGTTACATTGAAAATTATACGAGTATAATCGTATTGAATGGAGCGTTTTTTCAAGCTAAGGTATAAAAATCAGTCGGAAGTTGTAAACCGGAAGTCTTATGACGAATTTATAACCCCCAGCGCCATCTTCACTTAGCTTTACACGGTCAACCATCCATATAGGACCGGGATAGCCTGGTTGGTAGGGCACTGGGCCAATGCCCAAGAGTTCGTGGGTTCGATCCCTGCCGGCCGAAGACTCCGCGTGTAGTAAATAGTGACTGATGCACGTTAAATTTGTAGAGTCGCAAAGTCCTCCATGTTCCCATAACAAATCAATACCTCAGGGGGTACTTATCCAGGAGTTTCCTTGTCTTCTGGAATGGTTCTAGATGACAAGGTTACGGAGTTGAACATTAATAGTCGCAAACCCAAAATTGGGTCGGCTGTTTAACGACAGATATATATGTAAAAAAAAAAAACAACAACATATAACTGATATATTCCAGTTTTCATTTTACAGCACCACTTCCTTAGTAACATCATTTTTTTGTGCTTAAATTTTCACTCTAAAATTCTAATTGTATTCTCCTTTAATTTCCCTATTGACGTGGATTTGAAAAAATTTAGATAAATACCAATCAATGAATAAAAAATTTTATGTATAAAATGAAAAAAAAAGTGAACACCTTGAACTTTTGATCCAATGCTACTTAATAAAAACTTGATTCTTCTTAAAAATTAAATATATACAAATTAGAAATAACAGAAGACATTTTACAGTTTATCAGAAACAGCCGCTTGCCAGACATGAGTGAGAAAAAACAAGAGTTGAAATGTGAAAAAGGTAAATTTTCCATCGAAAAATATAAAAATAAAGGTAAGGAACCGAACTAGAAAAACCAATATAGTCGAAAAAGGTAAATCAGGCTAAAATAGATTTTCACGCGCTATGGAGAGGTGGCGATGTCGTTAACAAGGGAATTCATAAAATGCAATAAGATGCATCAAAATCTAATGATTGCATTTTCATGTGCTGGGACGCAATCTTAATATTTCGGTATCCTAACTGTAAATATGCTTATTAATCTCTGAATAAGCCTAGATTCGGCAAATATGGATTTTTGATCCTTAAATCATGACTGAAATCTACAAAATATGATATCAATAATTTAGGCGATCGAAAGTTTGGATCCCTCAATGTTAATTTCATTTTTCCTGCATTTCTCTAAATCGTCATATTTTTTAACGAAACGAAATATGTTTGCACACGATTACAAAAGAAATTATCCAATGATTTTACCTTTCTCATAAATTCTTTGACTATGTAATTTTTTATTTATCTTGATTTTATTCAGAGCCCGACTTAGCATGGGGGCCCGGGGGAAAATCTTTTTTGGGGGCCACCCTCTGATTCATTACTTCAGTAATGAAGAACCGAACTTTATGGATGTATTTAAATTTTCACCTCATATTAGATAACGAGAAAATTGATTAGAATCTAAAATAGCTATAAAAGTTCAGATCAGATGAAAAATCGCTTTGTCCATTTTACTGATTTTCTGACAATTCTTTTGTCCATCATGCCGATCTGCTAAATTTTTTGCAATTATGAGGGCTCAATTAAGCCAATCAGTAGCCTGTATTTTTGTAAACTTATCGCATTTTACGATATGTAAAAATACATGCTTTTGATTGGTCAAATTTTTCCATCGTAATTGCGAAAATTTAGCTGAATTCCACCCTAGAAAGTCATGGATTTACGAAACATAGATTGTGTTCATACAATAAAATAATGAAGAAGATAACATAAAACTGGTCGATTTTACTCTGTACTGACATTTTGTTTCAAAAAAAGTTAATTGAAAAAGGAAACCTAAAATAAATTTTCTATTCGATTTGGGGGTCCGGGGAAACTGCCCCTTATGCCCCTCCCTGCCTTAGTCAGGCTCTGATTTTATTTAGTTATAGACGGACAAAATTTTAAAATATATTCTTTACAAATATTCACGTCATATTAAATATGCAATTTTTAATGAGGAAATACAAAATTTAAACGAAATCAGCCAAATAGTTATTAAGTTTAGAAACGCGTATTTTTCAAAAAATTAATTTGGTGAGAACTATTTTTCACTTTTTGTACGAAATTTGTGTATTTTTATTTGAATATACACACAACATCAAAATAACGTGCAAAATTTAAAAGTTAAAATTAGTTCTAGAACGCGAAAATCAATCTGATCTATATATCAAAAGTTATTCAATCTGTACATATTTTGCTCACTCTATTATTTTGCAGAATATTTAAAATATTGGGATAATTTTTGGTAGAGTCGCACAAAAAATATCCTTTGAGCGGATATACGTTACGGATAAGGTTTTAGAAGAAAAAACATGGAATAAGTTGAGTGAGTTTTAGCTTTTTCAGGTAATAAAAGTTCCTTCATTTATAGTTTATTATTATTCATAAAGAAGTATTTTTATTGTTGTTTTTTTAGTTATTTTTTATTTTGTAACGATTTTAAATAAAATTTTAGTTAAGATTTTTCATAAAATATATTTAAAACAATTAACACATTTACTTTTGTTTATCGCGATATTCACTATTCTTAACATCTTAATTCTAAGTCTTTAAAAACATTTTACGAGTTAAGTTTTAATTAGTTTTTTGTCGTCTTTTGTTTATCATTCGTCGAAGGTTTGGACTAAAAATCAAAAATATTCTATAAAATAAGAGTTTATATGATTGGTTGCACTTTTTAAATTAAACCGCTAGATGGCAGCATAACATTAAAACATATCGCTTAAAAAGTCGTGGATTTCAAACATGTTTCATGTTTACCTGACAGAAATTTTACTAGGTGGGGAATATCACCATATGGTAATATTGAACATGTTATGTAGTGATTGCCGAGCTTACTTAATGCTTATTTTTTAAACTTAATTCCTATTTAAAACCTAGTAAATCTTATTAAATAATAAAATGTTTCCTTATATAAAATGGAATTATAAATAACTAAATATCATCTCATTTCGATTTAAATCATTTAAAAATTGTATTGAATAGGGAAATCATAGAATTTTATGTAAAATACATATTATGAGAAAATTTTATGAAGAATTTTTTTTTTATGATTGTGGTGCAATTAAATTTTTTTTCTAGTGTGACTAAAGAATGTATTCAGTATTTTTTTTTAACCGAACTTGAAAATAAAAGTTTTAATTAAAAAAAATTCTTCAATTCCTCTAAACTTTTTTTTAAAGATAGAATTGTGAAAATCTTAGTTTATATAATAACAATTCTCTTACTTAGATTTAAATAACAATTTCCTTTGCTCTTCATTATTTATGCTATTACATAATATCAGTTACACTTTTTTGTGTCATTAAATTCTCAAGTTTAAATATTATTTGCACAATTAATAATGAAAAAAATAATTTATACAAATACTTATAGAAATATATTTTTACATAATATTAGTTAATATATTTAAAATTATGTATTTCAAAAATATATTAAATTTATAATTATTGTAATATAATTTATTCTTATTTTAAATCAGACCTTTCAGGCGTCAATAAAAAAGAGCAGTTAATACGACTATAGAGTGTTCAATAAAATGAAACTGAATCTAAAATAATGAAACCTACAAATACAGAGTACTAATTTAAATTCCTAACCTACCCTTTAACTTTTAAACGGTTATCTGGTGTCTAGGTGCTGTAAAGTGACTATACGTTAACCCACTGGAGGTTTAGTAAATAGGCAATGAAAAAATGTTTATCCTCAATGCACTAATTCCCTATCTAATAACGTAGAAAAACCAGTTATGCAACGCGGATAAGATTGCTGGTAAAAATATGACTTTTTATGAGCAGAACTGTGTTAAAAGAGCTTTTGTTTATAGCACTATGGTGAGGAAAATTTGAGCTAGCGTATGCATCTTTAAAACGGTATGAAATTTTGTAGAAAAATAAATTTGTAAGTTATAGAGTATGTGTTCTCAACTTATTTTATCTCACCAACCATTTCGCGAGTCAAAAATCTTACAACGCCTCCCCCTCTCCCCCCATATAGAAGATTTTTTTACGAAAATTTAATTAAGAGTTAGAAAAAAAAACTTTTTTTAAATTTTTGATTATACATTTTTTATCATCGATGTTGTTTAATTGAAAAGCTCTAACGAGTTATGATTTTAATATAGCAAATAGCTTGATTTTTTTATAGCAAAAATTTCCAGAAAATATCATTGGCCCGTTGAGGGTTTTTCAGAGTGGAAGGCTAAAATTATTGAAAGGGTTAAATTTAATTTTTTTAATACCAGTTTTGGTTCTTATCCTAGTGGTGCTATTATTGATTATAATTTGTCTAGAAATATTAAAAATCTTAAAGATAGATTTATTGTTACGGTAATGGATAAAGCTTCAAATAATTTTTGTATTATGTGTAAATACTTTTTTAAAAAATTGATTATTGGAGAATATAACGCAAATAATACTTATTTAAAATTAAAAGAAGATAAGAAAGTTATTGAAAAAAGAATTATTGCGTTTAGTAAAAAATTAAAATTTATGTTAAATAGGATTATATTTCCATATTTATTTCCTATTGTTAAATTTCATAAAAATCCTGTTAAATTTAGGTTTATAGCGTATGGTACTAATTGTTACAATTCTGATAAGTAAAAGGTTTTTTTAGTTTTCTAAAAATTATTTTGCTTAAAATTAAAAAAGAGAAAAATATTGTTATTAATAGTAATGTTGAAGTTTTGGATCATATTAATAATAATGATATATATTTAACATTAATACTTTTGATTTTGAAAATTTGTATACAAGTATACCACATGACAAGATTATTGAAATTTGTAGGGGCATTTTTGATAAGTATTTATTTAATGAGAAAATAGATAAGTCTAATTGGTTGGATTTATGTAAGTTTAATCTTTTTGAGAATGTTCTTTTTAATGGTTTAGATTTTTATAAATAAATTATTGGAATTCCACAAGGTAATTCCTTTTCTGGTGCTTTTGCTAATATTTTTTTGCATTTTTTTGAAGCTAAATTTCTTGAGTTTAATGAATTTAAAGCTTTTAGATATATTGATGATTTGATTTTGTTTAATTGTGATAATTATAATTTTATTTATAATATTTATCCTAAAGATTTGGTTTTGAAGAAAACTAATGAGGATTGTTTAAATGTTGAGTATTTAGATTTTAAAATTGATATTGTGGACAAAATAATTAAAATTGGTGTTATTGATAAAAGAAAAGCTTCTAAATTTAAAGTTATATTTTTCTGCAACTTTAATACTAATTTGTGTAATAAAATTTTTAAAAATTTAGTTTTTTCACAATTGGTTAGGATTAAAAATATTTGCAATAATGTTGAAAGTTTTCGGGAAGCTGTGAATAATTTTTTGAATAATTTGAGTAATAATGATTTTCCTTTTAATTTTTGTAATGTTAATTTTTTAATTAAGAAAATGATTGAAGAATATTAGTTTTTTATTTCTTTTAACAGGCGCAATTCAAGACTTAACTGAGCAGCCCCAGTTAAGCATTCTATTAATATGTGACGTAATTTTTTCTTTGACAGCTTTTTTCCTTCATTTTTTCAATCTGCGCTTTTTATAAGAGGGCGTTGTTTTCCTTCGGTTTAAGTGTTTCCATTTCATTTGGTTTGCTTGTGAGTTCGCCGTCAGACCTTGTTTATGTGAGTTTTTATTTTCTGATGATTTTTATTTTCTGATGAATTTGTATGAGTTCTTTTCTGAATTAGTTCTATGTCTTACATGTTTTTTTCTCCTGGACTTTTATACAAAACTGGTACTGAGGGAGTTTTTTTAGGCTTTTGCCATCTCCCTCAATAGAAAAGGTTTTGTTTTATGGCCACTGGGGCCGGTACCTCCTGAAGACGTCGGCTTCAGTGGTCATATTTTTAATTTTAGTTTTATTTCCTTGGCTTTCTTTTTTTCTATTTTTAGTAGAGATTAAGTTATTATCCAATGGCAAAATGGGTCTTGTTTTGGGTTTTATGGAGGGTGCACTTTATTTGGCCGTCATCACACTTTTCAACTGTGTTCAAGAGTAATAGCACATGTGTTGTTCAAGCATTTGATCATGCGTTGCTATAACGACCGCTCCTCTTTGACAATGTTTTTAGAATTCTTTTTTTCTTTTCACCAGCAGTCATTCTTAAAGTATTTACATAATAATAATAATTTAAAGTATTTTCATATTATTCTTATTATTAACTTATAATTACTGTCTTGACGGTGATTTTAATATAAATAAATATACTGAAGAAGGAAGACGTATGTAGCCAGGATATGAAAACCAATCCGACGACAAACATCAATGGACACAGTTTTTGCAACCCACGATTTGAAATGTTGTGGCGTTTATCGGAGTCGAACCAGAAAAAAAAGCATTTGGCCAGTGGTTTACCAGTGATCGTAATAAAGAAATTACAATTGTTTTTTTAATTTTTTTTACCCTGTTTATATCAACTTACCTTCCTGTATGTCTGGAATTTATAATCGATTTTAAACTAACTTTCCGACTAGCAACAAACTTCAAATTTGGCACGTAGTTCAGAATTGGATGACAATGCATGAAAATGAAGAGAAAAAAGACATACAAAGTAAAATAAAATTAAAATTAAGGAATAATTAATATTTTCGCGATTGTCTTTTGTTGTTGATTCGATTATTTCAAATTAGTGTCACATGTCAGTTGAAAAGTTTTGTGTACAGCGAGTGAAAAAATTGAGATTTTGGAAGTGAGTACAAAAATAAATAAATAAATAAAAATAAAAATAATATTTTTAAAAACCACGTTTTTGTAGTGGAAAATAATAGTTAAAACACAAAAATTTGAAAAAAGAAAGACGTGGGGTGCGTGAAATACTTAACAGTACATATACACATACACATACGTATACATAGTTTTCTTACTCATACACATGCATAACCACATATACATGCACAACCTCATACACATACACATGCATATACAGAAACATATTCCACATACACATCCACATTCAGATACAATTACAGATATACATACACATATTCTCATGAACACACATACTGTTACTGTTATGTATTTCATGCGCCCCACGTTTTTCGTTTTTCAAATTTTTGTGTTTTAACTATTATTTTCCACTACAAAAACGTGGTTTTTAAAAATATCATTTTTATTTTTATTTTTTTTATTCTAACTTGAATTTAGGGCAGAGCATTATCTTCTGTATAGCTGTAGCCTTTCAAAAAACTTGTGATCGCAGCAAAACCTTTTCATCCATAATTGCAAAAAATAAATAAATTATGTTAAAAGAAAAAAGAAATTAATATTCTTCCGTAGATTTTATTTACTTTATTTTAATGGCGTTAATCTATGTTATAAGAGTATTGAAATCAAGCATATGCAATTATTCAGTTCTAGATTACAGAAACGGGAAACTTATAAAAATAAATTTTCATCCCATGGAAATATTCCTATTTACTCAAAGATAAAAGATATCTACCTTATTTTCTATTTAATTGATTAAATAAAAAAAAATATGCATTGGATTTTCTTTCAGCTTTAGTTAAACAAAAGCGTCTAGCTTTTTCGATTTTCACTGAAATTATCTGACTAAATTAAATTACATTAAGTGAAATTTTAGGTATAAAGACTTAGATTGTGGCAATGAGAATGATGGATGAAATAATTTTCTTCTTAACCGAATGCTAAACCTGAGATTTTTTTCACCTATTTTAATTTTCTTTCATTAAAAATATATAACGCATTAATTTCTATTTTTTAAAATTCTTTTTTGCAAGCATTGACAAATAGTTTGCAGAAGTAAGGCGAAAAATTAACGAAAACCATACTTAATAAATACAATATTGCAGAAAGAGGAAAATAAAAATTAATAAATTTAAAAATAAATATAATTTCTATCTATAGCGAATTTACCCAAAGAATAATATTAAGAATTAATATGAGCGTTATTTTTCATTGTATTGTTCAACTGCTTCGTATTCAATATTACATTCCTCCGTTTTTGGTGAATCAGCTGATAAAAAAAATCTATGATTTGTCGATCATTTATGCTTAAACTATTTTATAATCGGTCCAATAAAGAGAGTTTATTTTGAATTTTGTCTTTTCAAAACGAGCTGGAAAATTATTATACTGTTTTGATGAATGTTGCCTTTATTGGCTTACATTTTCTTACTAAGAAATCCTTGTATAGTTTCGTTATGTATTAACAAATCTTTTCAACTAAATATATACCATTTCAAATCTTTTCAAACTAATTGACTTTATTCAGGCTTCTGCCTCTGGCCACCATTGGACTTAACAAAAGAAATCCCAATAAATTTTTATAAAATTCTATTTTTCTATAACATAAAAACATCTTTATAAAAATAAAACTTATTCTTTTTAAGGAAAATAGCCTTTTTTATTGAATTACGAATGCAAGGTAGGTGACGATTTTATCACACAACATTTTTATCTCCATTGAATATAAAAGAATTAATTTCATGAAGGTTATGTTCACATCTCTTTCATTGCAGAAAAAGTAGTTCAGTAAAAATTATTTTACAATAAATGCTTCTAGTTAGAAAATGAAGGTTTTTAAATTAAAATTTTTTACACAGTTTCTTTTTAAATGTGTTATAAGATTCAGGGTGACTCCATGTGTTCAAGCTGAATTGATAAAATAAAATAACTGTTAAAACTCCATAATAATCTTCAATTGTTTTCCTAATTTCATTTTTATTAATTTTAAGAAATCAAGCAAAATTCGTTATCATTTATATAAAATCAGATATTTTTTATAGATTTCAGATGGATAACTATCATTTAGAGTTTCAATAAGTCAAAGAAAAATCCCTTCATTTATATATATTTTTTCTATTCTCGTAAATTTATTTGGCGCTAGCGAATTTCTAAATATGTTAAATTTCAAAAATATCAATTATTTCATGTTTGTAAGAAATTATAGCTCTAAAGGGAGATAGTATTTTTGGAATACCTATTTTTTATAGATTTATGATGGATAACTATCATTTAGAGTTTCCATAAGTCAAGAAAAATCCCTTCATTTATCTATATTTTTTTATTCTAGTAAATTTATTTGGCGCTAGCGAATTTCTAAATATGTTAAATTTTAAAAATATCAATTACTTCATGTTTGTAAGAAATTATAGCTCTAAAGGGAGATAGAATTTTTGGAATTTTTTTTTTTTTTTTTTTTTTTTGTAGCAAATAATAGGTTTTACTCAAATTCTTAAAATATTCTTTGTTAAGGTTTAAATTATTCTTGTATTGAGATTGATTTAATAGAGAATATTTGTAAATTGCAACATCTTATGTTTTTCATTTTTCTTACTATAAAAGTTAAATAGAATTTATTCTTCAAAACTTTGTTCCAATAAAAGATGCAATTAAAATCTTACATTATTTTTTGCTATCGTTTTAATAATAAAATATTTTTATTTCACTGTATATATTTCTTGCACAAATTCTGTTTGAAAGCATCCTTACCATATTTTGAAGAAATAATTATAACTTAATTCAATTTAAAAGTATAAAAAAATAATCTTTTCTTTAATTTTTATTTGGTAATCTCAAATTTAAGTGAATCTGATGCTACAAAGGCAGTTACATACTCGCAAGTCTATTGGTTATTAAGTTTGATTTCTAGTACAACAGCCAAAAAGTGCGGTACTGTCAAATAAGTGCAGTATTTGGCTCCCTTCAAACCTGTTAAAAAGAATGACAAAATAAGTTCTGGTTTAAAATATCCAATGATTTTTTATCATGTCAATAAATCTAAATATTATATCAAAAAACAAATATCTATTAAGTATAGTTATGTGTTTTATAAAGCATGAATGCAGTGTATTTTAACAATGATCCAAACTTTACTACCTGCAAAAAGAAATTAGTGAGTTAGTTTTACAACAATTTATTCATTTCATATTTGAATTAGAATCCAAACAAACAACAAAATCTTAAAGAATAAAAGCTACTAGAACAAGAGTTATTATTTTTTTTTTTTTTACTTTCAAGTTAAAAAAATCTAGAAAAAACAAACTTTCATTTCTAATTTTATTAATTTCCGCTGTGTTTCTAAAAAAAATTACTTTTTACGAAAAACGCGTTTATAAATTATTTACTTTATTTTATTTATTAAGGTAGTCGACGGGAGGATAGCGACTATCCAATAGCGGTTTAAGTTGATATAATGTCGTTTTCCCGCCATATTTACGCGTTGTCATCGCCAGCTACAATTGCCCTGAGCAGTGGCGTAAGTCTGTTGAACAGAAATGTGATACTTTCGCTGAAGAAAACGTTTCTAGCATAGCAAAATCTGATGAATATGAAAGTGGCCTTCAAAGTGTTACTTCCCACCCATATGACATTGGACTTTTTTCAGAAGATAGTATACGCGAGGATAAAAAAAATCCAGCATTTGTTTTTCCTGAAAAAGGAAAAAGAAAATTGAAATTTCATTTCAAATGGCTTTATCGCTGGAAATGGCTTGCATATTCAGAGGTAAAGAGGGGTGCTTTTTGCAAATTTTGTGTACTTTTCGCACCAAGTGGTTCCGGTTCTGGCAAGCAACCTTTAGGCCAACTGTGCAGTGTAAAATTTGACAACTGGAAAAAAGCAGTAGAGCGATTTTCTGAACACGAGAAATGTCTTTATCACAAAAAATCGATCGAAACTGCTGGGACATTAAACGATATTTTACTTGGAAAGATGAAACCTGTGGATGAACAAGTTGACTGTGCAGCAAGCAGAGGAAAATAGAAAAAAAAAAAATTACTCCAATCCATCCTATTTTGTGGAAATCAAGGTCTCGCTCTAAGGATTCATTGCTGAACAACCACCAGGTGAAGAGAACGAGGGAAATTGTTTCCGGAGGATATGTGACTCTTAAGAACATTTTAGCAGAAAAAATGCTCAGCCCTCGATTTCAGTTATTGAGGTTTGTAATATTTTAATCCTGCGAAAACTAGTCAGCAAGATTAATGATGCAACTTGCTTTTCCATACTTGCAGATGAAACAACTGATATTGCAATTATCGTTATGCGTTCGATATCTCGATAAAGAAAATTTTAACATCACCGAACAGTTTTTGCAATTCATTCCAGTGCATGACTTAACTGGAAAAGCAATAGCAACAACAATATTAGACCAATTACAGTCTATGAAGGTTAATATAAAAAAGTTACGTGGACATGGGTACGATGGTGCTGCATCAATGAGTGGAAAAATTAATGGTGTACAAGCCCACGTAAGAAGTATTGTCCCATCAGCACTCTATGTACATTGCTCTGCTCATAGCCTCAATTTGGCCGCATCAAATGCATGCGAAATAACTGGCATTAGAAATTGCTTAGGGACAATTATACGACTTTTTAAATACGCCAAAAAGACAGTATGTCCTATCTTCAGCAATAGAGGAGATGGAAACCAGCTCTAAGAGGGAGAAAATTTAACAGCTATGTGCGACCCGTTGGATGGAAAGATACGACTCAGTAACCGCTGTGGTGGAACTTTTCGAGCCTATCGTTGAAACTCTTCAAAAAATATCAGACTGGAAGGATAGGGAATCAGCTACTCAAGCTAATTCTTTACTGTACACAGTATCGAGTTGCCAGTTCGTAATATCTCTTTTATGCATTTACAAAGTTTTCACCATAACAATCCATCTTTGTAGAAACCTACAAAAAACAAGCATAGATTTGATAGAGGCAGTGAGTCTTGCAGAAGATGTTATTAAAGAACTAAAATTAATGCGTGAAAATGCCACTGAAACATTCTCTGAAGTATTCAGCTCTTCTTCTCTTATGCTAACAAGCATTTTATCTTCCATACAAATCCCTAGAATAACGGGACGACAGAAAAATCGCGCTAATTTTCCCCCATCGACACCCGAAACATATTTCAGAGTTAGTGTATTTATTCCATTTATAGAAAATTTTATAACGCAATTAGACTTAAGATTTGTATCGCATCGTGATATTTTGAAAGGATTTCAGTGCCTTCTTCCTGCCGATCCTTTCATTTGCCAACCTTCAAACAAAAAGGCTTTTGAAGCACTAGTGGAATTTTACGCTCAAGATTTGGATACCAGTAAAAGTCTTAAGTCTGAACTAAAACTTTGGTATAAAAGATTGAAAAGGATTAGTGAAGACGGAGGTAGTGTTCCAAAAACTGCTGCTGGAATGTGCAATAAAGATATAACACCAAACATTTACAAACTCCTAGAAATATTGGTCGTTCTACCTGTTTCAACAAGTGCAAACGAAAGATCCTTTTCGACTTTACGCCATTTAAAGACTTATTTACGCAATTCAACGGGTAATAATAGAATGAATGGATTGGCGTTCTTAAGACATTTTAAACGAACCTTTAAAAAAAACCCGTCGTTTGGATATTACTGTATAAATCAATAAATTTTTAGCATGTTTGTAGTATACTGGTTTAATTCCCTATTTGTTGGTAAGTTATTTTTTCTTATTTTTTGGTCAAATTTATTGGTTTTCTATAGAATATTCACATTCATACGGTTATTATTTAGGTACATTATAAGTAGTTTTTTCTGGCTTGATTAATTCCTACTTTTTAATAAAAATAAAATTTTTTACCTCTTATTATTAAAAAAAAATTATGTTCTTAAACTTACGAAATCAAATTAAAATTTAACTAAACAATGTTGTCTAAATAAAGAATCAAAATTGTCTAGCTGTCTAAATTAGAGAAATAATAGTGCTTTTTTACATACTCGAATTTCTTTTAGTAGTTTCAGAAAATTATGAACACCCCCCTTGAAAAAATTCTGCGTACGCCCCTGGCCCTGTGTCTTATCCTGTATAAGATCTACTTTAATGCTTTCCGGGTTCAGAAGCTCCGACGTTGGCAACCTAGGATATAGAACATAATTCTTTGAGTATAAATAGACTTTTTGTGTGCTAAACAAAAATCCCTCAAAAGATGCATGCTCTTGTTTTGAATTTCATGCAACGTGAAGTGACAAAACGAGCACAGGAAGAACTATCGATTGAAACGAGAAGAAAAGAACTATCATAATTTTGGTTTCGATTAACCAAACCTTAAGAAATGTTTAAAACTACACAGTTTATAATTTGTACCTAATTCTGTTTTTTAGTTAGCCTGTGTTTGGATAATTAGTATAGTTCGTTCACCAGGAGTTGGCACTTTGCTCCGCCTTCATCATGTGGTATTCGACGATATTATTTCGCTATTTTTAGGAGAAGGATGTGAACAATCCTGAACGAGGTTGCTATTTGCCGATCGCATGACAAAAATATTTATTTCGCAATCTGTATGTGCATTTTTTTAACATTAAATATTTCATAAATTTGATGATATTTCTCTCTTTTGAATGAAAGGTTTGTCTTTTTGTAGACATTTTGCTGCATTATATTTACTTAGTTAAAGTAACGAAAGTTATAATGGCAGGTGATAAAGCGAAGTAAGTGACTGAAAAAGAATTCATTGTTTGCGTTAAGGGTTGTCTCAAGTTCACGCGCGGAGATGTTTCTCCCGTGCTGAAGTGAACTCTTCGTCAGAGGTGGAGCCAAGTGTCAACTCCTAGTGAACGAAGTATACCATATTTGGCAATCACAGGATTTTTAGTTCATCAAAAAAAATTTCAATAACTCATATCAGTAACCAACAACTATTTATTTATCTCCTCATCATAATAATTACTTAAATCATACTCTCTGATACAAGTTGATTCGAACTTATCTGTCCAACTTTACTCGTAATACGTGCCGCTACACCAGAGGTCCCCAATTTTTTTTTTTTTCGACACAGGAACCGAAAATGGTATCTTCTATTGGTGGAATCCTGACTTGATGAATGAAGTTCATTAACAGCAGTGAACCAAAAATATATTAATAGTTGTATAATCAAAATAACAGTTTTAGAATTAGTAGAAATGTCAGGCTCTTGAATTCGTAAGTCTGGATTGGGAGTGGAATCCAGTCCGGAAATTAGTTTCTGGCGCATGCATAAGTTGAAATTGAATAAAATAAGCTGCCTTATGGTTTTCGAAAATCTACGAGAAATGGTTACCAGAGAACGGTTAAGGATAATCGTTTAGTGACCCTGACTATGGGGCCCATACACAAAAAACTCGCTGTCAAAACAGCAACCACGCTCTGCACCAGAAGCACGGGATTCTTGTACAATTTCTTGTTTGAAAATATATTTTGAAGAAATAATTATAACTTCATTCAATTTAAAAGCATAACAAAATCATCTTTTCTTTAATTTTTATTTGGTAATATCAAGTTTAAGTAAATGTGATGTGCCAGCTAAAAAGGCAGTTAGATACTAGCAAGTCTAATGGTTACTTAGTTTAATTTCTAGTACAACAGTCAAAAATATACTAACCAAAAATATATTAATAGTTGTTTATTCAAATTAACAGTTTTAGAATTAGTTGAAATGTCAAGCACTTGAATTCGCAGATCTGGATTGGGAGTGGAGTCTAAATCTGAAATTAGTTTCTGGCACATGTGTAGGTTGAAATGGAATAAAATAAGCTGCCTTATGGTTTTCGAAAACCTACGAGAAATGTTTACCGGAGAACTGTTAAGGATTATCGTTTAGTGACCCAGATTTATGGGGCCCATACACTCGCCATAAAGACAACGCTCTGCACCAGAAGCACGGGAATTTCAGACACTCGGGCACAAGGCCCCGAGTCACGCTGGACGAAACACAAATCCTGTTGATGACGGAAGGAGGATAATCATGAACACTAAGTTCTGGTCCAGGTGCAGACAGAGCAGGTGGTGCCAAACCAGTCGGAGACGACGACCAAAAATAGAGAACGGTTATTATTTATTCCTTATTTTAATTATTTTGAATTCAAAAGTTCGATGTAAAATACCTATGCATTATAATTGTAAACCATTATCTTTTCGTAATTTATTTGAAATATTTTTATTAGAAAATATACATACGCGCATATTTTTTAAAAATGTTGCTATATTTTTTGTTGGCATTTAGCATGAATAATTTCATAAAAATAACCAAAATATTAAATAAATAGTTCACTACTGATTTGATCCAATTGTAAGAACAAATTTCAAAAATATGTTTAAAAAAACTGATTAAACAAAATTTCTAACTCTCGGAATACCTGTCACTTTTTTATGGAACTGTAGGGTTCAACGGAATACCTTTTGAGAGCCGCTGCTATCCGCAACCATGCCAATAAATTTGTTTAATTTTTCAATAAACTCCACAGTTCACGAGGATTTTTCATCTGTAACCTGTTTCAAATGAATAGTAATAGATTTTATGGAGAAAAAAAATTAGTATTGATTATTCTCTTCGTAAATAGAATAAGGGACTCTAGGTCACACGATTTCACCACTCTACACTTTTCCTGTCTCCGTTACCATGGTTTTGGCTAATCTTGTTTTTTCTCTACGACGTGAGAAATCAGCAATATTTCCAGAAACCATGGATACGGAGAGTGTAACATGGGGATGCCTATTCTATTATAAAAGAGTTATCATATACTTGGTGATCCTTAATGCCCATATCTAGAATCATTATTTAAAATTAAATTTAGAGAAAAGTATACAAACGGAGAGCCGACAAACGTCATCGAAATCTGACTCATTACATAAAAGGTGGATGAAACCAAAACTTGAAGGTGTGTCTTGCCTATTAATCCCGCCCTCTCTGTATAATGTGATCATATTTTGATTGTTTTCTGGCTGATTAAATATTAATTTGTGACCCCCCAACGTATATGTATACTTTTTTTGTTCTCTATTTTGATAATGATTCTAAAAAAAAAAAAGAAAAAAGATGGTCCTTACTAAAAATGGTCTTATTAAAAGTGGTCCTTACGGAACACCCAGTATAAAAATGATATTTTAACAATTCTTTAAATCAAAAAGAGGTTGAAATTTCGATTGGTTTAAATTCTGATGACACCATTCAAAAAATAATTGTAACTTGTATGGGCAGATCTTAAGTTGAAATTTGAGCATTCTAACCTATTGAAATTTTCGTTGGCTATAAATTTTAAAGAGGGATAATGAGACAAAAAATTCAGCAATTGCAAATAAGATTCAGTTACGAAAAGCTTAAGACTTTTTTCATCCAATTATAACATCAGCTCACTAGTGAGCTGAAAGAAAGAGGTTTAAAAAAATTTTTTTTTGATAACTGACGAATTCTCTTAGGCGATAATATTACAACTTCTGTTTTAACCGCGTCGCTCCGGGACCCAGACTGGTCAGTACGAATTTTGCTGTCGGTTCGAACCGAATATAGTGCTGACGGAATAATTGACCTTAAGCGGATTTATGGTTTGACCGTCAGGCTAACCATCACAGATTTTTGCGGTTTTCCTCGACGTAAAGTGAGTTAATTAAATCAAAAATGTCCTCCACGAGATGTCCGAATGCTTGAGCTCCATTGTTTTCGGGTTCAAAATCACTAGGATACAGAGTTGAACATCATAAACCTAAATATCCCGATATAAAATATATCCTGTTTGCAGCGGTGATTGAAATGTGCATCACATAGCTTCAGTGAAAATTAAAGCTCTCTTATTATCCGGAAAATAAGTATAATTTTGAGTCCCGTTGCCGTTAAGCTAACTGTGAGATGTTTTTATGGTTTTCCTCTCCAGGTAACGCAAATGTTGGTTAGTTCCATCAAAAAGTCCTCCACGAAGGCAAATTTATCCCAATACTTGATCCAGGAGTTACTGACGGTTATAATACTATTTTGATTGTCGGCAATCTGGCAATGAATTATCAGACACTGAGTTTCAGTAGAGATTTGAATGCTCTATAGCTTGCCGAAAAGTGCTAGAAATATCGATTTGCACTTTCATAGTAAAAAAAAAAACGAGTCCATAAAAAACATAGTAAAATTTTAAAATAAATATTGAAATTGTTCCAAAAATAAAAAAGGATAATTTTTACTTATTATTTTAGCAATAAGTAATAAAGTGAAAAATTGAGATTTTAAGTAATTTTATTGGCTAACATGTAGCATTTCGTGCTAACATCACCTTTTAAAATAAAATAAATATTTCTATAAAAAGTAATAACAGTGAATCTTTTTTAATTTTCTCTTGCATATAGGTTTTATCGATTTAAACCCTCTTAAAATTTATTGCGCTCTCTTTTATAGTTCACATGTACTGCAGAAATTAAAATAAATTGAGCCTTGTAAAAGTTTCAGCGAATAAAATAAATTGGCGTCGTTTTAATCAAATTATAACAGGATTTAGAAGAAATAAACCTCAATTTCGAACACTTACTCACGGGGAGGTACAGTTAAGAATAGCGTTCTTATTTTAAAGAAGCAATATAAAATCGAAAATAAAAGCTGTTCACTAGGCCTCAGAAACACTCGACTCTATATTTTCTTTCTACATTTTTCGCGTCTAAACTTTAACCGTGGTTTAATCTTATGAATTGTGGTAAAATAGGAAACTCCGTGACGTTCGGAAGTTGTTATGATGAAATTTTCCGCCATCTTCCGAATACACTCTTAAAAATTCTACGATTTATGATCATCTAGAATAGCCTATTTCTCGTTTCAATCCTTCAGCCTCAGCTTATGTTTTCAAAAACAGCTAAAGTAAGTGCAGTTTCGTGTTCCACGCCTACCGCAATTCTTATGATTTCTCTCTTAGAAATGATTCTTACAGTTCCTCCAGCTGCTACAGCGCTTTCTAAGAATTCCCCCGCATGTACTGCATAATACGGGATTCATATAATTGTTTTTACCAGCTGTTTGCTTTCGTTAAATGTGAGTTATTGCTTACAACGGTGTTTTAAACTAACTTTGGAACGAATCTTATAGATATTCTTTCCCACATATTGCCTCAATATTAATAATTTTAGTAATATGCTTAGGTCAGCGTTCCTTTTATAAGTTTTTTTTTTAAGCTCTAACTACACAAAAATAAATAATAATAATTCTTTTCTCGTATTATTGAGATAAATTTCATTTCAACGCGGTAAGTGTTCACTAATTTTGAATATGAAAAAAAGTGCGTGGAGTCCCTCCGCGCGGAAGAAGTTAAACTTCGTAACCTGCGACGTTAATTGTAGAAGAATCAGCAGTCGTAGAAGGATCACTAGTTCCATTCAACGACTCTTTTTCCCCTATTAAACTCCCTATTAAACTATATGTGTATCAAAGCAAACTAAAAAAATATTTATAGAAAAACAAAAGTTTTATGACTTTTATTATTTTTATGCTAGTGAGAAACAAAACAATTTGGAAATGAATGAGGGAAAACTGGATCCTACCACGTAATTTACCGGTCAATAAAAATTTAGCGTTAAACGTTTAACGCTTCCTTGTTGGAAGTCGCATAAGAAGTATAACTTCAATAAATTTTATATCTTTTCTCAATTTCGTCTTTATAATCCTAATTACGATTTTAATTGTTAATTCTAATTAAAATATATACATTAAAATATATAAATAAGAATAATTTAAATTAAAGTACATTAATTAATATAAATAAAAATATAAATTTAAATAAAAGTTGTGATAATTTTATTACGATCACTGTTTACCCATTGGTGAAATGCTTTTTTCCTTCTGAATTTACTCCTTTAAACGCCACACCATTTTAAATCATGGGTTGAAAAAACTGTCTCCATGGATGTCTGTCGTCTGATTGGTTTTTTCATATCCTGCCTATGTGCATGTTTCAAGACGGTACAAAATACTTTTCCTTCTTCAGCATTCATATTTATATTGAACTCACCGTCGAGCCAGTAATTATACATTAATAATAAAAAGAATATAAAAATACTTTAAATTATTATTATGTAAGTACATTAGGCCGAGATAGCCTCGTTGGTAGGGCACTGGTCCCATGTTTAAGAGTTCGTAGGTTTGATCTCCGACAGCCGAAGACTCCCCTTGTGGTGAATGGTGTCAAATGCACGTTAAATCTGTCGAGTCGTAAAGTCCTCTATGTTCCCATAACAAATCAATACCTCTAGGGGTACTGATCGAGGAGTTTCCTTGTCTTCTGGATTGGTTCAAAATTAAGAGGCTACGGAGTTGAACATTAGTAGTCGTTAACCCAAAATTGGGTCGGCTATTCAACGATGGATATTAAATATAAGATATAAAATATGTAAATACATTAAAATGTCTGCTAGTGAAAATAAACACAGCAGCGGTCGCCATAGCAACGCATATTCGCAATGTTTACTATTGTTCTTGACCACAGTGTGGACGCCATCAAAACCAAACCAAGACCCATTTTGCCAATGGGTAATAAAAAGCAAAGTCAGTGAGAAAATGTGAGAATCTTATTGCCAGTGAGATTCGTTTAGAGGAACTGTAGAAAATCGTCATACGCACATACATGACGCTTAATTCATTTTGGTAATATGTACTAGTGGTACAATTGGTACAGTTTTAATAAAAGTTCTGCAGCTGGTTTTCCGTAGTTTAAGAAAATATTTTTCCAGTCGTAACAACGATAGTGTGTTAATATTTTAATGAATAAGAATTAAAAAAACTTTTTCCACCACAACTTAAGAAGTACTTTAAACAGTAAGTATAGGTAAGATTGAGAAATGGCCATGCTCCGAAGTCCTTATCAGAGTTTCCTAAAAATTCCATTTGTTTTTTAAAGTTTTAGCTTTAGTTTGCTGCGACTGACAAATTTCGCACAAAACTCAATTTTAAACGGTTATGTGATAAGCTCCAAAAATAGTTATGCTGATACAAAATATTATATTGATATTGTTAGTGTTCGTGATGTATCGATCTATTAATTAGTGGACTGTTACAAACATAATAATTTATTTACAAAGATATAAATATTGACAAGATCATTATGAAGTGACAGGGAGATGCGGCAGATATTAAGCTGTTTTAATACCAATACTGTTTGAAATAAGTGTCTCCCTTGAGAACGATATGTATTAGAGAAAATTACTTGATAGCGGTAAATTTTGTCCTTTTTGACCGTAAGCAATATTTTTACATCAAGACATATTATCTCTATTCTTTAAACTACAAAATGAACTACATGGTGATGATGAACTAGGAATGATTGGGATAAACTAAAAAAAAAAAAACAGATTTTACTTACTATCTAAAATTTCAACAAATAATTAATGAAAATTTTAGCTAGTGGAAAACTAGGTAAGTGATATTTTCAGAAAGATCCTCAGATATAGAACATAGGTAAAAAGAACATAGGTTGCCTCCGAATTATTAGAAGACGGGATTCTTTGACTTATTTTATTTACCTCCGTCTTATTTGAAAATAAAAATCGTGCAAAAGCATTACTAAAAACTAATGTGTTTTAATCTAATCTAAACTATGGTAAGATTAAAATGAAATCAAAAATAATTCTTTGAAGGTTTTAGTGGAAAACTAGGTAAGTGATATTTTCAGAAAGATCCTCAGATATAGAACATAGGTAAAAAGAACATAGGTTGCCTCCGAATTATTAGAAGACGGGATTCTTTGACTTATTTTATTTACCTCCGTCTTATTTGAAAATAAAAATCGTGCAAAAGCATTACTAAAAACTAATGTGTTTTAATCTAATCTAAACTATGGTAAGATTAAAATGAAATCAAAAATAATTCTTTGAAGGTTTTAGTGGAAAACTAGGTAAGTGATATTTTCAGAAAGATCCTCAGATATAGAACATAGGTAAAAAGAACATAGGTTGCCTCCGAATTATTAGAAGACGGGATTCTTTGACTTATTTTATTTACCTCCGTCTTATTTGAAAATAAAAATCGTGCAAAAGCATTACTAAAAACTAATGTGTTTTAATCTAATCTAAACTATGGTAAGATTAAAATGAAATCAAAAATAATTCTTTGAAGGTTTTAGTGGAAAACTAGGTAAGTGATATTTTCAGAAAGATCCTCAGATATAGAACATAGGTAAAAAGAACATAGGTTGCCTCCGAATTATTAGAAGACGGGATTCTTTGACTTATTTTATTTACCTCCGTCTTATTTGAAAATAAAAATCGTGCAAAAGCATTACTAAAAACTAATGTGTTTTAATCTAATCTAAACTATGGTAAGATTAAAATGAAATCAAAAATAATTCTTTGAAGGTTTTAGTGGAAAACTAGGTAAGTGATATTTTCAGAAAGATCCTCAGATATAGAACATAGGTAAAAAGAACATAGGTTGCCTCCGAATTATTAGAAGACGGGATTCTTTGACTTATTTTATTTACCTCCGTCTTATTTGAAAATAAAAATCGTGCAAAAGCATTACTAAAAACTAATGTGTTTTAATCTAATCTAAACTATGGTAAGATTAAAATGAAATCAAAAATAATTCTTTGAAGGTTTTAGTGGAAAACTAGGTAAGTGATATTTTCAGAAAGATCCTCAGATATAGAACATAGGTAAAAAGAACATAGGTTGCCTCCGAATTATTAGAAGACGGGATTCTTTGACTTATTTTATTTACCTCCGTCTTATTTGAAAATAAAAATCGTGCAAAAGCATTACTAAAAACTAATGTGTTTTAATCTAATCTAAACTATGGTAAGATTAAAATGAAATCAAAAATAATTCTTTGAAGGTTTTAGTGGAAAACTAGGTAAGTGATATTTTCAGAAAGATCCTCAGATATAGAACATAGGTAAAAAGAACATAGGTTGCCTCCGAATTATTAGAAGACGGGATTCTTTGACTTATTTTATTTACCTCCGTCTTATTTGAAAATAAAAATCGTGCAAAAGCATTACTAAAAACTAATGTGTTTTAATCTAATCTAAACTATGGTAAGATTAAAATGAAATCAAAAATAATTCTTTGAAGGTTTTAGTGGAAAACTAGGTAAGTGATATTTTCAGAAAGATCCTCAGATATAGAACATAGGTAAAAAGAACATAGGTTGCCTCCGAATTATTAGAAGACGGGATTCTTTGACTTATTTTATTTACCTCCGTCTTATTTGAAAATAAAAATCGTGCAAAAGCATTACTAAAAACTAATGTGTTTTAATCTAATCTAAACTATGGTAAGATTAAAATGAAATCAAAAATAATTCTTTGAAGGTTTTAGTGGAAAACTAGGTAAGTGATATTTTCAGAAAGATCCTCAGATATAGAACATAGGTAAAAAGAACATAGGTTGCCTCCGAATTATTAGAAGACGGGATTCTTTGACTTATTTTATTTACCTCCGTCTTATTTGAAAATAAAAATCGTGCAAAAGCATTACTAAAAACTAATGTGTTTTAATCTAATCTAAACTATGGTAAGATTAAAATGAAATCAAAAATAATTCTTTGAAGGTTTTAGTGGAAAACTAGGTAAGTGATATTTTCAGAAAGATCCTCAGATATAGAACATAGGTAAAAAGAACATAGGTTGCCTCCGAATTATTAGAAGACGGGATTCTTTGACTTATTTTATTTACCTCCGTCTTATTTGAAAATAAAAATCGTGCAAAAGCATTACTAAAAACTAATGTGTTTTAATCTAATCTAAACTATGGTAAGATTAAAATGAAATCAAAAATAATTCTTTGAAGGTTTTAGTGGAAAACTAGGTAAGTGATATTTTCAGAAAGATCCTCAGATATAGAACATAGGTAAAAAGAACATAGGTTGCCTCCGAATTATTAGAAGACGGGATTCTTTGACTTATTTTATTTACCTCCGTCTTATTTGAAAATAAAAATCGTGCAAAAGCATTACTAAAAACTAATGTGTTTTAATCTAATCTAAACTATGGTAAGATTAAAATGAAATCAAAAATAATTCTTTGAAGGTTTTAGTGGAAAACTAGGTAAGTGATATTTTCAGAAAGATCCTCAGATATAGAACATAGGTAAAAAGAACATAGGTTGCCTCCGAATTATTAGAAGACGGGATTCTTTGACTTATTTTATTTACCTCCGTCTTATTTGAAAATAAAAATCGTGCAAAAGCATTACTAAAAACTAATGTGTTTTAATCTAATCTAAACTATGGTAAGATTAAAATGAAATCAAAAATAATTCTTTGAAGGTTTTAGTGGAAAACTAGGTAAGTGATATTTTCAGAAAGATCCTCAGATATAGAACATAGGTAAAAAGAACATAGGTTGCCTCCGAATTATTAGAAGACGGGATTCTTTGACTTATTTTATTTACCTCCGTCTTATTTGAAAATAAAAATCGTGCAAAAGCATTACTAAAAACTAATGTGTTTTAATCTAATCTAAACTATGGTAAGATTAAAATGAAATCAAAAATAATTCTTTGAAGGTTTTAGTGGAAAACTAGGTAAGTGATATTTTCAGAAAGATCCTCAGATATAGAACATAGGTAAAAAGAACATAGGTTGCCTCCGAATTATTAGAAGACGGGATTCTTTGACTTATTTTATTTACCTCCGTCTTATTTGAAAATAAAAATCGTGCAAAAGCATTACTAAAAACTAATGTGTTTTAATCTAATCTAAACTATGGTAAGATTAAAATGAAATCAAAAATAATTCTTTGAAGGTTTTAGTGGAAAACTAGGTAAGTGATATTTTCAGAAAGATCCTCAGATATAGAACATAGGTAAAAAGAACATAGGTTGCCTCCGAATTATTAGAAGACGGGATTCTTTGACTTATTTTATTTACCTCCGTCTTATTTGAAAATAAAAATCGTGCAAAAGCATTACTAAAAACTAATGTGTTTTAATCTAATCTAAACTATGGTAAGATTAAAATGAAATCAAAAATAATTCTTTGAAGGTTTTAGTGGAAAACTAGGTAAGTGATATTTTCAGAAAGATCCTCAGATATAGAACATAGGTAAAAAGAACATAGGTTGCCTCCGAATTATTAGAAGACGGGATTCTTTGACTTATTTTATTTACCTCCGTCTTATTTGAAAATAAAAATCGTGCAAAAGCATTACTAAAAACTAATGTGTTTTAATCTAATCTAAACTATGGTAAGATTAAAATGAAATCAAAAATAATTCTTTGAAGGTTTTAGTGGAAAACTAGGTAAGTGATATTTTCAGAAAGATCCTCAGATATAGAACATAGGTAAAAAGAACATAGGTTGCCTCCGAATTATTAGAAGACGGGATTCTTTGACTTATTTTATTTACCTCCGTCTTATTTGAAAATAAAAATCGTGCAAAAGCATTACTAAAAACTAATGTGTTTTAATCTAATCTAAACTATGGTAAGATTAAAATGAAATCAAAAATAATTCTTTGAAGGTTTTAGTGGAAAACTAGGTAAGTGATATTTTCAGAAAGATCCTCAGATATAGAACATAGGTAAAAAGAACATAGGTTGCCTCCGAATTATTAGAAGACGGGATTCTTTGACTTATTTTATTTACCTCCGTCTTATTTGAAAATAAAAATCGTGCAAAAGCATTACTAAAAACTAATGTGTTTTAATCTAATCTAAACTATGGTAAGATTAAAATGAAATCAAAAATAATTCTTTGAAGGTTTTAGTGGAAAACTAGGTAAGTGATATTTTCAGAAAGATCCTCAGATATAGAACATAGGTAAAAAGAACATAGGTTGCCTCCGAATTATTAGAAGACGGGATTCTTTGACTTATTTTATTTACCTCCGTCTTATTTGAAAATAAAAATCGTGCAAAAGCATTACTAAAAACTA
Organism: Parasteatoda lunata; assembly: GCA_949128135.1. Taxonomy (NCBI): domain Eukaryota; kingdom Metazoa; phylum Arthropoda; class Arachnida; order Araneae; family Theridiidae; genus Parasteatoda; species Parasteatoda lunata. The sequence continues at coordinate 114,537,896 of OX421972.1, read as the reverse complement.
ATGTGTTTTAATCTAATCTAAACTATGGTAAGATTAAAATGAAATCAAAAATAATTCTTTGAAGGTTTTAGTGGAAAACTAGGTAAGTGATATTTTCAGAAAGATCCTCAGATATAGAACATAGGTAAAAAGAACATAGGTTGCCTCCGAATTATTAGAAGACGGGATTCTTTGACTTATTTTATTTACCTCCGTCTTATTTGAAAATAAAAATCGTGCAAAAGCATTACTAAAAACTAATGTGTTTTAATCTAATCTAAACTATGGTAAGATTAAAATGAAATCAAAAATAATTCTTTGAAGGTTTTAGTGGAAAACTAGGTAAGTGATATTTTCAGAAAGATCCTCAGATATAGAACATAGGTAAAAAGAACATAGGTTGCCTCCGAATTATTAGAAGACGGGATTCTTTGACTTATTTTATTTACCTCCGTCTTATTTGAAAATAAAAATCGTGCAAAAGCATTACTAAAAACTAATGTGTTTTAATCTAATCTAAACTATGGTAAGATTAAAATGAAATCAAAAATAATTCTTTGAAGGTTTTAGTGGAAAACTAGGTAAGTGATATTTTCAGAAAGATCCTCAGATATAGAACATAGGTAAAAAGAACATAGGTTGCCTCCGAATTATTAGAAGACGGGATTCTTTGACTTATTTTATTTACCTCCGTCTTATTTGAAAATAAAAATCGTGCAAAAGCATTACTAAAAACTAATGTGTTTTAATCTAATCTAAACTATGGTAAGATTAAAATGAAATCAAAAATAATTCTTTGAAGGTTTTAGTGGAAAACTAGGTAAGTGATATTTTCAGAAAGATCCTCAGATATAGAACATAGGTAAAAAGAACATAGGTTGCCTCCGAATTATTAGAAGACGGGATTCTTTGACTTATTTTATTTACCTCCGTCTTATTTGAAAATAAAAATCGTGCAAAAGCATTACTAAAAACTAATGTGTTTTAATCTAATCTAAACTATGGTAAGATTAAAATGAAATCAAAAATAATTCTTTGAAGGTTTTAGTGGAAAACTAGGTAAGTGATATTTTCAGAAAGATCCTCAGATATAGAACATAGGTAAAAAGAACATAGGTTGCCTCCGAATTATTAGAAGACGGGATTCTTTGACTTATTTTATTTACCTCCGTCTTATTTGAAAATAAAAATCGTGCAAAAGCATTACTAAAAACTAATGTGTTTTAATCTAATCTAAACTATGGTAAGATTAAAATGAAATCAAAAATAATTCTTTGAAGGTTTTAGTGGAAAACTAGGTAAGTGATATTTTCAGAAAGATCCTCAGATATAGAACATAGGTAAAAAGAACATAGGTTGCCTCCGAATTATTAGAAGACGGGATTCTTTGACTTATTTTATTTACCTCCGTCTTATTTGAAAATAAAAATCGTGCAAAAGCATTACTAAAAACTAATGTGTTTTAATCTAATCTAAACTATGGTAAGATTAAAATGAAATCAAAAATAATTCTTTGAAGGTTTTAGTGGAAAACTAGGTAAGTGATATTTTCAGAAAGATCCTCAGATATAGAACATAGGTAAAAAGAACATAGGTTGCCTCCGAATTATTAGAAGACGGGATTCTTTGACTTATTTTATTTACCTCCGTCTTATTTGAAAATAAAAATCGTGCAAAAGCATTACTAAAAACTAATGTGTTTTAATCTAATCTAAACTATGGTAAGATTAAAATGAAATCAAAAATAATTCTTTGAAGGTTTTAGTGGAAAACTAGGTAAGTGATATTTTCAGAAAGATCCTCAGATATAGAACATAGGTAAAAAGAACATAGGTTGCCTCCGAATTATTAGAAGACGGGATTCTTTGACTTATTTTATTTACCTCCGTCTTATTTGAAAATAAAAATCGTGCAAAAGCATTACTAAAAACTAATGTGTTTTAATCTAATCTAAACTATGGTAAGATTAAAATGAAATCAAAAATAATTCTTTGAAGGTTTTAGTGGAAAACTAGGTAAGTGATATTTTCAGAAAGATCCTCAGATATAGAACATAGGTAAAAAGAACATAGGTTGCCTCCGAATTATTAGAAGACGGGATTCTTTGACTTATTTTATTTACCTCCGTCTTATTTGAAAATAAAAATCGTGCAAAAGCATTACTAAAAACTAATGTGTTTTAATCTAATCTAAACTATGGTAAGATTAAAATGAAATCAAAAATAATTCTTTGAAGGTTTTAGTGGAAAACTAGGTAAGTGATATTTTCAGAAAGATCCTCAGATATAGAACATAGGTAAAAAGAACATAGGTTGCCTCCGAATTATTAGAAGACGGGATTCTTTGACTTATTTTATTTACCTCCGTCTTATTTGAAAATAAAAATCGTGCAAAAGCATTACTAAAAACTAATGTGTTTTAATCTAATCTAAACTATGGTAAGATTAAAATGAAATCAAAAATAATTCTTTGAAGGTTTTAGTGGAAAACTAGGTAAGTGATATTTTCAGAAAGATCCTCAGATATAGAACATAGGTAAAAAGAACATAGGTTGCCTCCGAATTATTAGAAGACGGGATTCTTTGACTTATTTTATTTACCTCCGTCTTATTTGAAAATAAAAATCGTGCAAAAGCATTACTAAAAACTAATGTGTTTTAATCTAATCTAAACTATGGTAAGATTAAAATGAAATCAAAAATAATTCTTTGAAGGTTTTAGTGGAAAACTAGGTAAGTGATATTTTCAGAAAGATCCTCAGATATAGAACATAGGTAAAAAGAACATAGGTTGCCTCCGAATTATTAGAAGACGGGATTCTTTGACTTATTTTATTTACCTCCGTCTTATTTGAAAATAAAAATCGTGCAAAAGCATTACTAAAAACTAATGTGTTTTAATCTAATCTAAACTATGGTAAGATTAAAATGAAATCAAAAATAATTCTTTGAAGGTTTTAGTGGAAAACTAGGTAAGTGATATTTTCAGAAAGATCCTCAGATATAGAACATAGGTAAAAAGAACATAGGTTGCCTCCGAATTATTAGAAGACGGGATTCTTTGACTTATTTTATTTACCTCCGTCTTATTTGAAAATAAAAATCGTGCAAAAGCATTACTAAAAACTAATGTGTTTTAATCTAATCTAAACTATGGTAAGATTAAAATGAAATCAAAAATAATTCTTTGAAGGTTTTAGTGGAAAACTAGGTAAGTGATATTTTCAGAAAGATCCTCAGATATAGAACATAGGTAAAAAGAACATAGGTTGCCTCCGAATTATTAGAAGACGGGATTCTTTGACTTATTTTATTTACCTCCGTCTTATTTGAAAATAAAAATCGTGCAAAAGCATTACTAAAAACTAATGTGTTTTAATCTAATCTAAACTATGGTAAGATTAAAATGAAATCAAAAATAATTCTTTGAAGGTTTTAGTGGAAAACTAGGTAAGTGATATTTTCAGAAAGATCCTCAGATATAGAACATAGGTAAAAAGAACATAGGTTGCCTCCGAATTATTAGAAGACGGGATTCTTTGACTTATTTTATTTACCTCCGTCTTATTTGAAAATAAAAATCGTGCAAAAGCATTACTAAAAACTAATGTGTTTTAATCTAATCTAAACTATGGTAAGATTAAAATGAAATCAAAAATAATTCTTTGAAGGTTTTAGTGGAAAACTAGGTAAGTGATATTTTCAGAAAGATCCTCAGATATAGAACATAGGTAAAAAGAACATAGGTTGCCTCCGAATTATTAGAAGACGGGATTCTTTGACTTATTTTATTTACCTCCGTCTTATTTGAAAATAAAAATCGTGCAAAAGCATTACTAAAAACTAATGTGTTTTAATCTAATCTAAACTATGGTAAGATTAAAATGAAATCAAAAATAATTCTGTTACGTTAATTATATTCTATTAATGCAACCACTTCATTTCATTTTCACTGATTCATAAATACTCCTAAAAATGTCACTTACCTGGCTCTTCCTCTAAATTTTTCAATTGTATCGGTTATGCTATCATTTCGTTGTTTTGTTCAGTAAAGGATGATTGATTTTTTTATTCACCTCGTACGAAAAACGGGAATTCAGCTAGTTTTTTAATATTGAAAAATGTGTTTTGTGCGATAAATTTTTCAATCTGCATCCAAATAAATCCTTAAAAAACTGTTTTAAACTGTATCCATTTATTTTAACGTGCATATCTTAGAAAATTTCAGTTTCTCAACCCATCTTTCGATCTATAACTATACTCATTTTTAAAACATGTATTGCTACTATATTCCTTTTCTTAAACACGCATTTTTAACTGTGCCAAAAATAAACACTAAGCGAGGTTTTTTTTTCTTCAATATCTGTAATCATCAGTATCACTTTTAGTTTATTATTAAATAAACCAAATTATTATTTATATTTTTCAAAAGAGATTTCATTCAAGTTAAAATAGCTTTAATTAAATATATTCCAAGTAATACATTTCATACATTACGAACGCAAACTTTTCATTTGACGTATCTTAAAAAAAATCTTACGTTTGTATTTAAATCTCATGTTCAATTTCATTCTTCAAAATACCTTTCTTTCTTTCTTTTTTTTTTTTTAAATATTGGATAAAAAGTATACCTGCGACCTATTTTTTTTTGTACTTACAACACTCGTGCCATAGATGATGGTACAATAAATATGTATTCGTTGTAAATTGAAAATTCCTTTTCGCGTTAAAGAATTCCTAACCTTAGAATTCTCATTATTTACGTAACTACTTTCGAAGCTAATATTTCTGTTTTCGAAAAGGAAACAAGCGAAAAACCCATTTCCAGTTCACAAGAAGTGTTCGAAGAAACACTAAAAAAATTTCTTTACCCAGAATGGCAGCACCTTCTGAATTGCTTATTCGTGTTCATTAACGACGTCTAAAAATGATGGCATCTGAAGAAAAAAAAATTTATATCGTTCTGACGAGAAATTTACATCTTTATTCTAAGTTGGAAGCAATTTTCTCGGTAGATTTTCTAGTACGATTTTGAGTGGGTGAAATACTTTCTCTAGAAAACCATTTTGCAAGCGAAAATCTTCACAAATTGACAATTTTTCACTTTGTTGAGCGTGTTTTTTATGTTTTTTTCTTTCTTGTCCTTGATAAGCAACAGATGGTAGATGCAAACGGTTTCGAATTTCAGAAAAATTGAACTAGAACCATAAATCGTCAGGGAAAGTTTGTCGAGCGCGCTTATGAGTAAAACATTCTATCAAATTACTTGAAGAGTGAAATTTTTATACAACTCAATTAGTTGTTGCAATATTTATGTAAATGCGTTGCCTGAAAAATCTCTTATCTGAAAATAATTCTATTTACTTGTTCTATTTTTGTTTTTCGGTCTAATATAAAACTAGATCAACTAAAATGTCTAAAAAATAATGAAATTATGACACTATTTCTTTGGTGTTCTTATTGTATTTCGTTTAATTCAATGAAATCAAGGGTTGAAGGTTCGAAACCAAAAACTTGTTTGCAACTTTAAGATTTAGGTAAGTTTGTAAAAAAAAAAAACTATATTTCTTGTTGTCAGAGAAATCTCGTATCTAAAAATAATTCCACTTCTTTATTCTAAATGTGGTGGACCGTAACTTCAATAAATGCCAACAGATGGCGTCACTGGTTCTAGGAAAGAAACATTATTTTATTTACTCATTCTATTTTTTTACACATTCTGATTATTCATATTCGAGCTCTAGAATTGCTAATTCCGAGTTATCAGTTGTATTTTTTATTATAATCTTTTTATATTATTGTAATTAAAAAAAATTGTTTAAATTTAATTTTTTTATTGTTCCAATAATTAAAGCACGCTACCTTAAACAACTTTAATTATGTTTTAAATAATTCCAATTTGGTGTTCGATCTAGAACACCTAAAGTGGTGACGACTGGACGAAAAAAAAATGGATTACTACTTTGTTTATTCTGTGCTTATACCGATGAATTCTGCGAAAAACAAAATTTCAACAAATGGATTTTCATTTTATTTGTTTCACCAGTGCATATTTTCGATTTGTGTTATCGTGCATTGCCCTAAATTTGTTTCGAAACAGTTTCTTTCTTTAAATATAATTATTTTTATGTATCTTCTAGTGTATTCACGTGACAATTTCGAAATATATATACTATGTTCTGATGGTTAATATCTTAAAACTTTAAATTATTTTTGGAGAAATTTTTTTTTTCAATTTAAGTGTTTATTATTCAATTTATGTGTACTTGAATATGGCTCCTCCAACTGATCCTAGTGTGACTGTAGATCCACAAATTTCTCACGTTGCGGTAAAACCACCGCCATTCTGGAAACAAAACCCGTCTCTTTGGTTCATTCGTTTAGAGGCGCAATTTTCATTAGCACAGATTTCCGCTGATTAAACTAAATTTAATCATGTCGTGGCTGCTACTGATTCAGATATTTTGAGTTCTGTTAGTGATATTATATTAAAATGATATGAACTACTAATAAATATGAAGAATTAAAAATTCAAAAAATGTCTGAGTGAATTGCATTCTGAAAGTGAATCATCTCGTATTCGAACATTACTTCATTACATTACACAATTGCTTATTCGGATGCGTACGCTTGGTGGGGATTCAGTCGGCGAACTTCTGCTAAAATTCCTGTGATTAGGACGATTGCCAAATAGCACTCAATCCATCTTAGCTGCACTCAATGAAGATTTAAATCAACTCGCATCCATTGCGGATAAAATTCACGATTTAACTCCTCATTCCTCGATTAACGTAGCACAACAGCAGGTGGCAGCCCAGAATACTATTCTTCAAGCCCAGATTGACCAATTATCGAAACAAGTTGAACAATTAACTTCTATTATACAACAACGACCAACTCGGAGGTGATAATACTTATAATAGATATCCCAGATATCGAAGCAATTCACGTAATCGTTTTCGAAAGTATTAAGATCCTGCTAATGGGAGGTGTTTCTATCATACTAACTTTGGTGATAAAGCCACTAAATGCAACTTACCTTGTTCTTTTCGCCAGTCGGAAAACATTTAAGGCGATCGCATTCCGGTCAAAATGACGACCGCCATATTTATCGGGAAATTATTGGAAACTTTAATTGGTGCGGACATTTCAGTCCTTCCTAAGACTCCAAACCTTAAATTACAAGAAAGATTTAACTCTCTTTGCGGTACAAAAATTGCAACTTATGGGACAAAACGAATTGCACTTGATTTGAATCTACGCCGCCAATATATTTGGTCATTGGTTGCTGATGTAAAGCAACCAATAATTGGAGTAGATTTTCTTCAACATTTTAACTTACTGGTCGATACCAAAAAATCATAGAGTCATTGATGCTAACACTAAACTTACTTCAAATGGTCGTTTCCTAAAACAAAATTCTTACGATTCAAGCATCACAATTTTGATTGGCAATAGCGTATTTGATAAAATTCTTAGTGAATTCCCCGAATTATTAAATCCATTACAACCTACTAATGCTAATAAATCAAATCAAGTTTATCACCATATCGAAACTAAGGGTCCTCTGGTATTTTCGAAACCAAGACGTCTTGCCCCAAATGTTCTAAGGGCTGTGAAAAAAGAATTTGATTATTTTCTCAGGACATCATTCGCCCCTCTAAAAGACCTTGGGCAAGCCACGTTGTAAATCACGTTGTCAAATGGTGAGTACCGTCCTTGCGGAGACTACCGTCGTCTTAATTTAATAACTGTGCCCGACCGTTATCCCGTCCTTCAAATTCAGAACTGCACTAAAAATTTACACGGAAAAACTATATTTTCTACCTTAGACCTAACTAGGGCGTACCATCAGATTCCTATTAATCCCCCTGATATACCGAAAACCCCTTTTGGCCTTTTTGAATACACCGCAATGCCTTTCGGGTTACGCAACGCTGGGCAGACTTTTCAGCGTTATATTCACCAGGTCTTGGGAAAATTCGATTTCTGCATACCTTATTTCGACGACATCTTAATATCATCCTCTTCGGAAAGCGAACACATTCAGCATTTAAACAAAGTTTTTTCTCGCTTAAGAGATTGCGGTCTTAAGCTGAACCCAGACAAATGTAATTTAGGAAAACCCTCGGTCAAATTCCTAGGTTATCTCATAACTGCCGAAGGTGTTAAACCGCTTCCGGATAAAGTAGAGGTCATTAAAATTTTTCCAAAACCTATTACCATATCAGAACTTCGACGTTTTCTCTCCATGCTAAATTTCTATAGACGATTCTTACCTCACGCAGCCATGATTCAAATTCCTTTAAATAGTTTACTTACAAACTGCAAAAAGAACGATAAGCGCCCTGTTCAATGGAATAATGAGGCCGAACATTCTTTTACTCAATGCAAATCTGCATTAGCCGCTGCTACAACCCTTTCTTACCCCATACCGGATTCGAAATTATGTTTAATGGTGGATGCCTCTAACATCGCAGTTGGAGCCGCATTGAATTGCATAACACAAAATGGTCCTAAAACAAAAGCATTTTTTTTCTCGTAAACTCAGTGCTACTGAAATTAAGTATAGCACTTATGACAGAGAGTTTCTAGCCATTTATCTCTCCATTAAGCATTTTAAGCACATACTTGAGGGGCAATGTTTCACGATATACGCAGATCATCGCCCTTTAATTTTTGCTTTCACTAAAAGTTCGAATAATTGCTCACCTCACCAGCTCAGACATCTCGATTTTATAGCTCAATTCTCAACTGATATCCAGTATATAGCCGGTGCTGATAACATAGTCGCAGACACTTTGTCTAGAATAAGCGAGATCGAAAATTCCACCATTGATTTAACAGAAATCGCCGATGCACAGACCAACGATCCAAAACTCCAAAATCTTCTTAACACAACTCAAACATCGTTGAACCTTCAACCAATGGCATTAACGAGAAACAAGAAAATATATTGCTGCGTTGTCAGTGGAAAAATACGTTCCGCAGAACTTTCGAAGAAGAATATTTAAACTACTACACAACCTCTCACATCCTAGTATACGTTCTACTAGAAAACTTATCCAATCTAGATTTGTTTGGCCCACCATGTTGAAAGACATTTATGGAATGGGCCAGAAGTTGCCTGCGCCAACAATCTAAAATCACTAAACATACGCACAGCCCGATCCAGAGTTTTCAGCTGCCTCGCCAAAGATTTGAACATGTTCATCTGGACCTTGTCGACCCACTCCCACCTTCAGATGGTTACCAAAACTTACTGACTTGCATCGATAGGTATACCAGATCAGTGGCGTACAAAGAATTTTTTCAAGCGGGGTGTTCATAATTTTCTGAAACTACTAAAAGAAATTCGAGTATTAATAAGCACTATTACTTCCCTAATTTAGACAGCTATACAATTTTGACTTTTTATTTAGACAGCATTGTTTAGTTAAATTTTTATTTGATTTTTTAAGTTTAAGAACATAATTTTTTTTTATAATAAGAGGTAAAATATTTTATTTTTATTAAAAAGTAGGAATTAATCGAGCTGGAAAAAACTACTCATAATGTAACAGCTACCTAAATAATAACCGTATAAATGTGAATATTCTATAGAACTATTCTATGACCAAAAAATAAGAAAAACTAACTTACCAACAAATAGGGAACTATACCAGTATACAAACACGCTAAAAATTTATTGATTTATACAGTAATATCCAAACAACGGGGTTTTTTCGCAAGTTCGTTTAAAATGTCTTCTACAGCTGGGGTAAATTTTCTATGAATGTTTAAGAGCGACAAACATTTCCTTCTATTAATACCCGTTGAATTGCGTAAATAAGTCTTTAAGCGGCGTAAAGTCAAAAAAGATCTTTCGTTTGCACTCGTTGAAGCAGGTAGAACGACCAATATTTCTAGGAGTCTGAAAATGTTTGGTCGTTATTGCACATTCCAAGAGCATCCGCCGTAGTTTTTGGAACACTACCTCCGTCTTCACTAATCCTTTTTAATCTTTTATACCAGAGTTTTAGTTCAAACTTAAAGCTTTCTTTACAGATATCCAAATCTTGAGCGTAAAATTCCACTAGTGCTTCAAAAGCCTTTATGTTTGAAGGTTGGCGAATGTCGTCAGGAAGGATCGTCAGGAAGAGGGCGCTGAAATCCTTTCAAAATATCACGATGCAATGCAAGTCTAATTGTGTTATAAGATTTTCTATAAATGAAATAAATACACTAACTCTGAAATATGTTTCGGGTGTCGATGAGGGAAAATTAGCGCGATTTTTCTGTCTTCCCGTTATTCTAGAGATTTGTATGGAAGATCCAATGCTTGTTTGCCTAAGAGAAGATGAGCTGAATATTTCAGTGGCATTTTCACGCATTAATTTTAGTTCTTTAATAACATCTTCTGCAAGACTCACTGCCTCTATCAAATCTATGCTTGTTTTTTATAGGTATCTACAAAGATGGATTGTTATGGTAATAACTTTGTAAATGCACAAAAGAGACATTACGAACTGGCAATTAGATACTGTGCACTGTAAAGAATTAGCTTGAGTAGCCCATTCCTTATCTTTCCATTCTGATATTTTTTGAAGAATTTCAACGATAGGCTCGAAAAGTTCCACCGCAGCGGTTACTGAGTCGTATCTTTCCATCCAACGGGTTGCACATAGCTGTTTGATTTTCTTTCATTTCGAATCCTTATGTCCTCTGATAGCGAGACCTTGATTTCCACAAAATAGGATGGTTTCAATGATTGGAGTAATGTTTTTTCCATTGTCTTATTTTTTACTGCTTGCTGCAGTATCAACTTTTTCATCCACAGGTTTCATATTTCCAAGTAAAATATCGTTTAATGTCCCGCCAGTTTCGGTCGATTTTTCGTGATAAAGACATTTCTCGATTTCTCGTGTTCAGAAAATCACTGTACTGCTTTTTTCCAGCTGTCAAATTTTTCATTGCACAGTTGACCTAATGGTTGCTTGCCAGAACCGGCACCACGTGGGGCGAAAGGTACACAAAATTTGCAAAAAGCACCACCCTTAACCTCTGAATATGCAAGCCATTTCCAGCGATAAAGCCATTTGAAATGAAATTTCAATTTTCTTTTTCCTTTTTCAGGAAAAACAAATGCTGGATTCCCAAACATTTTTTATTATATCCAGTTTTTTTTTATCCTCGCGTGTACTATCTTCTGAAAAAAGTCCAATGTCATATGGGTGGGAAGTAACACTTTGAAGGCCACTTTCATATTCATCAGATTTTGCTATGCTAGAAACGTTTTCTTCAGCGAAAGTATCTCATTTCTGTTCAACAGACAAACTTACATTGTTACTAGATGCTGTCACCTCTCTAGTTTTAGTTCGGGATTTTTTCTCAAAATAATTAAAAAATTTTAAATTCTTGCGTTTTGATATCTTAAAGACCCAAGAACACCAAATATATATCTAGATATATATTGGCACAGAAATATCTGCTATGCTACGATCTCAATGTTTCGAGCTGGAATGAATAACTTCAACGAGTACAGTATCTCCAATGGTATTGTTACTGATTTCTTCACTAGTCGAAATAGTGACAACGACGGGTTCGGCTATTGAATGGACTTTTTGTTGAGAGAAAACAAAACAGATTTAGTGACGAGCTCCGAAAGACAAGCGGCAGAGATAACTCTTAGTCTGACTAACTAACTCCACTATACTCTGTTCCCCCTTTTATATAATTTTTCACCGCATCTCCAAAATTCTCGAATTGTCTCAAAGACGGCAGAACGTCTAGAATTCCAGTATCATCGTGTAAAGATCTCCCGAATACCAGCCAGGCTCGTAAAATATCGCGAATGGCAGGACAGAAAGAAACCAGTGATCGGGGCTCGCCCGTAATAGTATCACGTGCATTTGGTTTCAAATGTTCAACCCTATTATAGTAAATGTTTTTTTCAGTATTCTGAGAAATACCGTGAGAAAAAAAGTAGGCATAAGGCAAATAAAAATATATAGTCTTAAAAAATAATAGCCCGCATAATTTCTACTAAAATTTTTATTTTTGCCATTTTGTCTGAACTCAAGGGGGGTGTTTAAATCCCTCCCTTGCGTACGCCCCTGTACCAGATGGCCCGAGGCCATTCCTATCGTCGACATGACGGCTGAAACTGTCGCACATGCATTTCTTTACCATTGGATTGCAAGATTTGGATTGTCATCTATTATCACAACAGATCAAGGCCGGCAGTTCCAAAGTAATATGTTCTCTACCCTTAACAAAATTCTTGATGTTCACCAGATACGAACTTCACCGCATCACCCTTCGAGCAACGGCATAGTGGAACAATTCCACAAAACATTAAAACAAGGACTTCGTTGCCACAAAACTAAATGGACTCAGTCACTACCTCTCATTCTGCTTGGACTCAGGTCTACATTTAAGGAAGACCTCAAGTCCACCTGTGCAGAACTTGTTTACGGCAACCCATTAAGACTACCCATCAGAATTTCTGGAGGCTCCAACTATCAATACGGACCCCTATGACTTTTTGCAACAATTAAGAAAATCCATGCAGTTGTTGAAAGCCACACCAACATCTGCACATGGCAGCAAAGGCATATTTATTCACCCATCGCTAAGCAAATCCACACATGTATTTGTGAGGCACGATGGCGTTAAAAAATCTCTTCAAATGCCTTATGACGGTCCCTACCTCATTTTAAAGCGAACCAATAAGACCTATACATTGAACATAAATGGAAAACCGTCCGTCATCAACATTGACAGACTAAAGACAGCCTTTTTAATAGATGAGGAGACTGATCACAAACAAACAATTACTCCCACTCTGCAATTGGATCCACCTGTTCAACCGCCAGACACAGACATCACAACTCGCTCAGGCCGCAAAGTACGACTCAACCACAGATACTTATTGCCTCTCAGTGCTTAGGCACTTGGGGGGGGGGGAGTACTGTGATGGACCGTAACTTCAGTAAATGACAACAGATGGCCCCACACAGCCACGGCTATCCCAGGGATATCCAAACACGTCTGTTACCTATCCAAATATCCAGTGGATATTTGGATATGTTCCGGACTTCTTACAGATATCTAAGCACATCTAAGTCCATGAGTTGGATATTTTAGACATCTCTGAGATATCATTTTTGGATATCTAGAGGATAGGGTAATTTGGTTATTATAGAGATATCCAGGCATATCTAAGTCCTAGATATGTACATTTTGGATATCCTTTGGATATTTAATATAGATCAGTTTAAGACATGGATCACTGGATGTCTGTAGAATGCCTAAGAGACGTTTCAAATGGTACTCAATAGTTGACGCAGATCCAGTTTTCGATATCTCACTGATGTCAGTTTTTGGACATAGATATTCTTTTATTTACAATTCTAAACTCTGATATAATTTTCTTTTTCTGATGCAGATTTTTTATTCTGAATTAAAACGGAATTTTGAATTTTTTAATATTCTTAGATAACTATAATTCTAACCGTACTCAGCAAAAACTGAAACCTGATACCAAATACGAAACCGCAGAATTCAGTTTAAGCGTCTTCTTTTCATTTTACAATCTCATTTTGATATAAAAATCATTTATTGTTGATGTAAGTAAGAGTTTTTGTATTTAAATATTTTTTTCTTCTTCCTATTGCTTATATTGTCATTTTTATTTTTCCTATATGCATATCTCTGAAATGTATGCATACATCCCTTCGATTTTTGAATTTCCATGTCAGTTAGCTTATAAATTATTGTGTGTAACATTTCATTTGACAGGTATGCCCAAAATTAAAAAACGTATTCATTCTGAAGTTTACACAAAAATTAATGCACCATTGAATGTTACTGATGTAGCTAGGCTGTCTGAGTCTTCAAAATCGGAATCTCAGTCGCCAGCAACACCACTTGAAATAAATAATAATTCTATCTATGTACTACCTTCTTTTAATTCTAATGTAACTGACACAATCGAAATAGGTTCATCCTCAATAAATTCAACTCTGAATAACACCATTAAAGATAATCAAGAAGATTACCCATCGAATTTAAAAAATGATTTGGCAGTATGGGCTATTACTGATAATGTGCCTCAATCTACGATCACTAATTTGTTAAAAGTTTTAAAGAAATATCCTTGTGGTTTAAACATATCTATGTGTCTGCCAATCATATTTTATGTAAATGCCTTGCCTTAAAAGAAAATGATAATTACGACATATTTCCGTTGTATTATGAATATTAATTACATTCTAATTAAATTTCAGCTTCTTACATATATTACATAATACATATTTATTATTTTTCATACTTTTTATATTATTATTATTTTTCTGCTTATTAATTACATTCTAATTAGATTTCAGCTTCTTACCTATATTGCATGATACATATTTATTATTTTTCATACTTTTTATATCTTATTGCTAATAAAATTGAATCGTTTACCCTTGTATGAATTCTCACAATGTACTTAATCTTCCTCATGTGAACACACTTAATGTGAACTAATTTTTTCTCTTCCTCTTCTCGTTAAGAGACTTATTAATATAAATAGCCCCCTTTTCCCAGATTTTGTAGTTAAGTCTAAATACATTAATTTTTTTCACTCTGTAGAATTGAAAGTTTTAACAGAGGATTCCTGTTTTCCTGACTAAATCATTCCTTTAATATTAGCGTTGAATTCAGTTCAATATATATAAATATATACGATTCTTCTATTTTGTTTGCCCACTGATATATTAATGCATCATTATTTTATTTGTATATATTTTATATGTAATATTGGCTGCTGAAATTGTTAATAATTTTTTATTATTGTGGTCATCCCCGTGGCAGAATCACAGCAACATTGTCCCAGAATGTTAGGGTTCTTGCAGAAAGATTTTTCTTTTGAAAAGTAAAAAAAAATTATTTTCTTTCCTACAGAAATTTACACATATTTGAATCATGCATTTAGATAATCACTTTTTGACACGCTTAATTTACGTCGATAGTATCGTAAATCAATGTAATGTTTCGATTGTATTTTCGGCAGTTATTGATTTTCACCTGGTTTTTAAATATCTCGATTTATTTCACACTATATGGAAAATTCGAATTGTGCATTTGAGTATTTACTTTTTAAGGTAATCATTCTGTCTAATTGTTGGCAACTATTGATTTCGCGATAGTTTTTATATCCTATATTCATTTTTCATAGTAATTGCTTTATTCATGTATATATCTGAAATATGTAAATGTTCAAAAGTATGTTTAATTTTGCATTATATGGATAATGACCAAGTGTATCAAAACAATGTTTCCATGCACAGACATGATTGCTTGAATGTAATGGATTATCATTGTATATATAGCTTTTAATTTTAAAAAAATCATAAACTAAGAATTTCTTTATTTAAATTTTTTTTTTAATATTGTAATTTCTTTATTCATGTATATATCTGAAATATGTAACTGTTCAAAAGTATTTTTAATTTTGCAATATACAGATAATGCCGACCAATTTTGTAATTGCGAAATTTCTATTGACAGATGAGCTATTGAGATGTGCCATTGACTTGGCTGTCAACAAAAGGATAGGTGTGGCCTCCTTTAAAAGCGTATGAAGTTGGGAAACTTGTTATGTAGCTAACTGAAGCTTCTTCAGATTGGATTTGCCATAGAAATCTTTTTCCCCTCCAAATGCAATTTCAACTGGTATGTATATACCAGTTAACACACGATGTTTGTATATGATTCAATAGGATGTGATGAACTATGTATAATTTTTGTTATTTAATTAATTTGTTCTTCTCAGGTACAACCTCAGAGTGCTGTACATTTCACTATTTTATTATTTACTTCTTTGCTCTTTTCTTACTTTTTTTCTCCCTTTGGTTTCTAGCCCAGATCTGGATGTAAAATTTGAATATACATTAATTCAATCTGATACAATTGTTCTTTACCAACTTTGGAATGTTAAAGCTTATTCATATTACCTAAACCTATTACCAGATCCAATGCTAGACACTGTTAAAACTCCCATTTCTAAACAAAATAATTTTGAAATTAAAAATAGTATATATTACAAATCTTCAACAAAATATTCATTTATTTTATATGTTTACCGATTTGATTAAATAAATCAAAATGACGTAAGAAGTATAAAACATTTTTATTTATTAGCTGATTTTAATTTGATAAAAAGGAAAATATATATATGTATATATATGCACACATACATACATACACTTATATTTAAAAACATGTATTAAAATTTTTATTCTGTAAATTTTTCCAAAATAAAAATTTTAACAATCCTATCATTTTTTTAAACATAACTTTATATAAATCATAATTTTCCAGATGAAAGAAAAAAATCAATAAAGAGTTTTTTCTTTTTGGTCAATAAAAAAATAAAACTTTCCAAGCAAAAATATTGTGAGATTTTTTTTTCCTGTAAATTCCCTGATTTTTTATTTTTTTTAGCAGGATGCAAAAATTTTGCATAACAAAAGATTTTTCTTTTTCAGTTATTATATAAATAATATTTTAAATTTGAAAAATAATTATCTAATATATATAACCAAGTTAGGTAATAAAGTGTGATGAAATCTACCTTCGTTTTCTAACATAACAGGTTGCCAGCAGTTGCCTGCAAGTGCTAAAAGATGCTTATTTTTGATTTTCATATTTTAAAAGCCATTTAAGGTGTTTTTTTATTTTTTATTGTGGGTTCGTAAAAAGTGCTTAGTTTTCTATCTTTTAAAAAGTTTTTTTTAGCGTACCGATTGTCTCAAATTACTAAAATAAAAAAAACGTGATTTTCACAATTTTCTTTGCAGTATTTAACCGAAACTTGTTTAAGTTTTTAAAAATGTGTTTGTATTTTCTTGAAAAAGTGATAAAAAATATTTTATGAGTGCTCATTTTTTGTTGAAAAATTTGACTACGCATATGCTGTATACGCATGCATTTGACTACGCATGCTGTATTATTACTGTATCCTTAAATGATAAAGTACATTTCGGTAAATTTTAAGAAGCAAAAATATGGAGAAGGGTTGCAACAAAAATGTTTGGAACTGATATGCTAATAATTTAACCACTGATCTTTTTATTTTCACCGGCACACATTTTAGAATTTTTTTCTTAGTATAAATTAAAAGGATTTTCATGCTCTTTCTGGTAGACTTCTCCATAATTCCTACTATTTTTATCAATCAAATTAGTTTTAACTTATTGCTTTTAATCAGATTATAGAAAAGATAAATGTGTACCTCATAGTGGCAAAATAGTGCATATCATTCTGTATGCAATTAAAAAGTTAAAATTTATTGAGAGTAAATGCTATTTAAAAAAATCACGTTCAACTTTTTTACACATTTTTTATTTTTACTCATTTCTGTGAACAAAGTAAACTACATAAAAAAAATTTCAAATTTTGAGAATGGAGGGATAAAAAAAATCTCTTAAGGAAAGAATAAATATTTTTCTTGAATGTCATTCATAAATATTTAATTTCGATCATTTCTAAAACTTATGCTATGCTATTACTCTGTTTTTAGGTGCTGTGAGGAGAAATCCTTCGATCCAAGATAATGCAATAGACCATGAAATTGAAAAATCTATTTAAAAAAACTGGTTGCAGCATGCAAAAGCAAGAAATGTTTCTTCATTAAAAAATTTTAAATTGTGAATTTACTTTTTTGTAAATAAACTATTTTTTTTTGTAAATAAACTATTTATATATGATTGTTTAGATTTATACCCATATTTATTTAACACCCACTTCAATAAGCATGAAAATATAAAAAAATTTCAGTTTCAGAAATGTTCCTTTTTTTCTAATTTAAATTAAAGCTCATAATAATAATTTAAACATTTCTTAAAGTTAATTTATCTTTTTAATTTTAGAAAATGAATCATCGATGTCTTACAAATTTTTTTCATAATTGAAAAAATTCAGAATTTTGAAATATTTTAATATTATTCCTACAATTATTCATTTTTCAAATACAACCACTTCTTTTCTTCCAATAAAAATGTTTATGCATTGAATTGTAATTACGTTTCCAATTTAAAACACTCATTCTGAATATTACAATCCTCGTGGAAAAAATTTATTTCAATAACATTTTACTAAATTCAGTATTTTATAAAATTAATTGTTTTAATCAACTTCTTAAGCTAGCAATCAAAGCAAAACTTAATTTAAAATATACAAATATTTCAAATGAGAATTCTGAAACTATTTGTCAAATAAAGTAAATCAGGTATTATGAGGGTATTTTACATATATCCTAACATTTTGCAATTAATATCCTCAAAACTTACATGATATACAATCTAAATATACTCATAATACAAGATAAATTCAATTTAATAAGAAATGCTCAATTAAAAATTTGTATCGTTTAATAATAAATAATACAAATTTAGTAAAGATGCATTTTTTAAATACTTTAGTAAACAAAAATGAAATATGTCTCAGACATTCAGGGTTGTCTCTGAGATATCTAAAAGAATATCCTTGGGATATCCAGAAACTAAATATAACAGACATCTGAACGATGTAAGAGAGATATCAATGTTTAAGTTAGGATATCCCTTGGATAACCGTGGTAGGTCAAAGATATCTGTCAGATGTCTCTTGGATATGCAGCAGACATCAATATCCAAATATCTGCTAGACATCACACAGATGCGACCCCTGGATTTCTGTTGGATATTTCATGGATATTCAGATGTCTCTGGGATCTCTGATGGATATGGCAATATCCAGTCTTTTTATCCAAGAGATATCTCTAAGATGTGTTGTGGATATTTGTGGCTGTGTGGGGCGTCACTGGTTCTAGGAAAGAAACATTATTTTGTTTACTCACATTCTGATTATTCATATTCGAGCTCTAGAATTGCTAATTTTGAGTTGTCAGTTGTATTTTTTATTATAATCTTTTTATATTATTGTTATTAAAAAAATTGTTTAAATTAAGTTTTTTTATTGTTCCAATATTTAAAGCACGCAACCTTAAACAACTTTAATTATGTTTTAAATAATTCCAATTTGGTGTTCGATCTAGAACACCGAAACTAAACATAAAACTTACTGAGATTGTTTTTTCATTACTTAAATAGAGGTTTGTTCCGAACTGAATCTTTTTTTGGGAGGCTTAATACATAATATAGAGTGTAAACAATAACACGATTCTAAAACAGGGAAGGATTTATTAAACCAGTGTATCCATCCGCATTTGTTTTGTCAACGAGACAATGAATAAACAGGCTTGGTTATCTGGGAAATTTTATTACTGAGATTTTCGTTTGAACGTAGGTTTTTTTGCGTTTTATAAATTCTAAAAAATTGTGAGTTATAATTTAATTGTGGGTCATAAATTGTTAGAGTTGCCATATTTTGAATGTTATCTTCAGATTCTTATGCCTTTAACTATAGTTAATTAAATTACAAATTAATAAAATATAAAAGTATTTGCATATAAACTCTTGCAAAACATGCCATTATTAAAATACTATAGTGGGTCTAATAATTTGGTCTTCTTATTATAATGTACTAATATAATACCTGATTTAATAAATATTCCATCTTTATATAACATATTGTCTAATTTATCCAATCGTCGAATTTATATTATATCGCCTAATTTAACCCATTGATACACGAATGCAAACAAGTGCAAACCTGTTTCGGCCGCGTAAAAACACTAAAGCTATATGGTTTCACCTGATAATTAAGCTTTTGCCTAGAATCTTATAGTGCATTTAATAATTTGGTCAGGGACTGTAGATGCATATTCTTTTATGTATAAAATTTTTTATAGATTACAGTGAAACCTGCCAAGTTGACCACCCTTGTAAGTTGGGCACCTGCATAAGTTGACCTCAATTATCAAGAATGGAATTTTTCCTATATAATATAAAGAAGCAAAACCTTTGTATCTTGACCACCTGTCTATCTTGTATGTTGACCACTGAAATAAGTCAATTTAGTCTACGAGTATTATGAAATTCTATTCTAAAACCCTCATAAGTTGACCAGAAAAAAAAATTCAGAAAATGTTTTGTCATTTTGCAATGTACGTTAAAATTTCACTTGTTTGGTGAAATAGTGTAAAAAGCTAATCTAAACCCTTTTGTGAGTTGACCATCTGGGGAAACTGTAGGGAGTCAGCTTTTGACCATTTCTTTCATTCATTCATTGAAAACAGGTGTGTTAGTTGAAAAGTTGCTCTTCCAGTTGCAATAGTGAGCAGATAGGTATGTTAGTGTAGTAATAACAATAAATTTTAAAGTGTTCAAATAATTTTGTTTTGTTAAAGTTTTCAAATTACATGTCTTCGTGTTCTGATATTTTAAGAAATTATTTTTATTAAACACTTGACATGCATAAGTAACGAAATAATTTTTTTAAAAAAGTTATAGAAAGTAAAATATTAGAATTATGTATATGTAACAAATTGAAGGTCATTCATGTTTAAACACATTTCTTAAGATATTCATTTGGTTATTAGCTAAATAAAATTTTTAAGTAAAAAAAAAATTTAAATATATAGCAACATGATATAGGAAATGAAAAAGTAAACAATGACCCGCCCCCTCCGTAAGTTGACCACTAAAACAATGCACCACAAATGGTCAACTTACACAAGTTTTACTGTAACAGTTTTCTAAGATCATTCATCACGTTGGCCATAGTTTCATTCACACTCATAAAACACTAAAAGGACACATGCACGTTATTTCAATGGAAAAGGAACGTAATATGCTTCGTCTATGTAAATTTTTGATGCACTTCATTTCTCAGAGGAAATCAAACAGCAATTAAATGTTTAACAAAATTGCAAATATTGGAAAATTTCTTAAATTAAATATTCGCTGTTGAGAAAGTCATAAAAAGAAAAATAGATTCGTAAAAAAAAGATTTAGAATAAAAATCTGGCTTAAGTAAACACGAATAAATATTTCTAAGAGAATTCCAATTTAATTAAGTCACATTATTATTTTAAACCGTTTTAAAATAATAATGTGACTTAATTAAACATAGGGTGTAAATGAAGTTCTGATGAGTCTCCTTAAAGCAGTGACTACATTTCGAAAGTTCGTTGTCACTATATTTAAACAAAAAGTACTTGTAGTTAACTAGATTTTAAAAAAAGTAGTAGTAGTTTGCTACAAAATTTTTATTTTATTTTAGAACTGTCGTTGAACAGCCGACCCAATTGTTTGGGTTTACGACTAATGTTCAACTTCGTAGACTTATCATTTTGAACCCAATCTAGAAGACAAGGGAACTCCTAGATCAAATAGTGGGATAACTTTTTTTTTTCGTGGAGGATTTTTTGATGAAACTAACCCGCGTCACAAAGAGAGGAAAACCACAAAAACCTATCACGGTTAGCCTCATGTTAATGCTACAAAAATTGTAGTTTTTCCTACCACTCACTAAAAATAAAGAGGAATTAGAAACCCGGAAGTCTTATTACGAATTTTAACCGCTTGAGCCACCCGTGCTTAGCTTTATTCGTTTCTTTATTCGTAATTAATAGAAATAAACACTTAAAAGGATCATGGCGACTTTTATTAAATTAAGCTTAAATATTAAATCAGGAACACTGGATTGTTATGAAAAAGAATTGTTAACAAAATTTCCAAAAATCGCTTTTAATTAATAATTTTCTTGTTAACATAAAAAATTAAAATATTCACTGACTTCCATTAAAATAAAAGATGAAAACAAAAGCACTAACCCGAAAAAGGTCCCGAATAAAAATGAATAAAATAATTCATTAAAAATGACTAATCTCACGTCAAAATTATTAGAGCTTTTTTTATTGTTGTTTAATTCATTTTGTTGTTACATAAACATTTAACAAAATGTGTGATAAAAACAAAATGCTTTAATCAAATACAGAGCAGAAAAATTAAACAAGTTAACTAGTTATTTGTTACCTTTTAAAGAATTTCTATAATATAATACTATTATGTAACTCTATTCTAACTCCACTTATTTTGTTTGATTAATTCTTGAGATTATGCATAAATTCATGTTTAAAACTCAAATATTCCTAAATGGTTCCATGTTCTAACGAAACTATTTTCGCCAGAAATGGTCAAAATATTAAATTAAAATAATAGAAATGGAAAAAATATTAGATCATTATTACTGTATTCGAAATAATTCGTTTCGTTCTTTCAAAATAAATAAATAAAATAAAAGGTCGCATGCAAAAAAAACCTATTTTGTATTTCTTCGCAAATTAGACAGATATATTTTTTTTGTTTTTTTTTTTGCAGTGCATACAGGATGTTCCGTAACTGCACCATTATGACATATTTTTAGACCCTATATCAAAAATGGCAAAAACAATAGCAGCATCAAGGGTCACAAAATAATATCAAACGACAGCTAAAACGATATGAAACCCGGGCTTGTTAATGAGGAAGACGATATTGAAGTCATCAAAACCTCTTTTATTGCAAAAGGAAGCATAAGTGAAAATTAAAATGGGAAATAATTTCATACAATATTATGAGACAAATAAACTGGTTTTGTTGTATAGTAATAATCAGGAAATTTTTCCCGCCTTTAATACTAATCTGAGATTTCCTTAAAAACATATTTTTTTTACTTTACATATGCCAATCATGATTCGAAAAATCATTAATCGCACATCGAGCCAGTACGTAATATAGACTAATGTAACTACTCGCCTTGGCACAAGAACAGCGAAGAACGTGTAATAAAAAATATTAAGTATAATAAAAATTATTCTTTCAATGAGTGTCATGGTGGCTCAGGAGATGCAGCATTTACCTTCCAATGAGGTGAACCGATCACACCGATCACAGGGTTGACGAAAATTATCCTTAATGATAGACAGAGCATAAGTTAGAGTTCCCTTGCTATTCGGCCAACCGTGGGAGGTTTTCGTGGTCTTTCACTCCATGTAACGCAAAGATGGATTAGTTCCATCAAAAAGTCCTTCACGAAGGAGAATTTCTCCCAATACTCGATCCAGGAGTTCCCTTGTCTTCTGGATTGAGTTCAAAACTACAAGGATGGACATTGGTAATCTTAAACTCAAAAATTGTGTCGGCTGTTCAGAGACTTTTAAAATAAAATAAAACGATCATTTGTCGGCCAATAGGCTCATGTAGGTAATGGTTCCTCAATATCGTAGCAAACAGCATGACGATGGTAATGCTGTCTGATTTGTACATGGAGCGGTTTTAGCTCCCAGTCAAATTTATGGCCTCAAAATTTGAGAGCTCTAACTGTTCGGGAATCGGTCAAACTTTTTATTGCTATCATTCCATTAGTTCCAATATCCGAGGGTGTCGATTGATAATAGAGTGAAAGACAAGAAATATTATGTTGCCTTGTATTGGTTAGGTTAGAAATAAAAAATTTAAAAAAACTTCGTAGGCACGCTAAATTTTTCATAAAATCGAACATGTATTTTTACCAACAGATTCTATATGAGGAAAAGGCCTTTTTACTTTTTATGTGAAAAGCTACTATCATTTTTTCTTATCCTATTTGAATTTTATTTTACATAAAATGTTTTTGCAAAGGGAATAAATCGCTTAAATGCATGTGAACAGTGTATCAATATTTTACACAGAAGCCGCACAGATATCTCCTAGGATCAGATTTTTTTTTTTTTTTTTTTTTTTTGGAAAACAAGAACAGAGAAAAATATCGGGAAAACAATAAAGATGGTAACAGGAAATCACCCACGCGGACATAAGATCCCGAGGACCATGAATAATGGCCACTCACCCACCAAAATAACGTTCATCTTCGTTTTATTCATGGCTCATCAACTGGGCTATACAAATCAATGAGGAAGAAACAACTTGGCGAATTCTTGGTTGCGTTGGCGGACCTTTTTATTTCTCTTTCTTTATCATACAATGTGCAAGTTATTCTTTGAAACGGTGTCTCTTATCTCGCTTCTGAATTGATTTGGTAAAAACCTGAACCATGTGATACGCAAAATTCTTCAGTGATAGTGCATTTGTGTGTTTTCCTAACACTGTATCTATTTCAAATAAAAATGGATTCCAAATACAAAAGGAAAAGAATGGAAAACAACGTATTTAGATATATATTTTTAATAAAATGTTAAGGGAAGTTAATGAATGGAAGGGGCTGATTAAGAGGGCATTGAATAGATTGAGTTCAAATAAGTGAAATTCAACAAACAAAAATGTTCTGAAATGTTTTTTTTTAAACGATGTTAATTTTTAAAGAAAGAAAATATGGCTTTGGTACATGTCAAAATAAACAGTTTGTATTATTTTCTTTTAAAAAAGGTTGAAATTGTAATATTTTAAAAGAGAAAACGGTATTTTAAATTTTTTTCTTTTTGTGCAAGAAAATTTTTAAAGATATATTGCTGATTTCAATGTGCAGAAAGTTTATTTCATTTTTAGCCCGACAGTAGACTGATGGTTCTCAAAAGAACATCGAAATCGAGCATGACACAGACATCGTAGAAGTCGTCGTACAACCAAAGATTGTGGTGGCATATCTTCAGTCAGGCCATTGTGAAGCGGCTCTTCCAATGAGGTGAACTGTGTTCGAATCCCAGTGATATCTGGAAGATCCAAATTCAATACACCGATCACAGTTCTGACATATAATATCCTCAGTGGTAGATGGGTTAGAGTCCGTCAGGCTAAACGTGAGAGGTTTTCATGGGTTTGCTTTCCATGTAACGCAATGCTGGTTATTTCTTCCACGAAGTCAAGTGTTCTCCCAATACTTGATCCAGGAGTTCCCTTGTCTTCCGAATTGGGTTCAAAATGATACGGCTAAGGAGTTGAACATTAGTGGTCATAAACTCAAAATTGGGTCTACTGCCCAACGACGGTATTCAAATAAAAAATAAAATAGCCCATTGTGCAGTTCTAGAGCGACGTACAGAAAGTACTAATATTATTACTATTTCATTTCCGTTTTTGACATAGAAATTTTCGCACATTATTCACTACTTCTAAATTTAGACGTGGTATCTTTTAAAAAAAAAAAATTATTTGTATTTTGATTTGAGAAAAAAAAGGTTTGGAAAAAACCTAGAATTTTTATGGATTTTTTATTTATTTATTTGCATTTATCTGAAAATTTGCGTGCGATACCACATGCGAAACAGAATTCAATAGCCATTTTCTAGATATATATATATATAAAAAAAAAAAAACTACGTTGCTTACATAAAGCATAAATATTTAGAAGACGCATTGATAATTATGAGAGTGGGTGACATACCGTAACACGATGTCTTATAGTCAAAAGTACTTTTGATGTTTAATCTAAAATTCAAATTTCATATTTTTATATTTTTTTTTGCAAAAAATTATTTTTGTTTCTTAATCTAAGTGCATAATTAACCTTGTTAAAAAGGAAAAACACCAGAAAAGATCATTAATAAGAGAAAATCCAATATGCAAATTTCTCATCCTAGTGTTTAAAATCGTTAGAAGAAAAAACATTAGGTAAACCTCAGATTATTATTATTATTTTTTTGTTGTTTTGTTTTCCGCTTGGAACTATTTGTTTATTGAAATTCTACTCAACTGAATAGACTCAACTGAAAAGAAATCAAGACATGATTAAAATGAAGCATTTTAAGAACTAAAATTTTTGATTAAATAAAACTCAAAATGCTCTCCTTATAAAAATCAAATTAGTACATTTTTATATGATATATAAAGAGAATTAGTGTACATACAAAAAAAAAACATCTTAATAAAATTGAACTTACTAACGTTCACATCTTAATAGTTCTAGGGCCTAACCAGAAATATATTAATTAAACCAGACAATTTTTTTAATTATGAATAACTATATTTTCAACTAAGTCAAACACAAAAGCGTACTTTTTTCACATAAACATATAAATTTGGTGGTTTGACCACCTTATTACAAAAAGTAGTAAATTAAAGTTTGAGTGCTGTGGCCATTCGGAAAGTGGTAGGAATTTCAATTAATTCGTGTGAACTATAATAGAGTGGTCAGTTATTGAGAACATTGACGAATGCGGGTCAATATAAAAAAATGTAAAATAATGACTCGAAAACGCATAGAAAGTAGCAAAGAATTGAATTACTTGATAATAATTAAATTTAAAATAAATATTGAAAATTTTTGTTGAAAAAATGGTGTACTTAATGCAAAAATAGTTAGGATGCAAAAAATATGACTGAAAACATTTTATTCAAATTATTTGGAAATTTTAGGGTTTGGTAGGTAGGTACATTATTTACTTAGCTCAAGAGCTGTACAATGGGCTATTGGCGACGGTCTGGGAAATATCCCTGAGGATGATCCGATAACCTACCATCACAATTTGATCCTCTGCAAAGGGAATAACCCTACTGCTTTGGATCCTCATTTTCTTTCATAATCAAAAATTCCTGCTTTTTTTCGCAAAACAAAATAATTTTAATATTTTTTAAAATTAAATGTCGGTTAAATTTCTGCACGAGATGTGTGAATCGCTTTGCTTCAAAAACGATTTAAATAGGCATAACTATTATTATGAGAATAGAGATTCTGAAGGGACCAGTCGAACATGAGGAAACACACGGAAAAATTATAGATGCGGTAACGATGAATTAAGAATTGACTGTTCTGCAATTCTGTTTGTAACGGTCGGGAAACGATTGAAACAAGAGAAGTTATTAGAGATATATTATTTTCATTAGAGTTTTGAGTGCCCTGGCAAGTCGGAAATCTATCTATCTCTCGAAGAGAAGAGAAAAATGTTTTATTTGCGTCTAATTGTGTAACTAAAAATCATCTTATTTTATCCTTTATAATGCCGTGAGTACACTTTCCAACAAATTCTTCAATTTTTAAACGTCGATGGGAAATTATTTTCCCACTTATGATTTGTGCACCATCTACAGAAAAGACAATAAAACATATAAATGTCGATAACAATAAAGGTTATCGTGAGGTCAAGAAGATAATTTATTTTCTCCCGTAATGCGCTCGTTTATTTGATAATTTTTCATAGAGTTCATTTGTAGCTATAAACACATAATTTTTAATTCGGTTATTTCTAACCACATAAGTTCAAGTTTCTTTGCAAGTTTCTTCTCGAGTTTTTTTTCAGGTGGCATTTTGAAAAGATTTCCTCACTTCCTACCACAAAACAAATTAACGCGAAAAAGGAAATTTTTTGAATCCTATCGTTTTATGAATACTAATTATAAAATTAGGTTTCACGTTAGACTGGGGTGACATTTAGTCTAATTCTGAATTTTATTTCGGTGTATAAGCTGGAACAAGCTAATCTATGGTTTTTGTTAAAACGAAAAGGGAATAAATTTTTTAATTTCGCATTCTTTTTTTATTATTCATGATATTATTGAATTGTACACTCATATAAATTGAATATTACTGTATTATTAAAGGTTTCGTCAAACATAAATGATTAAAAAAAAAAGCTCTTTATCCCCTCTGAACCCTCCGTGGAACCCTATGGTTCCATGGAACACCTTTCTGTTATTGAGGGTTTAAAGATATTTTAGTAGGATCTGTGGGAAAATCTATATTTTTTAAAACCAAAACCAGCTCGTACCTAAGGTTTTTGACTTAGTTGCCGTTTGAAAATAGTTTAAGTTCAACGGGGAACAAAAAAAAATTTTAAAAATTCAACGAATTCCTATTGCATTTCCTATTGCATTTTTAAAAGTCGCGCATTGAATTTTGCTAATTTACTTCACACGCAGTGTTAATTTATTTCATTAAGTAACGAATGTGTTTAGCATGTCTCGTTTAATTTCTGTAATTGTTCTTTTAACGCCTTTATATCCTTACAGCATATTCGTAAGAGGTCATAATTTATTTCTTGCTACTATTTATTGCTAATCTTCTACTATTGTTAATTAGCAGATTGAATTTCAAAAAGTCAATACGGGTTCCATCATACCAAAGAATCTTGATTTTTCTTTCTTTAGTTTTTGCGACGGGCATATTAATTTATCTCATATTAAACCTAGCATTGAACAGCCTTGCCATTTTTGATTGAAGACCATTTATATTAAACACCCCACATTGTAATTATGAACTGAAGCCAGAAGACGGAATTCCTATATCAAGGAATAGAACAAACTGGCCTTCTTAGGGGACTTTTTGTGAAAACTAACCCCAGTTAGTATTTACATTGAGAGGAAACCACAAAAAACATCCCAGGATGGTTAGCGCGACGGCAAGGGAATATTAACCCATTCATCGCTGAGGATATGTGACGTCAGCACTTTGGTCAGTATGAGCTGGAAACAGAATTCGTATCGAAGAGCCATCTCTTAGATTCGAACCATATTACCTAATTGGGAGACAAGCTATATCCCTTGAGCCACCACGCCTCTGGAACGAACTATCCAGGATGTTTGAGATCTCCTGAGGAAGGAAGAGCTCTCAAACATCTTGAATAGTATCTCGAACGAACTATTCATGATGTTTGAGATCTCCTGAGGAAGGAAGAGCTCTCAAACATCTTGAATAGTATCTCGAACGAACTATTCAGGATGTTTGAGATCTCCTGAGGATAAAAGAGCTCTCAAACATCTTGAATAGTATCTCGAACGAACTATTCATGATGTTTGAGATCTCCTGAGGATGGAAGAGCTCTCAAACATCTTGAATAGTATCTCGAACGAACTATTCAGGATGTTTGAGATCTCCTGTGGAAGATAGAGCTCTCAAACATCTTGAATAGTATCTCGAACGAACTATTCATGATGGAGTTCTCCCGAGGATGGAAGAGCTCTCAAACATCTTGAATAGTATCTCGAACGAACTATTCAGGATGTTTGACATCTCCCGAGGAAGGAAGAGCTCTCAAACATCTTGAATAGTATCTCGAACGAACTATTAATGATGTTTGAGATCTCCTGAGGATGGAAGAGCTCTCAAACATCTTGAATAGGATCTCGAACGAACTATTCATGATGTTTGAGATCTCCCGAGGATGGAAGAGCTCTCAAACATCTTGAATAGGATCTCGAACGAACTATTCATGATGTTTGAGATCTCCCGAGGATGGAAGAGCTCTCAAACATCTTAAATAGGATCTCGAACGAACTATTCAGGAAGTTTGAGATCTCCCGAGGATGGAAGAGCTCTCAAACATCTTGAATAGTATCTCGAACGAACTATTCAGGATGTTTGACATCTCCCGAGGAAGGAAGAGCTCTCAAACATCTTGAATAGTATCTCGAACGAACTATTCATGATGTTTGAGATCTCCTGAGGAAGATAGAGCTCTCAAACATCTTGAATAGTATCTCGAACGAACTATTCATGATGTTTGAGATCTCCCGAGGATGGAAGAGCTCTCAAACATCTTGAATAGTATCTCGAACGAACTATTCAGGATGTTTGAGATCTCCCGAGGATGGAAGAGCTCTCAAACATCTTGAATAGTATCTCGAACGTACTATTCAGGATGTTTGAGAGCTCTTCCTTGAAGTTCTATTTCTTAACTACTTGTCAAAAATGAAGCAGAAAAATTTAAACTCTGAGGTCCAAAACTAATATCGGATAAAAATAAAAACTTTATAAAATCCTGACGGGTTATTAACTTATTTACAAGGAAGCAGCGATTAAAACCCTCATAGCATGTTTGCTATCCGCAAGAAATTTAGAAGAAGTGAAAGACAATTATGTGAGAAATAAAATTTATTAGACAAATGAATTTTTTGAATGTGTTCCATCCTCATTAATAATTTGCCTTCATTTTTAATATTTGTTTCCATTCTAAAAAATTAATTTGCGATTCCCCACTCCGCGTAATTTTTAATCTAATTTTGACAAGAATTTAAAAATTTATTGAAAAGAAGTCAAGAATACCGCAACAGTTAATTGACTGCCGAGTGTGTTGTCGAGCACCTGCCGCCTTCATTTTCTAATCTATGCAAATCAGTAACCATTAAACAAACAGTGAGTTTCAATCTATCTCCAAGTATTATAAACGGTGGTATATATTAACGGCGGTTATTACTGAAAACTCTGTATAACACCGTTTTAATTCATTACGTTGTGAGTGGTTTAGATTTTGCGATTAACACTGTATAACAACATCCGTTTTTTGCGAAAAATTTTTCTTAAAATTTTCAAAATTCTTTATTCAAAAAAATTTTTTTTTTCAAAAATCTAATTATTCTACTTAAGATGTATTCTGTGTTGCATTGTGACTTCCATTCGAAAATTAACAATACATTTTTCCTAATTTTAAATCTTTTTTTTCTTCAGTTTTCATTGAAAAAAATTTTAAAACACCAAAGTTCTTCTAGTACTAAATTACAGCGATTCATATAGATATAAAAACTTTTATCTAATTAGATATCGCTAACTTAGTGCTTTGATTAAGTATTTTTCAACCCTGTTTATTATATATTCATTCGAACGACAAGAATTCAAATTATTGTGTTTAAAAAAATAAAAATTATTTTGTTATTTATTTTTTTAATAATTCAATACCTAATATTATTACCAAACAAATATGTCAGACATTAATTACCGTTAAATTAAATTGCAAACTTATTTCTTTTTATTACATTTAAGGAAATATTTTTATATAACTCTGTCGGAAAACTGTCATACATTTTAACGAAATGATTTTTAACTAATAAGGTTAATTTAAAAAAAAGGAATATCAACAGAATAAATAAGGCTGGAAATTAATATTAACTGATAAAATAACATTGCATTTGAAAAAACGAATATTATTATTGCGTTTCGCAAATTTTCTCTTAGAATGAAATACGAAGCATATTTTTTTTTTTTTTTTGCATTTTTATTTAAACTTCATTTACATTAAATTAATTTTAAACTCTGTTTTAGATAGGACGACGTCACGTTTTATTTGATAAACATAAATAATGGTTTGGTACATCGTATAGTAATATTGATAATGGTATGTCAATAAAAACAGTTATAGAATATCTCATTTCGAATTACATTATTTCCAGTTAATTAATATTACGATCCCAATAGATTAGTTAAAGGTGTTTTATATAAATTTAATTTTTATATTAACATAATAAAATATTTTTACAGTTAAATGAAATAACACTTATTGAATAAACAACTTACCTGGTGAGTTAAACTTCGTCATTATAACACATAACCGTTTGACGAACGTTTATACACAATTGTATTCAATTGAAACCATTGCTTTGGAGACTTAATTACATCAACTCAGCGATTCTCAACCTGTGGGGCGCGCCCCCCTAGGGTGGCGCGAGAATGCCCAAGTGAAAATATTCTTTAAAAAAATTGATTAACTGGATGAAAGGAAATCCCACATATACAAAGAAAACAAAATACATTTCGACATATTTAATAACTTATTAAAGTAAAACAACTTATTAAAGTAAAACAACTTATTAAATACTTAACTTAAGGCGTGGAGCCAAAGGGGGCTTCGCTTTGAGGATTTTTCCTAATTTTCTGGTTAAGTCTGTGTGGCTGGAATTTTTTGTAACATCTTACAGCTATCTCTAATACATACCACGTATACTTTCAATTGTAAAATAAAATTTCATTTATTTCATAGTACAATTTTAAAATTGTAGCTTCTACGCCTAAGGTTTCCCACGGGTTCCAAAGGTGAGCCATACATTGAAATCCTTTACTCAAATTATCTTTAGAAAAGACACTTGAACTGGCAAACGTCTTTTAGAAAGGTATTTTAAGTGCCTTTTGCTGGTGGGGACAAGTTTTCCGGACTTTAAAAAAAGATATTTGATTTTTGAGTGCATAATTTGTTTATAAATATTTTACAGTGATATAGTTCTTGTGTGAAGTCACTAGCGATTCTTTTGAGTTAACTCATTAGAATAAATCAAGAATTACTGATTTCATTCTTTCAAAAGGGTTAACTAACCATAACTAATAAGTAAGAGTTAAATACCCATAACTAGAATAAAAAATACCCAAATTTACAAGAAAATACCAGAATCTACCACAAAAACACTCATAACTATCACAAAAATTCTAAAAAATCACTTTAAAATGCAAACAAAACAAAAAAAAAACTTGAAGCAAAATATCGCAAAATCTAATAAAGTGCAGAGTGCCAAAATATTATAAAAATGTAAAAAATACCAAAGTTTCACATTTGCTTGAAATGAAATAAATCAATTGGTATTCAATTAAATCATTCGTTTTTGGTAAATAATATGCTACGTAATAATTTATAATTAACTCTTTTATAGATTTCACGTTTGTTTCCGAAGGCGACACCGTTGTCATGGGAACATGCATATGGTCACCACTACTTAAAAACTATTAATTTGACTGAAAGTAATAATGTGACTAAATAAAAAGACTTTCAAAAAAACATATTCTGACTCAAAGAATTTAAAAACATATAAATTACAATATCTTCTTATACCCGGAACGACAACTGCAAAAAATAAAATCATTTCATGCAATGGAGGCCATTCAAGGAAATATCTTCCAATGCACCTGAGATACAAGATTTACAATGCAGCAAGGCCATCTTGTCATTCAAAATAAATTTAGTTCTACTTTTGGGGGGTGGGCTACGTTAGCAGCACTAACCACCTTTGGTTAACCCACCCTACTTAATCAAAACATAATAATTAAAAAACAAATTTAATAATTATTAGTGACTTCCTTGGGCCTGTCTTGCAATGCAAAGTTTTTCGAGGTAAGGCTTAATATTAGAAATAGCCACTCTCAGTTCTGTTTCTATATTTAGCCGAGATGTATATTTTGTCTACAAAGAAGCCACAGCAGAAAATCCTGTTTCTTAAAGGTAGGATGTTAAAAATGGTAATAGAATGCGAAATGCCCTTATTTTTAGTGCAGAAAATCATTCTCTACTCCTGCCCAAAATTCAGACAGTGATTTATTACTGAATTGTATTTTGGTTTCGTCACTTGTCGTGAAGTCTCTGAATTTTTCTTCCTCATCAATTGAAAGTCCTTCGGGAGTCTCATGAGATGGATCCCTAACTCACTCGTAACTTGCTATCAGTTTGTTAACTTTATCACTCGTATCCAACATATGCGTATTTACACCTTGGAGTAGAAGATTCAAGTTATTTAATTTCTTGAATATGACAACCAAGTAGCTCAATTTCATCACAAATAAACAATCGCGAAAATTCTCGGCTTCCGGTCTGTTATCTTCTTCTAGGAAAAGGGCGATTTCTTCTCTTAATTCATAAACACGTTGCAAAAATTATTCATAAGGTAAACATCTTGCCTCGCAATTAAATAGTAACGCTGAATGTACTGAACCCATGTCTTTACAAAGTGCGGAAAAGATTCTAGATTCGCTATGGTTACAACCGTAGTTAGCACAATATTCAAACCAAGACTCATTTCTTTCGAAATCAAAGCTTCTATGTGGATCATGCAATGTGTCCAGACGCAGTGAGGCGATTTTTGTTTTACAAGTTCTTGTATACTTTCAAATATTCCGAACATTGAACGAGCACCATCGGTGTATATTCTGACGCAATTTTTGTATTCTATGTCTTCCTCATTCATAAAACCATTTAAAATAGCAAATAATGCGAGCGCTGTTGTTTTGAGTTCGATTGATTTGCAGAAAAGTAGTTTTACTACTGACATATTATCACAAAATCAAATATAGGCAATTAAAAACGCATCTATATTAATATCTGTTGCTTCATCAAGCTGTATTGAAAGAATTTTGACACGAAATGTTGAGAAAAGCTGTCATTTTACAACTATATCACCAATTCGACGAGCAGCAGTATCATTTGAAAGAGGTATGGACTATAATTGTTTTGAGAAATTATCTCCAAACATAGTTTCTACAATCTAAATTGCTGCTGGCTTTTATTTTGTTTTGGCAGTTAAAAATAAATTAAAGACAGAATTCAAATTACTCAATACACATTATTGTTGTATACATATTACTGTAAGCGGGGGGTGCGATGAAAATTTTGATTAAAAACTGGGCCGCGAAGACTGAAAGGTTGAGAAACGCTGCATCAACTAGATTGTAGACAAGTGTGACGAGATCTTTGTGTAAAGCTTATAGCTCTGAATTTCTATTTAGTGGCGCCATCTGTGATTAAGAATACGTCATTTGCCACACACTTAGGTCTCAGCTCGTTGAACAGAGAGGATTTATTCCGACACCATCAAACCGCAGATCGTCATTTTGACCTAACGCAGAGAACGATCCAGTACTATCAGACGTGCTGTTATGCTATGGAAACTTGGAGTACTTAGTGACCCAGACAGATTTAGCATGCACCAGTCATTTTGTAAGCGGGCATTTTTTGGCCGACGGGATTCGAACTCATGAGTTTTCGGACATGGGCTTAACGCCCCACCAGCCAGTCAATCACGGCCACTACATCAACTATTAGTCAATAAAGTAATAAATTCAATAAAATTAACTCTAAACCGACTTTTAGTAACTATTTCTGATCCCGAGTAGTTGGTAAAAGAACCTATGTTTCTTGTTTTTAATTTTCTGCCGCGACTCTAGATGTGTGCATTCACTATTCCCTTGCTACGTGGGTGGCTGAGCTTTATTTTTCTTGCACCAAACGTTCTAAAGTTTATAGGTACTAAGTACGATTACCACTCGTAACTCTAGTTTAAAATGCAGCTCTATAATTTTTGTTGATTTCTTTTTTATTTTTTCCTGCAGTGGACTGATCGTAACGACACGGTTCCCTGTAGAACACCGAAGTCAAGCATCACTGGCTGCTGTCAGTAAGCGGGTGGGTGACCACTTTGATCAGCCTGCTTAGGGACCGAGTGTGTGCGGTATCGGTCCTAAATAAGCTGTTCTATCGTCAAGTGCTTGACTTCGCGCTTAGGTCATCGGCCTATCAAAGTACGACAGCCATCCTATCTGCAAAGTATCAAAATTGCGATGGCATGTCTTCGAATCATCCTCAAGGCTGTTTCCCAAACCGTCACCCATTGTGCGACGTAAATAAAGTACCTACTTACCTACCTTTTCTTTTCTTTGTTTGAGTATGATTGTAGATTGTAGAAGAGTGCGACAAGATCTCTGCGTTAGCTTATAGCTCTGTGCGTGTGTTTGAATTTGATTGTAAACAAAGAGCTGCGCTCATTGGCTATTGGTGATTCATTCATAATGATCCAGAGACCATGTTAGCTGGGTGGAGGACACATATTACACTACCACAGTTAAACCGGAGGGCAGGTATGGATCAAACAATGCCCGGTCTCCTTATCATGTTCCCCAACCGTGCGTGAAAATAACAATTGGATCCGAACTTTTTACACAAAGAATCGAACCCGGCACTAAGCCTGTGAGAGCTAAACTTTACCTCCACAACGGGTGGGCGCCATTTGTCCTTTAATTTTTTTGGAATTATAACCGGTTCGAGCAATTAAGTTTTATAAAAATTATGTTGGAAATGATTATACAACAGAGTTTGGGATAGGCGAGAGCTGATGGACTCGAATTAACGTCAACGAAAGTCACAGGTTCGTTTACAATGTCGTCATAGAAACCAAGCATTCAGAAGCTCTAAATTGAACAAATTTTTTATTTGAATTCTACAAGTCTACAAAACTTCTACAAAAACAGCTGACGAGGGCTTAACAATATAATCTTAGAAAAACACTACTATAATATTATTAGTTATAACGTGAATATCTGATCATTAGACTTTTATTAAGTTTAAATCTAATTAGTGTCTAATGTCCACGAGGTAATTAATCCAGACGATAATTAAAGTTCGAAAATATGGCATGAAAACACACTTCTGAGAAATAAATCTGTCGTTTTATTTATTCTTCGGATGGACCATTAGGAAAAATTAAATGTAATATGAAACATATGTTCCAGAATAATGAGTTAAGCAAACGCAGAATTGTAATCAGTATGTTTTTTCTTTGTATGTTTTTGAATATCTCTTAAACAAGAAAAGTATAAAAAGTAAAATTAAAATTAAAGGTTTCAAACATTTAACCGATCACCTCACACAACTATTTGGACCATATCTTTCTGACTTAGGGAGAAATCCTGAGAATTTTACAATAAATATAGTACGTTGAAAAAAAAATTGTTTTGTGATTCATTGTGTAAACTAAATTATCGTCCGGCCATCTGGCAAAAATATAGGATTGCCAAACTACGTTTTTCAAAAGTATAAGATATCAGCTAACCGACATATTTTGTGAATTGGGTACTTGGCTCCTCCTATACCCACACATGTGACTTATGACGTGAGCTAATCTTTATCAGCAAAATAACGTATTAGAGTCGAGCTACGTTTCTTTACAAAAGTTAGAATGTTAATTAAAACAGAACAGTATCGCATATCGAATGAGTTGAAATATAATTATTTTACTTAACTTTGATTTATTATTTGTTTATGTACTTTATTGTAACCGTTATATATTTTTTGTTTTGTGTACCTGGCAACTTTGATGCATAGTTTACGTTCATGACTTCGTGTCTGCCTTTGTGTAAGTATTGAAACAATTGAAATCTTTGTGAAAGAATGTAGAATGTGCCACTTAAGAGAATTGATGCTTGACGGGCTTGGCTTACTCGAAATAGGGTGGAAAGAAAAGTTGCTAACGCAAACAAATGCATTGTTTCAACAACCAATCAGGATCGAGATATCCGCACTACGTCACTTGCAGGTAATCCAATGTTTAAAAGCAATAAGTTGGAAAAAAAAAAAACTCTTTTATGAATAATTTTGTAGTCTAAAGTATCATCTATAGTCATATAGTATTGCCAAATTTTACTTGGCATAAGTATAAGACTACAGCTTACCGACATATCCTGAAAATAATTTAAAACCAATGTGTTAATAAAAAATGATTACGTGATGGGTTGCCATAATTATTGGTTACATTTATTATTAACATAATAAGTGCAAACGATACTATTGAGATCGATTCTGTAAGAGTCCTATTATTCCCCTAAAAATTATTTCGGGTGGTCTTTTTTTAGTTCACTGATTTAGCTCTAAAAATGTTTTCTCTATTGCAGTTCTTTGAAAATTTTTTAATCTCTTTTTTAAATATTTTAGAGAATGAAATGGATTTAGAAACAAACCCTTCAATCATTAAATTTAAATGAAGTTATTGTTTTATTTATTTTTTCTTCTTCAACTTTATAAATTCAGTTAATGTTCTATTTAACTATTTTGTTACACTATTAAAAAAACCCTTCGGGAAATATGCTTTTACTCACATTTCTTTCCACTAAATAAAAACAAATAAAAATTCCGAGGCATCCTTCTTTCGATTCAATCGATTTTTATCCCCTGCGAGCAACGTTACATTCGATTCGAATAAAATTTATTCAGTTGAATGTAAATTTATCTTTCAAAAACTTTTATTTTCTATTCAAGTAGCAATATAGTTGTGCCAAATAGAGTTAATCAAACGTGTATTTCTTGGAGTGGGTATCATTCACAATCAGTATTTAAATTAAATTGACTTTTTTTTTTTTTTTAAATTTTCTTCTTTGTTATTCGATCTATAAGGTTGCTTTAAAACTAATTTCACTTGTTCCTACTAACATTGACTTATGACATTTATAATAAGAGTTTAAATGAAAAAAGACGAAATATAAAAATTACAAAATATTATCAATCTGAAATTTCTCCATTTTTTTTTTATAAAGTTTATTATTTATAATACACTATTAGTCAGGCTCATTTTGAAAATATTAATTTATAACTACAATTAATACTAATAACAAAAACAATTTGTCTAGATGCTTTTTTAATTGATAGCCTTAATAATTGATAAGGAAGTTTTTTAAGATTTCAAAAAAAAAAAAAAAAAATTGTCTACACACTTTTTTAATTGTAAACTATAATAATTAACTTAATAATTGATAATAATTTATAAGAAACTACTTAATAATTGATAAGGAAGTTTTTTAAGGCTTTAACAAATACAATTTGTCTACACACTTTTTTAATTGTAAGCTATCGCCATAATATTTGATAAGGAAGTTTTTTAAGGTTTATAATCCTTTATAAGAATTAAAGCACTTCAAACCAATTTTTTTAATTTTGAAATGTCGATAGGAAATCATTTTTCTACATATGTTTTATCGGAATTGTGTAAGAACATTAATTATTGTTTGAAACAGCATTCAATTTTGTTATTTTTATTAGAAATTAGAAGTTATAAATTTATATTAAAAAAATTAAATTTAATTAAAACAGAAAATTTGAAATAAGAAAAATTAAGTTCGTGATGAGTTATCATTTAAATAAAAATCATATTCATTTGAGTAATTTTTTTCCCTTCAAATTAATACTTTTCTAAACAATTTACAGAGGGATCAAAAAGACCTAAGACCCAAACTAACTTTTTTTTTTTAAATGATTTTCAACGAACATTTTTTTTCCCACTCCAATTCCTAGATCACACCACAGTCTCAAAAATAATGTAAATTTGAATACACATTGTAGTGTGTGTCTACCACTACAAAGTAACAATTTCCTAGTATATAAGACATGCTAACTAGATTCTATGTTAGGGTACCTTTTCATAGATGAAGGTTGACATTGTCGATGTAACTTAAATCCCCACATCGGTGACCTTCAGACGTGATATGAACACGCTTATCTTGACAGAAACTCCCACTTCGATTTGAACACGCCTACTTCGATGGATGCTCCCCACTGAACAGTTGACTTACTACTTGTGACTGTGTCATTATCCACTTCTTCGCGCTACTCAGTCTCGATCACACACAACGTCGGCCTGTATACACTCGACTGCTAATGGCAACGCGGGAGCGACCACGTTCACCACCACAACAGTGATCTTAATACAGCTCTCCTGGCTTCTCACAAAACAGCAATGAAACAACAAGTGGTATCCCTTTCATCGAATTCTATCACAGATAAAATTCTGTTGGGGGAGTACTGTAGTGTATCTACCACTACAGAAATACAATTCCAATTCACTAGTATATAAGACATGTTAACTAGATTCCATGTTGGGGTACCTTTTCATAGATGAAGGTTGATATTGTCGATATTTACTCTCTCCACACACATTATCAGCAATATTTTTCAATTGTTGTTTAAAAAAAACTACTCTTTAAACTTTAATAAATCTCAACAAATAAAATAATTTCACTAGTTTGACATTGAAAGTAATCTTTTTTTTTCCCCCTTCAGTTTCCAAAAAATATGAAACGCAAAGTTATGGTTAGTCTCTGAAACCAAAAAAAAATAATGAAGAAACCATCCTGAAAGTTCCAAAAGGAAATGAAGTAGTGTAAAAAGCAAATGGAATGCCTTCATTTGCAATTCAATGAGAATTCAAAATAGAGAGCAAACACTTTTAGCAGTCTAAAATAAATAATATCATTCTACAATTGCCTTACAGAATGGATTTTCGAAAAAAAAAAAAAGGAAAAACGTTTTCCTGTTCTACATGTATGTTCAACTAATGGCTCCATTTTCCTCCTTCCTTCCCATTTTAAAAATCCTTTCATCCATTCCGGATTGAATGTAGATATTTGGATTTAGCTAGTCTTAAGGCCTTGAAATAGTTCGTTACATTATGTATGGGTTTAGAAACACCATAAGTCGGATAACAACTATATTTTTCTTAAAGGTAAATAAAATGGTCGCAAAAAATTGAAGGATGGGTGTTTATTTATTATTCATTTTAGAATGTTCCACGTTTTAAAACTAGAGCAGGAAATACAAGACGTTCCGTGATAACCGAGACACAACATATTTTTGGAAAAATTAAGTTATTAAGAATAGCTTAATTTTTGAAGTAAGTTATACTTAATAACTTAATTTTTAAGAATACAATATTTCCTACTCGTAAAAGTTTTATCATTGGATCAAAAGTTATTCATAACGCATTTTTTTTTCTTCCTTTAAGACTCTATGTTTTCAATAAGTAATTCTTGATCATTGTATTTGCAGTCTATTAGATCTATGATTGATAGTAGAGAGCATAATGGATAGAATAGAAAAATAAATAAATACAAAGGAGAGAAAACATTCAGTTGGGTGAAATGCATCATCAATGTGGTTCTTGTTTTGATAGATCTTCCTTACGATATATATATATATATATATATATATGAGTATTACTGCTAAAGTAATTTAATCCCAGAATGATGGAGGAAAGATCATAAATTATCTATTGTGATGGATGCCTTGAAAAAAAGATAACAGAAAGGTATACATTGATAGTAAGAAAATCTATTATAAAAATATATTTTGAAGTAAAATAAAGTTAAATAAGCCTTTTTAAAACTACGTTTCGAGGGCTCCATTATTTTTCTGATCAAATACTGTTTCATAACTGCTGCCAGAGACTGACTAAGTCAGGAGCATACGTCACCCCCGGGGCCCCAAATCGAATAGAAAGTGTATTTCGTTCTTTATTGAACTTTTTTAAACAAAATATTCCTTCATTTTATGTCTTCATTAATCTATCGCATGAACACTAAATTGTTTTCTAGGGTGGAATGCAGCTACGTTAGTCAAAGAAAAGTCTGTATAGCTATTTTATAGTCTGTATAGCTACTTTATAGCTATTTTAGGCTGTTGTTGATATTTATCTATAATGAGTCGAACAATTTATACACCCCCATAAAGTTCGGTTACTGAAGTAGTGAAGCAGAGGGGGGCACAAAAGAAGTTTTTGCCCCGGGCCCCAATTAGGCTAAGCCGGGCCCTGGAGATACCAAGATTGTTTGGACAAGTTTAACCTAATGGCGCCAAACGTCATTATAAAGAAAGAAGATTTACTCCAATTTAGTATTATCTGGACATATTTGCCAATTATTCTTTGGTTTTGATAATTTTTATTTGGGTGTGAAAATCTGGCTCATTTTGGCGAGTTTTAAAATAATTTAATATCTTTTAAAATATTTAAGTCAGTTTACCGTTCTAAATCTCGGATAATTCTTTAAGGCTAGATGTTATTTACAGTTTAAAAGTATAGCTTCCCTCAAGTACTAGGCACTTCAACTATGGCTTTATCTATCGTCCTTGTCGAAAGAGCTTCGAAAAATACTTAAAAAGTACTTCGAAGAATACTTAAAAAAACTTTAAAAAACACTATTAAAGGTTCATTAAAAATCTTTCGCCAAAGAAAAAGGAGAAAAAGAGCCACAGTTTAAGTGCTGTAACTAGAAAGCGAAGCTTAAACTATTTATAATATCTTGGTGTAAAAAATTATCTGTACACTTGAAACAAGCGAATCGTAAAAATCTCATTTAAAATCGTAAAAACTTATTAAATTTATTAAAAAAAATCGTCATTTTGGTGTGATTTTTCTACTTAGCGAAGAATATTCAAAAAACTGTGGTTATTTTTTATAATTTTATTTTTCATAAAGGACATTAAAACTAATGGCTGAAGGGGTAGAATACGCAAAATTAGAGAGATATCACCCTAAATAACTTTTGTTCTAATTATCGAATTTTCTACAATGTTTTAATGCTTTAAAAACAAAGTGACAAGCAAAAGGAAAATATGCTTTAGATTTTGTTGAATTGCATAGATTAAGAAAACAATTTTCTGCAGCAGAAAAAATAGCTATAAGATTGTGTTGAATTACATAAATTAAAACACAAACGCAATTGACTAGAACATGAAAAATAATTTCATTTTTTTTAAATTACATAGATTTAGAAAGCAATTAACTGGTTGTAGAAATAGCTTTAAGAATTTGTTAAATAACATAAGTTCGGTAAAAATTAATAGGCAGTATAAAAATAGCTATAACATTTTTTTGAATTTTAATAGATTCAGAAATCAAACAAGTGGCAGTAGACAATAGCTTATAAGATATTGTTTAATAACATAGATTTAGAAAACAATTAGCTGCCA
Source organism: Parasteatoda lunata (assembly GCA_949128135.1). NCBI lineage: Eukaryota > Metazoa > Arthropoda > Arachnida > Araneae > Theridiidae > Parasteatoda > Parasteatoda lunata. Next base: position 114,496,058 of record OX421972.1, on the reverse strand, counting down.
GTAGAAAAATAGCTTTAACATTTTGTGGATTACAATAGATTCAGAAAGCAGTTAACTAGCAGTTGAAAATAGCTTTAAGATTTTGTTTAATAAAATTTTGGAAACAATTAATTGGCAGTAAAAAAATAGGTGTAATATTTTTTTAATTACATAGATTGAGAAAGGAATTAACTGGGAGTAGACAAATAGTTTTAAGATTTTATTTAATAACATAGATTTGGAAAACAATTAACTGGCAATGGAAAAGTAGCTTTAATATTTGTTTGAATTATATAGGTTAAGAAAACAATTACCTAGCTATAAAAAAATATTTTCAAGATTTTGTTCAACTACACAGATTTAGATAACAATTATTTGTAGTATAGAGTTAACAGTGAAAAATGTTTCGATAAAGCTGGCAATTTCAATTTCTTTTTTAGAAGAAAACAGATAGTCCAATGAAATAAATAGTTCTCTGTCACTGACACAAATCTATGGTTTGCGGAACATGCAAAAGTGAATAAAATAGAGCTAAAGAAGTCTAGTCATAGACGTTTTATTCAAATAAAATGTCTAACCGAAAACAGCCGGACTTTATATCGGTCTTTGTGAAATATTATGAGATAAATGTCCACTTTTATTGAATTTCAAAGACTCTGCATTGGTATAAAAAGGCTTAAAAGAGAAAAAAAGTTTCAACCGTCAACCGGGATGGATTTTTTTATATACATAGAATAGAGTCTTTGTGGTGGGAAAGGGTTGTCTATTTCTGTCTGGTTACGGAAATTGAATGAAAAAAAAATAAAGAAAAATTTGATATTAAAAATATTCCAAGATTAAACCTAAAGAGATGTAAATGCACATTTAGTAAGAGGTATTTCTGTAAAACATAAAAAAGATATGTATTTAATTTTGTTTTTCGATACTGTCGTTGTATTTTTATTGGACAAAAAATTCGACAACTATGGGTTATAGAGACTATGAAGCAAAGTTCGCCAACAAGTAGGTACAATGCCTGATTCTGGATTGCAAAGGCAATTTAAAAACTTAATTGTCTTATTTAATCCATTTCTTAGTAAATAAAAATCCTTAATAAAATTGGTAATCTTTTTATTCCACAATCTTGAATTATGTTCAGAATAAAATCAATCTTTAGAAATATATCAATATATTTTATATATATTAAATATTTCAGAATATTATATTCATTATTATTTATATTAATAATAATAATAATATATTATACCTTCTGGGCGTCCACCAATTCATGAGCAGCAATCAAGGAAAAAATGAAAAAGAAATCTCGCTGAAAATGCGAATATATATATATATATATATATATATATATATAATATATATATATATAATATATATATATATATTATATATATATATATATATATATATATATATTATATATATATATTATATAATTTTTTTAATTATGTTATTTTTTATTTATGTCATGTTTTTAATTACTCAAAACATTTAACTGATACGTATGTATGTTACGTATAAACCTGTACGCAATAGTTGTAAATAATAAAATATATTTTTGAAAATGTGCATTATATATTAATTGCATTTATTATTCGAATATTGAAAGAGTATCATAGTATCTATGACATTCGTAATAAATGAAGTATTTAGGAACTTTTATGTATATTAAGGAATTGAATCAATTTTTCACGAAGTTTAAGATCTCATTCCATTGAAAAAAAAAAGTAGTAATTTAATAAATATTTTTTTACAATAAATGCTTCTAGCAATAAAACAAACGCGACATAGGTCATTGAAAGAAAATCCCTTCTTTTGTACATTTTTTCCTTCTTGAAATTATTTCACATATTTCTTTTTTCACTAGCGAATTTCCGATTACTTTAAAATTTTAAAAATATCGATATTTTCATTTGCAAGAAATTTTTACTTTAAACCGTGATATTATTTTAGAATACTCTTATTTTTTTTCTAGTAAATAATATGTCTTTGTTAATTTCTAAAAAAAAATGTTCATAAAAAAGTTTTTATTATTATTTTATCAAGATTGATTTAACAGAGAATATCACTAAAATAAAACAGGTTATGTTTTCTTAAAATAAAAGTTAAATAGAATTAATTCTTCAAAATAGCGTTCCAATAAAACATGGTATTAAAATGTTACGTTATTTTTTGTGATTGGTTCATTAATGAATTATTTTTATTTCTTCGCAAACACAATTCTTGTAAAAAAAATAAAAATAATAAATCTGTTAAATCAAAAAACTAGATCGTTTTGTAAAATATAAATTATTGCGTTTAATAAAATATAAATACAGTGTATTTGTAAAGTCATTCTAACAATAAAAAGGTTTTTTTCTTTTTTAATTCTCTACTAAAAAGAATTAATGAGTTATTTTTATTCATCACGGCTAGTCGAGGAGAAAAAGAATATCGAATTACACTGTTTGGGTTAATGTAATTTCGTTCTCCCACCACATTTACGTGTAATCCATCGCCAATTCCACCTGCAATCGCCAAGTTTATAATCTATGGTATGGTTTGGCAATTCGCTGGCGGGACACCATAGTATATCCCATAATATATCTAGAAATTTCATTTTTCAATTAAATTTCTTGTTTTTATTTATTTTTTTTAAAATGTGAAGTGCACGTTTCTGTTTTTTTTTTTTTTTTTTTTTTTTTTTTTCCTTCTTTCCTAAAGTGACACTTTTTCCTATAAGTTGTTTTCCCCCTCCCTGCTTTGGTTTAGACTAGCAGTTCCCAATACTTTTAGTCTTCTCGACTTCAAAAATAAAGTTCATTAGCAGTTGTGAATCCATTCATCAAATGTAGACAACTAATTATTTTGAAAATATTTCGTGAAAAATAATATATTTGTATCGTTTTATCAATGATATTTATTTTTTAAAAAATTTAAATTCCAGTACAGCCCGTTGAATTCGCAGAAATGGAGCGGCGGCATCTGTTCTAATTTAGAATTTGTTTTAGGTGTAAGAGTAGTTTGAAATTGAGTAAAACAAAGCTGAAATATCGTTTTTGCTGAAATGGAAAAGAATAAAAACTGTTCTAAACGTTTTTGAACGGTTATCAGGAAAACATATTTATTTACTGTGGAAATTATTTCTTTTTAATTTCAAATTTAAAAAAGTTTGATAGAAAAAACTAAAAAAAACTTTATTCTGTATGTATGTCACTTTCATAATTCATTCATCATATTGCGAGTATAAAACAAATATTAAAAAAAAAAATCAACAAAAAAGTTTTCATCGCCTTATTACGATCACTGGTTAGCCATTGGTCAAATGCTTTTTTCTTTCTGGATTGACTCCGTTAAACGCCCCACCATTTCAAATTATGGGCTGCAAAAACTGTCTCCCTTGATGTTAGTCGCCGGATTGGTTTCCAAATCCTGTCCATGTACGTGTTTCAGGACGTCACGAGATACTTTTTCTTCTTCAGTATTCATATTTATATTGAAATCCCCGTCAAGACAGTAATTTTAAGTTAATAATAAAAAAGAATACAAAAATACTTTAAATTATCATTATGTAAATACATTAAAAAGGCCTTCTAATGAAAATAAAGAGAAAAACAGCAGCGGTCGCCATAGAGATACGCATGCAATGACGGCGCATACGCACTGTTGGATATTACTCTTGAACACAGTTGAAAAATGTGTGGACGCCATCAAACCCAAACCAAAGCCCATTTTGCCAATGGGTAATAACATCTATATATTTTTTTAAAATTTTGCTTTTTTCAATGGAATTTTGTTTAATTTTCTACAAATTATAAATTAAATAAATTGTTCAATTCAATTAAGAGGTTTGAAAATAAATCACTCAGAGTATTGAAAATAAATCATCAAATTCAATTAGAGGGTAGAAAATAAATCATAACTGATATAAAAAAAATTCTAATTCTCGAAACTTTTGTTACCCCTCTACAGAAGGTTCCGCAAAACACTTTTTGAGAACCCTTAAATTATACAGCAGTCGCTTTCAACAGACAGGTTCAATTCACTTTAAATAGTACCCAATGCCTATAATCATATATATTGTTATTTGTCATTCTGATATCAGAATAAGGGCAGACATGTCAGCCACTGATACAGGAAGTGCCACATTAGGTGGGCTGACGTATCCCCACAGTAAAAAGGGCAGAGAAAGAAAGGAAAGAACATAAATGCCCGGATTCGTACCATGGAACTTTCTGATGTGCGGTCAGCTCCCTGACAACCATACGCACCGGTTAATTTAATCAGCAAGTCAATAAATGAATGAAGCTTAAAAACGTGAATAAAGCACACAGAAACAGTCTCAATTTGTGCCTTTATTTTTGCTTTATTCACGTGGTTTAGCTATATTTAATCTTCACGGTCTTAAACTTTAAATAATAAACCATGTAAGCCTTGTGTCTTCTTATTATTGTCATGAAAATGTTTGTACCTTTATTCAATAAAGTTGCAGTTTCAAACCTTTCATCTTAAAAGGATTAAAAATTATTTTTTAAAGCTTTTTTTAAAAAGCATTGTCACTTAATGTAGGTTGTAGTTCATTTACGTCGCACTAGAGCTGCACAATGGGCTATTGGCGACAGTCTGGGAAGCATCCCTAAGGATGATCCGAAGACATGCCATCATAATTTTGATCCTCTGCAGAGGGGATGGCACCCCCGCTTTGGCAGCCCGACGATCTGCACGCGAAATCGAGGACTTTACGGTAGAACACTAATTGTGACACTAATTTCAAATAATCGAATCGACAACAAAAGACAATCGCGAAAATATTAATTTTCTTAAATTTTAATTTACTTTATGCTTTTTTTCTTTTCATTTTCATGCATTGTCATCCAATTCTGAACTATGTGCCAAATTTGAAGTCTGTAGCTAGCCGGGAAGTTAGTTTAAAATCGATTACAAAATTCCACCCGAACCGACATACACGAAGGCAAGTTGATATAAACGTGGTAAAAACATTTAATGCATTGTTTGTTTTAATTTTAATTATATAATTAAGATAGAAACAAAAAAATATTATTTTTATTTATAAAAATTTAATATTTTTAAGATACGTAAAGTCAGTAGCAGATCTTATTGCCGTTTAATAGAGTCGGGCGCAGCAAATTTTAGCATGCGTTCAAAACAAACTACAGTTTCATTCTCGGTATTGACGGGGTTTTAGATGACGTTTATCACCTCCCAATTAACCTCTCGTCTATAGAAAGTCGCACAAACCCAAGAGAGAAACACCACAGTAAAGAAAATAGAAATAATTTAATGTTCTTGGGGCGACTGGGACCACTACCCTAGCTAGACAACAATATTTCGATGTTTTCATTTGCAAGATTCCAGCATCACACGTGCGAAAACTCATTAATGATTATTTTATTATATCTGGAAATCACAATCATTCTCAATATTAAAATATATACGTTACTGTGATTACCGTATGGTTGTTGACTTTCATCGGCGAATGTTGACAATCACATAGTCGCTTTCTTAAATGTCCGAAATATAAACTAGGTCTAGTTAAGTGCCACTGTCCGGTACATATTTGCACGGTATGCCCTACATCAGTGCTTTTTAAGGCTTAGTGCCACCGTCTGGTATACATTTGCACGGTATGCCCTACATCAGTGCTTTTTTAAGGTTTAGTACCACTGCCCATTTAACCGGTACTCCGAACACTGATCCTAATCCAATAAATATGATAATATCAACGAATAAATTAATATAAAACAAATATTTCCGACATTCACCAAAGCGACATTCACCGGTTAAAATCGACATTCTCTTGTTCATTCACTTAAACATTTACACGTTTTCTAAACAAAAAGTTTAAATAAATACTGGAATACAAATTAAAACGATTTTCTAAATATCGTTTTTTCCCCGCCCTTTTATTTTAATAAGCAATATAATAAATCATTTCGAATGAATATTAAAAAATAAAATATTTTTTTCTTTATAAAACTGAGAAAGGTGTGCTCATTCTCAATATAACCACTTCATCCTCAATTTAATTTTTAAAAAATGCATAAAAACCTGCTTAAAAGATCTTGATAAAATTTGAAATATTTACGTGTTATAAAACTGTTATTTAGCTGTTATTGTTCGGGACACTAAACTCTCGAAATTGTAGGGATTTATTTTTATAGTTTTATCATATAAAAAAGATAATGCTTTTAGCTCGTTTTATAATGGTGAAAAAATTATGCTTTTATATTAAATCAGAACGCAAAACAAGATTAGTTCCCTTTTTCCCCTTCTGTTGATCCTGAAGTAAGCTTTGAAATCGTATTTTTCCATCATCGATTTTTATCAACTTTAAAAGAATATTATCTCAACCAAATAATATTAACTCCTTGAAATTTGGAGTATTAATATTTTAGTTATTTCGTTTTAATTTGTAAGCTTTACAAGTTTCTGGAAATAAATAGTGTATGGACAATTTTAAAAATGTGAAACTATAAGTTTTTAAAATCTTAAGAGAATTTGGGCAAAAATGCTGCAATGAAATCAAAGATTGAATCATATAAATTAAATTAAATCAAGCATTTTTAATATTAAAGAATAACATTTTCAGTTATATTGAATCTTAAAAACATTCTTTTTTCGAAGTATTTAAATATCAAAACCTGATGAAAAACCACTAAAATAATTTGTTAGTATTTTTCATGAGAAATTACCCAATAAAAAAATCAAGACGATAGGCCACATTCTTTAAAAAAAATTCTCGTTAAGCATTTTAGAATTACAGTTATATTAAACATTAAGAACATCAATTTCCGAAGTTTTTAAATATTAAAACCTTTTAAAATCACTCATGAATAATTTTTGAGCATTTTTTCTTGGACATGGTGCATCCTTTCGAATTTTTTACAGTGCCATTTCTTTAAAAAAAAATTGTTCCCTTAAATATTTTAAAATTATAAACTTGAAGTTATATTTAAAAGTTACTTTTCAGCAATTTTTAAATATTGAAAACTTTTTCGAATCACTCATAAATAATGCATGAGAAATTTTTGTGCATCGTGAAAAAACTTATAGCTAATCAAACATTTTTTAAAAAAATAACTTCCTAAAAATGTATAATTATAAACATTCAGTAATAGTAAGTATTAAAAATATCAATGTTTTTAAGTTTTTAAAAGGTTTTAAAATCACCCATAAATAACCGGTAAGAATTCTTCATTTGGAATGAGACAATAAAAAACTGGTCTCAAAAAATTTAAAATAAAAAAATTAAGAATTTCACTATGCGTTGGGAAAAGCATTCTCGTTACCTGATATTGATTATTTCGATAACCCACTGTAAATGTAAGAAAATATTTTACAAAAAGTATGTCGCATTAGCATAGTTTGACTTTTAGACATAAATACTCATTTTATATAAGGTGCTTAAAATCATGAAATAGGACATTTGTGTGCTTTTAAATGTTATTCAACAGTCAGACATTTATGTGATAAGTACTTTTAGACTTTTTTTAAAATTATTTAATAAGGAAGCGATATAAATAAATTTTTTCATTTTATTTATTTGTTTATGAGATTATTCTTACCATCAATTCACCTATACATGATAAGAGGCCAATAATCCATTTTGTCATCATACCTTAAAAAATAAAATGCCGCTCAAAAATTGCAGAAAGTTTTAATAAGTTTAGTTGTTTTTATAGGTAAATATAAATATTTGATTAATAATTCTTTCATTAGTTCCCTTATATTTCTATATGTCTTGGATAATCGCCAATATGAGCGATGTCCTTTTGTTTTATAGCAACCCGCCCAGAAACCTCCAAATAGGACGGGCATGTCTATATTTCCTTTTTTTACTACGCGTATTTAAAAAAAAAGCATACATTTTCTTTCGAACGTTATTTCCTTACTTTTATTTTTATATAAAATGCAATTTATTTGAATTTTCTTATTTTTTTATGCTTTACTTATGTTTTGCTTTCAGCGCCATTATAATTGTCAAGGCATTGCACTTATCGCTGTTTTTTCGAAGCTCTGTCGCCTAGAAAAGTAAAACAAAAGTCATAGTTTAAGTGCTTTAACACTCGAAACAATTCGAAAATTTTAAACTGTATACATAACCTTACCGTGAAGAATTATTTGGGCTTTAGGACAGACAAATAATTTAAATATTTTAAATGTTACTAAACCTTTTAAAAAATCTCTAATTTGGAACAATTTTTCTACTTAGATGTAAATCATCAAAATCACTGCCATTTTCTCTGTTTTTGCAAATTCTTATGAGCCCAGGTGATGTAGCTTTGGAGTAAGTTTTTAAACATTAAAAAATTAGACCACAAACGCCTTTCTTTTTCACAAAACTATGGCTTTTTTCCTTATTGACGTTTTGCATTATTTTTACCACGTTTATATCAACTTGTCTTCGTGTATGTCTGTTCGGGTGGAATTTTGTAATCGATTTTAAACTAACTTCCCGGCTAACTACAGACTTCAAATTTGGCACATAGTTCAGAATTGGATGACAATGCATGAAAATGAAGAGAAAAAAGACATACAAAGTAAAATAAAATTAAAGAAAAATTAATATTTTCGTGATTGTCTTTTGTTGTCGATTCGTTTATTTCAAATTAGTGTCACATGTCAGTTAAAAAGTTTTGTGTACAGTGAGTGAAAAAATTGAAATTTTGGAAGTGAGTACAAAAAAAAAAATTAAATAAATAAAAGTAATATTTTTAAAAACCACGGTTCTGTAGTGGAGATTAATAATTAAAAAACAAAAATTTGAAGAACGAAAAACGTGGGTCACATGAAATACATAACAGTACATATACACATACATATACACATTTTCTTACTCATACACATGCACATCCACATATACATCCACATACACATGCATATACACAAATATATTCCACATCCACATTCAGATACAATTACAGATATACATACACACATTCTCATGAGCACACATACTGTTACTGTTATGTATTTCATGCGCCCCATGTTTTTCGTTTTTAAAATTTTTGTTTTTTAATTTTTATTCTCCACTACAAAAACGTGATTTTTAAAAATATTATTCTGATTTTGATTTTTCAAAATAAGCGTAGACAGCGCTGGCTTTAGATATACTTTCCTTGACCTAACAGTTATGAGTAACAGTTGCAAACTAACAGCAGTTATAAAAATACCATATTATGAAAACACTCGACTGCTAATAGCAACACAGAAGAGACCATGCACACTACCGTGAACTTAATACAGTTCTTACAACAAACGTTCAAAACTCGATGAGCTGAATACAGCTCTCATCACAAGTTAAAAATATCCGGTGGTCTTAATACAACTCTCCCGGTCTTTCGCAATTATGGCAACTAGTGGTATCCTTTCTTTGAAATCTATCCTGCATAAAATTCTGGTAGAGGAATATTGTAAGTAACTACCGCTACAATTATTAAACATCAATTCACTAGTACAGGGGTAGCGGACCTTTATGTATCAACATGCCATTTTTTCTAAAAAAATGTTTAATGAGGTCATAGACGTGCCGTCAAATAGTTATTGGGAAAATAATAATGCTAAATACTTTCAACTCAAAACTCTTCATTTACTACGAAAAAAAATGCATTTTGCAATGTCTCAGTTATACACGTAATTTAACTTAAAGTTAAATCAGTGCGACTTCTGCTGTTGCAGATTAGAAGACAAATGACTGATATTATGATTGTAAGGGGGTAGTTCAAGCAGAATGCATCTGTCAAACGGTTTCTAAACGAGTTTTTAATGTAATTCATCTCTGGAAATAATAACTCACAATCCATAGGTAGATGGTTTAAATAGCACGAGTCAGCTTCTTCAAATTGTTAAATGTGTCTTGCATCGAATCCAATGTTTCCAAAATTAGTTATTGGCGTTTTTAGTTACATCGCTTGTCAATCTTTCTTTTTCAATTAATTCCAACTCATTTCTTATTTCAATAAATTTTTTAATACTTATTGAACTGGACAGGAAATCAATCAGCTGCATTTCAAATTCTTCAATTTCCAATCAATCGAATTAGGAGAAGTTCAGTTTATCAAATGAAGTTACATCAGGGTACATAATATGCTTGAGTGTTTCCAATAATTCTTTTAACTTTAATAACATAATCTCGCTGAAAATTCATCGAATGTAGAATTACAGAAATGAATTCTTCAGTGACTGTTTCTTCTCCTTGTTTTTTAAGTATATCTAAATCGTTGATATTTCTTTTTAAGTTTTCAAAATACTAGTTTCTTGTAATAATATCGTTCCTGAAAACATGCAGTTTAGCGTCAAAAGCTCAAATGAGATCTATCATGATAATTGTTTTATTTGTGCTTTGAAGCTTCACATTCAATTCATTGAAACGTTTGCATATGTCGTCTGTAAAAAACATCAATTTTGAAAGCCACATTGTGGGCATTCTTCAATTTTCCCCTCATTTTGAAGAAACAGTCATATTTTTTCCAAGCAATCAATAAATCTTTGAAGTACGTTCCCGCAGCTCAACCAGTGAACATTATTATACATCAGTAAGCCATTATACACCAAGTTGACTTCCTCCAACAAAGCATCAAACTTTCGCTTATTAACGGCCTGCGACAAAATGAGGTTGACTATTTTTATAACTACCTCCTTTATATTATCAAGAGATGTTAAACCACAGCAAGGCTTGTTGGTGAATTCAAGAATCGAATGTCATACGTCTGTTTGAAATAAACTTATTTTTTGCCTACCATACTTGGAGCACCATCAGTTGTTACTGAAATAATTTTTTTTCAAATAAACTTCTTTCTAAATAAGCCAATTTTTAACAGTCGTACAAATGTCTGTGCCCTTTGTAATTGTCAGCAACGATGTCATCTTAATTAATTCTTCCTTCATGACGTTGCCTACGCAATATAGAGCTGCAGATTTAGTAATGTCAATATTTTCTTCAAGACATAACGATATAAAAGGAGTTAATGTCAATTTTTTGTTGATCTGTTACATTTCCGGCTAGTTTTAAGATTCTCTCCTTTATTGTATTTCTAGATAGAGGAGAGTATCTTTAATGCGCTGAATTATCTTTTTTTATCCTTTATCGAACTTTCTTCGAAAACTCTCCCTCTTGAAAAGGTTTACTACATTTGCAGCCAAATAACTTGCTCAGTTTTTCCAACATCGACAATTTATTCATTCCTTTTGCTCTAGTTGTTTTAAAATGCCGTTTTACAGACGATGTTCAACATACCAATGTTCCAGAACATAAAACAAGCACAGCTTTGTCGCCTTTACTAATCATGCCATATTTCTCAGTCCACCAAGTGTGAAATTCTCTGATTCGCTCTTTTGTTCTTTTTTTTTTTTTTTTTTTTTTTTTTTGCTGAACTAGTCATATTAAATAACAGTTAAAAATCGTAAATGTAACACAAATAAACTTTAAAATACAGTTGTGTCAACGAAATTGACTATTATGCTATGCGTAAGCAAACTATGCTTGACTATACTTCGTTTCACCTCAAATTGGCACTACAGGGAAAGGTGGGGAATGTAATACTACGCCTTTGAAAAATAGTTCTTCACTATTTTGGAATTAATTACAGTTTAAATGTACGTACAAATATAAATAAATATTTTGTATAATAAGAAAAGTTTATCTTCAAACATCTATTAGAAGTTTTATCATGTTTAAATGTATTTAACTTAAAAATACCTTCACAGGAAAACAAATGTACAAAGAAGAACGAGGTGTTTTAGTTTGGCAATGAATTAGTTTCCGAGGTCGAGGAATTGGCGCGTTGGCTATGTTTTTGCTCTGGTCACCAGCTCTTTCGAGTCTCCTTGCCTTTGCTTAAGAGTCATATTATCTCTTGTACAGTTTTTATTTCTCTTTCTTTCACTCGCATAGCTTAATTGTTCATTTTTTTTTATTAGTTAATAATTGTCAATTTTTTTTGCTAGTTATTTATTGTTGGCCTATTTTTTTATGGTCATTAATTGCTATTTTTTATGTTAATAATTATTCATTTTTTTTTCGTGTTTTAATTTAATTGTTAATATAGTGAACTTAGTGACTGCACTAAGAACATGCTAACTCTATTCTCTTATGAGAGAATAGGTATATGAAGATATATGTTTTGATATATGAAAGTTGACATAGTTGAAAGTTCTCAACCGATTTTCTTAGCCTCAAATAAATGTTACATTTGGGTTTGTAAGGCAAATATTGTTATTCATTATGAAACTTTTCAATGAAAAGTTCTGATTGAAAATACGAATGTTATTAATTTTATTACTGTCATTAATGTTATCTTATATACATAAGTATTATTTTTCTTAAGTTGTATTAGAAGAGGTTTATTATTATGGAATTTAATTCTAAACAGAAGATTATCGTCACAGTATATAAGAACATGCTAACTCTATTCTCTCATGAGAGAATAGGTATATGAAGATATATGTTTTGATATATGAAAGTTGACATAGTTGAAAGTTCTCCACCGATTTTCTTAGCCTCAAATAAATGTTACATTTGGGTTTGTAAAGCAAATATTGTTATTCATTATGAAACTTTTCAATGAAAAGTTCTGATTGAAAATACGAATGTTATTAATTTTATTACTGTCATTAATGTTATCTTATATACATAAGTATTATTTTTCTTAAGTTGTATTAGAAGAGGTTTATTATTATGGAATTTAATTCTAAACAGAAGATTATCGTCACATGTATTTGCTAAAAAGCATGTTTTTTAATGCTAAAGCTTTTTAGACATGCTCTATTTTACAACTGTTGTACTTTTACAACAGTTATTCCTGTTTGTTAGGTTAGGTTAAGCAACCCCTATGCTCTTTCCGAAAATGGCGCAAAACATTTAAATTAAGAAAAGCCTCAGTTTTGTGAAAATGAAAAAACACCTGCCATCTAATTTTTTTAATATTTAAAAAGTTACTCTAACGCTGCCTTACCTCAGCCCATAAAAATGTTCAAAAACTGAGAAATACTCATAATTTTTTAATAATTCATATCCAGGTAGTAATAGGATACATGCAACTGACGTAGTGTGGGTATCTCGACCCTGATTGGTTGTTGAAACGTGGAATTTGTTTTACGTTAGCAACTGTTCTTTTCATTCTATTTCGAGTAAGCCAAGCCTGTCAAGTATCAATTCTCTTGAGTGACACGTTCTATATTCTTTCACAAAGATTCTTTCTCAAATATTTCATTTCTTTCACTAAATATTTACAGAGAGACTTAACAGAAAAACAAGCTTGAAGTCATATGGAACATAAACAAACTAATTATGCATCGAAGTTGCCAGGCACCATAAACAAAAATATATCACGGTTACAATAAAATACATAAGTAATAAATCTAAGTTAAATAAAAGAAGTTGAGAGAATTATATTTCAACTAGTTCGATGTGCGAAACGGCTCTGTATTTAATAAATTTATCGTTAATTAACATTTTAATTTATTTAGAGAATCTTAGCTCAACTTTAATACGCCATTTTGCTGATAAGGATTAGCTAACGCTGGCGTAATGGTCACATGTGCGGGTATGGGAGGTCTTCTTCTTGAAGTGCAAGTACCCAATTGACAATATTTTTAAAATAAAAAGTTTAATAACTTTTAAAATATTTAAACCTTTTGTATGGTCTAAAGCCCTGATAATTCTAATTCTTTACTAGGTTGTACTAGGTATTGTTTAAAATCATGGCTTTGCCTTGAATGCAGAGCACTTAAACTGTTTTATTTTTATTTATTATTTTATTTTTCTTGACGGGAGAACTTCGAAAAGAAAACTTAAAATTTACGAACGCGAAATTTCATCCACACGCACACGCGCCTATGAAAACGAGTTCTTTGTGTTTAATGCGTGTTTGAATTCTTAAGAAATTGTTCCGAAATAAAATTTTACAGCGGTATTTTCACTATAACACTGATGCATTAAGTAGAAAGGCGTTATGTTATCTTTTAAATCTGATAAGGCGTTTTGATATTCTTTTAAATCTGTTTCTCAAACTTCAACAGTGAGAATGTCACACAGTTAATCCCATGAGTCTTTGCTGTTTAATTAAATGGAATTTGCCTATGATGAATTGTTATTGTGAGATTCTATAAAGGCATCCATTTTAAGCTACATTAAGGTACATGGAATGGGAATTATCAGTAGTCCTAATTAACTACTTATCTTAATAACCTGCGTCTAAATATATTGCACAACATCTGATTCAATTTGATCACTTGAAAAAATATTATATAAACAGTTTTTCTAAATGTTTGTATGCCTTTGCAAACCGTTTCTTACTATATATAAAAATCTAAGGAAGGTGTCGCAGTTTTCCATTGTTGTCCGCGCATTTTTATTGGCCGGAAAATCACGTAGTAGGATCCAGTTTTTCCTCATTCATTTCTATACCGTTTTGATTGTCATCAGCATAAAATAAATAAAAGTCTTCAAGGTATTCGCGATCGCAACGAACTATAGGGGGCGTTGTTAATTAGAGGAATACCTGCGATTTCTATATAACAGTCATTCAGTTACTCTTGAGACGCCTTTAATGTAGCGTGTAGCATTGTAACGTTCCTTCTATATTGTGGCTTATTAAATTTAAAAAAGAAAAATTTTTGATATTCTTTCTTATGCAAGCGAAAACAAAATGGTATCTCTTTTTTTTTTGTTTTAGAGAAGGAACATCCAAAACACATCGGAAAAATATTTGTACATAAACAGAAAAAAAAATATGTATATTCTTATAAGAGTTAAAACCTACTGCCCGAGAAATAGTTTTACTAAATTTAATGATAGAACATGAAAAGCCTATTTAAACTTTCCATAGTTTTAAGAATCATATTACTTCAAAAATTAAAATGAAAAAAAAGTGTACATAAGCCTCATAATTTAATAAAGATTCAATTTGGTAAAAAAAAAGTTTTTTAACAACAATTTTTATCAAAAAAATTTTAAGTTTCAATAAAAACCATTATTTAGAAACTAAAAAAAGTAAAATAAACAATGCTTACGAAACAAAAAAGAGAAATTCTTTTTTGACGCCATTTTTTAGTGCTACGAAAATTCGTCTTTGGGATTTGTCAAAAACAAAACAAGATGCAATTTTATTTTTTCAAGAGCGAAATATTTCACCAAAAAAAACGAAAATGTACCAATTCTCATAACATGAAACTTTAGTATGGTAAACGTACGTTTTGGAAATGTAATTTCATTTTGAATCTTATTTATTAGAGTTCATATGGCGACGAAAGAAAATAGAGATTCTTTTGAATCTATGTTAAACTCTATATCGGCCCATTTTCCACCGAAATTTCGATTAACTACTCTGATTTTAAATAAAGTGTTTTGAACTTTGAAAGTGTTTTGATTTTAAATGTTTATTTTATGTAACGTATTTTATTTTATGATTTGTCGCAAAAGTTTTAGGTGTAGATTGGCGGCACATGAAAACCGCCAAATCTGTAGTTGCGGTGGCGTTAATACGTAAGTACCAAAATTTTATTCCATACTTTTCTGAATCATATTACTTCAAACATTAGAATATGCAAGAAGTATACATAAACACCATTTATACAATTTAATTTTTCAAAACAATTATTTTAACTACAATTTTTATCAAAAAATTATAAAGTAAAAAACGTAAAATAAAGAATTCTTAGGATTAAAAAAAAAAAACGATTTTAAAAATTCCTCATATTGAAATAAAAAATTTCAATATTGTTTCTTTTTTTATTCTTATAGTTCTTAATCAGACGTAAAAAACCATTCTGTAGAGAACTATCATCAAATAAGAAAAAAATATTATTTACAAGAAAATTTTTTATTATAAAAATCATAGCTCTTACCTGATTTATAAATCTGGAGAATTCCAAAATGAAATGTTCTTCGTTTCAAAATTTTATTTTCAAATAATATATACATAGATTATCTCTTCATTACTTTTAGAGAACAAACCACACAGCAAAATTTTATAATTGTAAGATCTTGATATGAATTTTAATATGTAGCTTTAAAATAGAATAGCTGAATTAAACTAAAAAATACTTACCAAGAAAACTATAAAAATGTATTAATAATCAGCACAAATGATACTATTTCAAGTAATACGGATGATACTTTATTGCTGTTTTCTGAATTGTGTAGATACAGAAATATATACTATTCTATAAAGAAGAAGAATATTCTATAACTATTACAGTTCTGTACGTTCACATTTATTCATTGGAATGAAGAAAGCAATGTTGACTTCACTTTAATTTGTAATGAATTGAAGACAGAAGAAATGTATTTTACCGTAATAAACACACCTGAACAGTATGCAATACCGAAGTCGGAAGTTATCAGTTGTAAGTTTGTTGATCATAGAAGTTAAAAATTGAGGAATTTTTCTTTAAATGTTTGGCGTGTTCTGTTTCTGAAATATTTACCAATATTCTGGAGAGTTTTTTCAAGTTCTTCGGCCTTTTCCTTAGGGAAATTTTGCTTCGTATTTGCTGCTAAGAAAATGGCGTCTGATTCTGCCAATGATTTTGATGGAACAAAATAAATTAATGTCTGATATATTCAGGCTCCCGCTAGATGGCGTACTCGAGTGTTGCGATCGCGAGTTCAAGAGTTTAAAACTAAGAGGATTTTTTTTGTTATTATAATATAATTCTGCGCTACATTTTACTAAAAAATTATTTAAAAAGGTGGTCTAATCTCTTATTAACTGTTTTACAATTATTATTTTTCTGCAGATAACATTAACATACTGTTATAAATTACCGTTAAGGAGATCTGTTAAATGATTTAGAACTTCATGCTTCATGCTCAATGAGATGCAAGCAAACATAGTATTTAATATATCCGCCTGTTTGGTAAGCAAAAATATTAAATTGCGATTGTGAAATCGTCAAATCAGTTTGAACAATATGATGTTTTAACAATAAAAACGTTACTTTAAAAAATGATTGCTTAGAAAAATTACTTTTGTTCAATAGATTTATATATTTATTATAATAACAGATAATATTTGGACATAAGAAGTTGAGGCACAATTCCTTTTAACAACAACAGCAATTCCTGTCAGTAAATGAAAAATTTGAGCTTTAGTATAGAACTGTTTTCTACCAAGAAACAACAGTTATTGCGAAGCAATCAACTGTATCGGTGAGCAGGGTACTTAGCCCTTTAGCATATATATAAGTCTATGTAATTGAAACTAATGCTTTAAGTAAATGAAATAAGGAGAGTAAAAAACTTAACAACTTTAATATAAAATTTAATAAGGAAATAACATTCGTGGAAATATTAGAATACAATTATAGACAAAGATCGCTGACGTTAACTCCAGTAGAACACAAAAGCTAAACTATATTTTCTTTTCACAGAAAACTAAACTGAAACATTATTTAGTTGCCAGATCACGAAAGTTCAAAGTTAGTGCCGCCACAGCCCCATAGTTTTTAAATAAAAATATACATATATTTAGCTTTGTTGATCAGAGTATTCAATTACAATGGAAAACTATAAGAAAGAAACTCGATTCAAGTAAAAATTAGGAGGATAGTATTGCAGCAAATAATTGCATTATTATTTGAGACTAGGAGTAGATACTTTATTTACATCACACTAGCTACACAATGGGCTATAGGCGACGGTTTAAGAAACCTCCCAGAAGATGATCTGAAGACATGCCATGATAATTTTGATCCTCCTAGGGGCTATAGGCGACGGTTTAAGAAACCTCCCAGAAAATGATCTGAAGACATGCCATGATAATTTTGATCCTCCTAGAGGAGGGGGTCTCATTTGTGATTCCACTTTTTCAATTTAGACATGGATCTGAAGGGGAAGGAAATTTTCTCCAGATCCCTGTACCCATAATACAGTTCAGCAACCAACTACAGAACTTTCGATTCTACAGAGTTTACGGGCACGTATGTACTCGATGGGTGCCGTAAGGGAGTCAAGGATCGAAACCCAGTCCCTCCGCACTGGAAACCTCTTACCACTGGGCTATCAGGGCTCTTGAGTCAAGAGGATTTTGTTTTATGACTGAAATGTGAAGTAATACACTGTAAAAAAATTCTACACCACGCTAAAAATAAAAATTCATATTTTTTTATGAAATAATTTAAAATAACTAAAAAAGTAATAAAATGATGTAATTAATTGATTTTTTTAAAAAGAAATATTTTTTTTCGTTATATTTTCTAAGCTACATACTTCTAATTGAAAACTGCATTCTTTGACATCATTTAAAGTTCCCGTTTCTGGAAGAATATATTCGGAAAACTAAATATTTTCATAATATGTCAAAATATTCGTGCAAAAAATAATTATATTATTTTCCCCCTGCATAAAAATACTAAAACTATTTTTATAGTAAAATTTCTTCTTTGAGTAAAATTTCATTTCATAGAAAGTTTAGAAGGAATAAAATGTATCGAAATTCACTTTACGGCACTTCATTACATGTAATCTTTTTCTTACGTGTAACTGGGGCTACATCAGCCCATTCTAGGACCTCACTTACATCAGCTCATCTCGATACACTTGTGTCTTGTTTTATTCATATCAATGCTGATTCCTTTGTTAACGTCATTAGTTTCTCGCAACCTCTCCATAGCGCGTGGAAAGGCATTTTCCCCTGATTTGCCTTTTTTGGCCAGTATGATTTTTCTTGTTCTATTTTTGTCTCCTTTCTCGGCTGCTGCGGTTTTTCCAAATTTGTTTCTCACGTTTATTTTTTCCATTCTCCGTTGGCAACCTTACTTTTTATATTTAAAATTACTCTGGCCTCAGATCAAGTCTGGAAAATGGGTGTCTGTTTTTGAGTGCTTGAAATATGTCGGTTGTTGCTTCCAATGTGTATAGATTTGTATTTTTGAAGAGGATGAAGTTTTTATCATGTAATATCTTACCTCTTCAATTTCTTTGGATTATTTATTTAACTTTTCAAACGAGTTTGATTTAGTAGCGAGAGGGGTTTATAAGACAAACAATATTACATTCCATAGCAATCTTCGGAGCTTGGAGAGCGTACAGCGAGCGGGGAGCTGAAACAATTAGGTGTATAATATTTAATCTATCTATTTTGTAATGATTTTAATCTAAATGTTTTGATTTTATTCATGATACCCCTTGTCAAAAATTGTGAAAATCTGTAGCTGTATATTCAACGTTGATATTATTTGTGAACGGCGTTTTAGGTATGGCAAAACTTTTCTTCCTCCTTTTTTGTCTACTAAATAAAAAAATTTCAAATTTAAATTTTGTCTACTTTTTAACATTAGTTGTCGATTAAATGTAAACGTCTTTTGATCTCGTTATAAAGTATAGCGTACTCAAAGAGTGATTAAATTTTTAAATTAAATAGATTTACTTTTCTTCTTTTTTCATCGCCTGAAAATAACAGTATCGTTTTATTTATTTTTTTATTTATTTAGTTATTTTTGTAAAACTCGAGATGATTCAAAATTTGGTTAATTATTTACAGCATAAAATATACAGGTAAATTTTGCCTACTTTTTAACATCAGAAAACTATTAGATTTAAACGTCTCTTGATCTTGTTATAAAATATAGCCGACTCAAAGTGAGTGATAAAATTCTTTTTATTAAATAGATTTTCTTCTTTTTTAATCGTCTGAAAAAAACTGTATCGTTTCATTTTTTATTTTATTTATTTAGTTATTTTTGTAAAACTCGAGATTATTCAAAATTTGGTAAATTATTTACAGCATAAAATATACAGGTAAATTTTGCCTACTTTTTAACATCAGAAAACTATTAGATTTAAACGTCTCTTGATCTTGTTATATAATATAGCCCACTCAAAGAGAGTGATAAAATTCATTTTTATTAAATAGATTTTCGTTCTTTTTTTTTTATTTTTTTATTTTCTGAAAATAACTTGATCGTTCTTTCTCCATTTTTTTCCCTTTTTGTTAAACGTTGTTATTAGTTTTATAAAAGTAGTGGATTTCTATTAAATTGGGAAGGGAAAAAAATATATATAACTCTTTTAGGTTGAATGTTACTATTTTCCAAATTCCAGGATACATCACTAACTCCCTTTTGAAAACTTTTATATCCTTTGAAAGCATCCCTGAATTGACGTTTGCCAATTTATTAGTATCCATCACTAAAGCAAGGGAAAGAGTAAAAGGAATTAAAGTTTCTCGAATTGTGTAAGAAAACAAAAACAAAAAAAGCATTCCTTTTATTCCGAGTACGGACGACTTTTCGAACTCTTTTTTCGAATCGGAACTATTATTTTTCGGATAAAAGTTCGAAGTTGAGACTTTTTGTCTGCTAGGTTTAGATTAACTTTTAAATGCTGCACTTATTTATGATTCAAAAACATTAGAAGATATTGACAATATGGAATATTTTTAGATTGTTTGACGTAAAAATGCAATAAATACTTAACTATAACTAAGATAGTAACAGCATACATCAAGTACCGTGACTGATTGAATAAATCCTGAAATTAGTATGAAAATTACATACTCATTTAACGAGTTTGGAAGTAAGTTCCATCTGCCTTAATGCAATTCCGAAACAATTTTTAAAACCATAGCCCTGAATGCTTATTAGTTGTGACGCAGGGATTTTCTTAATATCTTTGACAACTTTATACCTTGTTCCTTTAACATAGTTATTTTTCGACCTCCGAAGTTGCGAAGAGAAATCATTTTTCTTGTTACCAAAAAGAAAAAAAAAATGCTAAAGGAACAACGTTATTGAAGGCGTTAGACAAAGTCAAAATGAAAAAGCACTACAACTTAGTCTTTTCAATTTTAAAATGACAAAATGTAAAATGGAAGAAAATTGATGGAATAGATCTTGCGGAAAAACGCAGCTTCTTTAAGATAGAACGACAAAAAGTTGTATTTTCAATTAGGAATCTAAACTTTCGACTTTCCTAATCTATTGGGAATGTAATTTTGAGAGTCAAAAATCAAAATCCGTTGAGAAAAAAAAATGTATTAATGCTTTTGTGATTGATTTTGTAACTTAAAATATGATCTCCACTACTGAGTATACTACACCCTCTTACTATTAAGATAGAGATTAAAAGGCAGAAAACTATTATGGCGTTTGCTTCTTTTATTTTGTTTATTGCACAAAGCTCAAGAAAAGTTTCAACTTCGAAATTAGAAGTATTAATACGTTGAATGCCACGCCAATTTTACATGGCTTGCCCGTCTGGCCAAAATGATTTTCTAAGTATATATTGCATTAATTTTTTCAAACCATTTTAGTAACGGTAATAATATAAAAAAATTAAAAGCATTAAAAATTTACTAAAGTTATGTTTTTCTAATAATCTTGGCTTCGCTGTCACCGGTGACCCCCCGTGGTGCTACGAACAAACTCAGTGCCGGTCAACGGTAACCCCCATGGCATTCAACGTGTTGATTGAATATTTTATTTATAAAATGTTCGTAGTGTTCATGACCTTTAATAAATAAAAAAACGATTATGAATGAGGAACAATAATGGTGCTCGGAGCATTATAAATAAAAAAAAGAATGGAATGCGCCTAAATCTAGTGCTGAGGATTCGTGATTTTATTGTACGAAAATAACAAATTATTTTTCTGCATAATACTAAAAACGTATTTAGCGTGACATTACCTGTATTGTTATGTTTGTAATGTTATGTTTGTATGTTTTAATTATTTCTAGTTATGGGCACAATTTATTTTTATTTTTTTGGGCACCGCGTTTCTAATTTTAATTCATTATCCTTTTTACTATACTCAATAAATCCATCTAAATGCTTCCCTTCACCCCTGCTTGAAAGTGGATTGTCTCACAGGTGTGATAAGGTGAAACGACTGCAGCGCCGCCTTTTGGCGCGGAAGGATACATGAGCGCGAAAAGAGAGGCAATTCGTTTTTTCAGGCATTCCCTGCTTGACCGTCCATATTGTAGCTGGTACTGAATTTTCGGCGAGGGTGGCCGGCCACGCGCACTAACAAAAATGCTTCTATTAGGATAAGTTTATTTTTTCTTTCATTGTCATAGTGCCCGTAATTTTCATTATATTATTTAATAACTTAAGATTTGTTAAATGTGATAGATGAAATAACTGATGTAAACTTGCATTGGCAGTTGAATAATTATTGTTAACGTAATTAACTCGAATTATGTTTAATTTCTTTGAAATAAAATGTATGTTAATCTAGGATACAAGTATTGGATGTGAATCCTTTATTTTAATCTATTTTTTTTACTTTTCAGTTAATTACAATTTATTATATTAAATTTAATAATTTTGATAGTTAATTTAATTTAGCATTATGATTCTTCTTAACTTGTTGTAACTTATAAATGATGGAAAAAATTAACACAACGCAAATATTTAATTAACTTCTAGATTCCTTAATTATTCATTTTGGCTATTTCTAAATTTAAGATACAACAGTATTTATCACAAATAATCAAAATGCTCATTCTCTTAATGGAGACCGGACTCAATATTCTTTCGCGTATATTTTTAGAAACAAGTTTCGACATGTTGGGAGTTACGTCCTTTAATCGACGGTAATTTTCGGATCGTCTTAATGTTTAGAGACATATAATTAAGCGGTTATAAGAACACGCCAAATTTCTGTATTCAGGCGACGACAAATCTCCATTCATTAATATAAAATCTTTTACTTTCTTAAAAGTAAAAAGAAGATGGATATTATAATGTATCATTTCACGTAATAAGTTAATAGCTTGAGGTAAATATTGGTGACGTAATATACATATGAATTGTCCTACAAAAATTTTGCATGATCTACGATACGTAATAAAAAGAAGAGTTCGTCTCATTTATAAAACTAGAACTATTTTGGCTGGGGATTTAAAATCTGGACAATGGATGCAAGGCGCAATATTAGCATCATCGTCATAATTGGTCAGACAGCCCAAATGTGAGCCAATGCCTTCCTCTGAAGATTTCTCTGCGATGACTTTCGATTTATCTTTGATCTCCAATGCTTTTCGTTAATTGCAAGAAAATCAGGCTCCACTGAGTCAGCTCATCTCAACCGCGGCCCTCCTCGCTTTTTTGTTCCAGTGGTTCAATAAAGCAGTATCTTTTTATTGTATTGTCATCACTCATTCGAATCACGTGGGCCATCCAATTCATTCTATTTATTTTTATAATATCAGGTTGGTTATAAATCTTGTGCAGTTTAAAGTGAAATCTCTTTCTCCAGTTATTGTTATCATTTACACCACCAAGTATATTCCGCAAAATCTTTCTCCCAAATATTGCGATACAATTTCCCTCCAGTTTTGTCATTGTCCAAGCTTCAGAAGCATATGTCAAGACTGGCCTGACAAGAGTTTTGTAGATTAAGAACTTTCTAGAAAGAAACCTAGATTTAATAAATCTTCTCAGCCCATAGACAGCTAGATAGAGTCGGTTTTTTATTTCAGGAGTTATCAATGATAAAAATTGATCCTAAGTAATTAAAACTCCTTTCAAATCTATAAGAATTTATTTCGAGATAGGAGACTCTGCTTATTGAGAATAACATATATTTTGTTTTCTCTACATATTATTAGCACTTGATTATTAACACTTGAACTATATTAGCACTTGAACTTGAAAATGGCTTCCAAATTTCAATTAGTCCGTTCGGAAAGAAACTTGACTTAGAATCGGTCATCTTACTAAATAAAACTGTAGATGATTCTTCAAATATTTAAAGGGTGATATCAATGTTGTTTGATAGCTTAAAACTCTGTTTGATCATAACTATAATTCTCTTATAGAGTTCTTTGCTAATTATCCTTGATCGATTTTGTCAGATAATTATGGTTGGTTGGTTCTAAAGCCACTTGCTATACTAGCAAGCCTGCTTTGGTGAAGCCGAGCAGATTTAAGGCAGAGGAGATAATTATGGACAAAATCAACGTTGGAAAATATCACGAAATTAATAATTATAAAACTGTCATTTTGTTACATTTGGAACTTGTTTGTACGAAATAAAAAAAGTAAAATATGGTAATTTAAACAAAACAATAAGGTACATAGTAAAGCGCAAATTTAATGGGGGGAAATTACTCGATTTTGAGTAGGTTTGCGTCCAATGCCATCATTTTTATTACTAAATTCAAATACGTATATTTATTTTATTATCATTATAATTATTAATGTCTCTCAATCCAATAACGTAAAGACATCGAAAAAGATAATAAATATCGCAATAATTTGAGCTTTGTTATTTGTGGCCGCATGCCTTTCAATTTTTTGCATAATTTCGTTGTGTTGTTCAATATAAAATTTGTTCAATATTTGCTTTTTGTTTCATATCGAACGAATATATTAAAGAAGCAGCTCTTTTTTTATAAAAACACATTTATTTGACAACCACATGTAAGCTTAGCAAAATTAAATTAAAATACCCGTAACGTTTTTCATTCCAATGAATAAATGTCAACGTACAGAACTGTAATAGTTATAGAATATTCTTCTTCGTTATAGAATAGTATATATTTCTGTATCTATATAATTTGGAAAACAACAATAAAGAATCTTCCGAATTACTTGAAATAGTATCATTTGTGGTGATTATTAATTAATTTTTTATCGCTTTCTTGGTAAATATTTTTTACTTTTGAAATAATAATTTCAACTAGCTATTCTGTTTTCAAGTTACATATTGAAATTCATATTGAGATTATAAAATTTTGCTGTGTTATCTAAAAGTAATGAAGGGATAATCTACGTATATATTATTTGAAAATGAAATTTTCAAACGAAGAACATTTCATTTGGAATTCTCCGGATTTATAAAGCAGGTGAGTGTCATGATTTTTATAATAAAAAATTTGCTTGTAAATAATTTTTGTTTCTTATTTGACGATAGTTCTCTACAGAATGTTTTTTAACGTCTGATTAAGAACTATAAGAATAAAAGGAAGAAACAATATGAAAGTTTTTTATTTCAAAATGAGGAATTTTTAAAGTCGTTTTTTTATCCTAAAAATTCTTTATTTTACGTTTTTTAGTTTATATTTTTTTGATAAAAATTGCTGTCAAAAGACTTTCTTTGAAAAATTTAATGGTATAACATTATGTGTTTATGTATACTTCTTGCATATTCTAATGTTTAAAGTAATATGATTCTAAAAAACATGGAATAAAATTTCGGTACTTACGTATTAACGCCAGCGCAACTACAGATTTGGCGGTTTTTAAGTGCCGCCAATCTACACCTAAAATTTTTGCAACAAATCATAAAATAAAACACTTTATTTAAAATCAAAACACTTTCAAAATTCAAAACACTTTATTTAAAATCAAAGTAGTCAATCGGATTTCGGTGAAAAATGGGCCGATATGGAGTTTAACATAGATTCAAAACAATCTCTATTTTCTTTCACCTGATGCTGTTGCCATATGAACTCTAATAAATAAGATTCCAAATAAAATAACATTTCCAAAACGTACGTTTACCAAGATAAAGTTTCATGTCATGAGAATTGGTGCATTTTTGGTAAAATATTTCGCTCCTGAAAAAATAAAATTGCATCTGTTTTGGCAAATCCAAAAGACGCATTTTTGTAGCACTAAAAAATGGCGTCAAAAATCAGCATACAACAAGGAATCTAAAATATGATATCCAGAATTATTTGATGATAATTTTCTATAGAATGGATTTATACGTCCGATTATGAGAAAAAAAAAACATGAAAGTTTTTTATTTTAATGTGAGGAATTTTTAGACTTGTTTTTTTTTTTTTTTTTTTTTCGTTTCGTAAGCCTTCTTTATTTTACGTTTTGTAGTTTCTAAATAATGATTTTTATTGAAACTTAAAATTTTTTGATAAAAATTGTTGTCAAAAAACTATTTTTACAAAATTAAATTATATAAAATTATGAGGCTTAGGGGAAGGTAGGGCAAGACGGGACCACCGGGCAAGACGGGACATCGCTTTTTCTTCTATGCGAATCACGGTAGCGACTTTGCAATAAATTTTTAAAATTTGTGGCACTGTAGTGTTATTATTGTACAAACATAATGGGTAGTGAAAATTGAAATTTATTTGTTTAAACAAATTTGCAGATAATGTTTTTAAAAAATGTAACATCCGGGCAAGATGGGACAGCCAAAGTAGAAAAAAAGGGTAATATAAAAATTAAACTCTCCGGATTTGGCAAAAAGCATAAAAAATAAGGTAATATTAACAAAAAAAATTTGAACTAGCAACTATTATTTAACAAATTATTAAAAAAAATTATTAAAATAATTTATAATTAATTAATTGACAGACAATATTCAGATTGCTTAGAATGGGCTCATGAAGCGTGCAGTGCTTATTCCGGTTTTGGCCGCTTCTTATGCAGTAACTGTGATGTTTAAGAAAGTTTTTTTTTGTCGATTATTCTTTTATTTTGACATTAATTTCAGTGATTTTTGAAATGTAATTGTGTGTCCCATCTTGCCCGGATAAGATGGGACAATGTTCTAATTTTGTTTATGTTAAGTTATTATTATTGAACTTTATTATTTAATTATTTTCTGTGTGAGATATGTAAGAGCAATGTTCCATCTATATGTTTACAATATAAAAGATATAAAATTGCTCTAGTTTACTATTTATTGAACCAAGTTTCCTTAAGCGGTCCATATTGCCCTACCTTCCCCTATGTATACTTTTTGCTTATTTTAATGTTTGAAGTAATATAATTTCTTGAACTATGGAATGTAAAGTTTAAATAGGCCTTTCATGTTAATATCATTAAATTTAGTAAAACTATTTCTCAGGCATTAGGTTTTAACTCTAATAAGAAGATACAAATTTTTTTCTGTTTATTTACAGATATTTTTCCGATGTGGTTTGGGTGTTCCTTCTCTAAAAAAAAAAGAGATACCATTTTGCTTATGTTTGCATAAGAAAAAATATCAAACATTTTTCTTTTTTCAAATTTTATAAACCACAATTGAGAAGGAGCGGTACAATGCTACAAGCTACATTAAAGACGTCTCCAGAGTAACTGAATGACTGTTCATATAGAAATCGCAGCTATTCGTCTCATACAACACGCCCCCTATAGTTCGTTGCGATTGCGAATTCTTTTATTTTTAATTTATCTCGTTATATGTTTTTTTTTTTAAATTCATGCTTTTGTTAGTCAGATATTTTAATTTTTAGACTTTATAGCGCGAAACAAGTTTTTTGTTCTTGTTCAGTTAGTTCGTTGAAATCTGTTCGTTTAAAAAGTAAACGTTCGACAGTTAGAATACCACCGAAACTGCAATAACAGAAGTTAATAAAAGACAACTTTTAAGACTCGAATTTCCCTCATACTATGAAATTGTGCTATTTGAAAAATTCGAGGAAACTAATTATTGCTGAGTCTTCTAGTTTAATGACAGGAGGTAAAAGTTTCTTTAAAGGAAGTGAATTAGAAAAGGCTTAAATACACTTCATTCGATAAGAAATTTTCCGCCTGGATGGCCGTTCGAAGCAGTGTTGTCAATTTAGTTTCCTCTAAATTTGATTGATTTTCAACTTAGTCAGCAGAGGAAATATCCATTTGCGGGACAATGGGTTGTTGAGGTCAAATTTTCGAACTTACTCAGAAAGACCTGGGTGACATTTTTGAAAGAAAAAAGTTTTAAAGGATTGGTTAATTTCTTGATTTAGGAGAGAGCGTGGTAAGCCAAAACCGCTTACTTTGATTGCATCGAAATTAATTCTATTTTTAACGGACAAACTCTGAAAAAAGAAAGGAGAAGAAGTTCAACACTTCGAATACGTAACTAACGCGGGGAACAGCTCAGTGTGGTACCAGAAAAACAACTTACAGGGTGAGAAACATCTGGGCGTCATTTGAACTAAAACCCTGCTCATACGAAGCGAAATGACAGTTTGTCTATGGTAAGAACTTCCCCCGCCACAAAGTCTGAGGCCGTTTGCTGCTATGGAAACAAGAATGGCTCATATCAGGGAAGGTAGCTTCTCTTCAATCTAGGGCACAATAGATCGAAGAAAAATATTCCCTTCCTCTTACCGAACACAGCTAAAACCTGTCCTAAATAATGACTCCACACCCCTACTTGAACTAATTATACCTCGTTACCATAGTCACCGCCACAGGTCCAGACGAATAGGGGAGTTCTTACTTTAGACATACTATATACATCACCTGTTGGAAAACTTTACATGCACGGTTGGATGCGCTATTTCCCGCCTCCCACCATTTTATTCATTCTTTCTATGTCAAAACATTTTTAATAATTAACATTTATGATATAAATGTATTCTTAAGGAAATAACATAATTAGTAATACAGTACTATTTATCAACCAACTTTTCTTCTTCACCCAGTAGGAGAGAGAGGGGGTGCAAACCCATTTCAAGAACCTCTGCTCTTGTGCCCCTAAATGTTTTTTTTCTCCTTTCTACACAGGGAGCGCACCAAAACTTGGGGGACAGGTTTATGTCTATGAAAGTAGATTCTTTACTCTGAATGAAACATTAACAGTCAAGAAGAAAGATTTGCTATATTGATGAATTCACGATGTTTGTGTGGATACTCACCGAACCAACTCTCTAATGTTCTCCTGTTTTTAAGCTATTGGTCATTAGAGCTACAAAAATTATTTTTAGTCCAGCTTATTATACGTTTACTAAAGATTCATACCTTAACAAACAATAAAATCAACAGTTAAGCTCGCTGGTTCAAAACAAAAACGACACTTCTGCATTCTCTTCTCTTCTTCACTTCTCATTCAAATAACACGAGAAGTGAGTGCAGAAGTGTCGTTTTTGTTTTGAACCAGCGAGCTTAACTGTTTCTTTCCGATAACCTTTGCTATTGGGGTAAGACTGGGTATACTACCCGGTTTTGCCCAACTTCCTTATTGTGAGTCTATGCTTATTTTCATATTTTGTGGAATTTCATATTGTGTTTTATCCTTTATAGAAATTTGCAGTTTTTATGTAAATATAAAGAAATTCTCTGCATTTTTCTTTTGAAAAAACTAGCTGATCAACATTATATCTTTTTGTTAGAAATATTGGTCGAGCTATCATCAGTCCCGGACTCGGAGAACATTGTCCGTCTCTCTCCCTCACACCCCCTTGAGTACGACCTTTACAACAACACATGTAAATTATATGCATGATTTTCTTAGACTGTCATAAATAAAAATGTCTGCTACTTTTTCTCTGAAATCTGTATTTTTATTTAAACATATCTATACTTTCCATCAGAGCCGCGATAGCTCAGGGGATAGAGCATTCGCCTTCCAATGAGGTGACCCGGGATCGAATCCCACAGATGGCTGGTCGATGCATCAGGCTACCACAGTGCTGACGTGAAATATCCTCAGGGGTAGACGGATCATGCTTGCCGTCAGGCTAGCAGTGGGAGGTTCTCATGTAACGCAAATGCGGGTTAGTTTCATCAAAAAAGTCCTCCACGAAGGCGCATTTTTCCCAATACTTGATCCAGTAGTTCCCTTGTCTTCTGGATTGGGCTCAAAATTACAAGGCTAAGGTGTTGAACATTAGTAGTCGTCAACCCAAAAATTGGATCAGCTGTTCAACGACGGTTGTTAAAAAAAAAAAAAGAAAAAAGAAACGTGTGTACTCGGTTTGGTAAGACTCGGTTTTACTCTATTTGACTTATTCTAATAAAAGAATCCCCAAATATTTAGTATATCTAAAACTTTTCAGAATGGATAAATTGTACACGACTAAACAATGTCTTGATTAAATCTGACATTTTCTATGTCGGACAGTTTATCTCCGACAGATCGAATCGTAGCTACCGGAATCACACCATTTTTCTCTAATCTTATTTAAACTTACAGCATTCTCTTATTTTGCCAAGCCATTTACCCTTTGCTTACGGCTGGTACACTAAGTGGACCAGAATGGCTTCAGCATGCCAAGCGCCGTAAGGTTAAATATTACAAATTTCAATAGATAAAGCTACTAAGTGAAAAATTTTAAATGTTTTCAGAACGAATAAAGTTTTTAGGTGCATTTTACAACAATCATCAAGTAACAATCTCGCAAAATCGACGTTTTATTGACTGTTAGATTGACCATGAATTTGTTGGAAGTCATATTCGAACATGGAAGAAATCGTGTCCGATTATGAGAGTAATCGTGTTCGAATATGGGAAAAATCATGTTCGATTATGGGAAAATCTTGCCACAGTGTAGAAGAAATCCTGTTTGAACATGGGAGAAAGCAAGTTCGAATATTACATCCGAATTTGGGAGGAATTATGTTTGAACATGAAAGAAATTAGGTTCAACCATGGGAGAAATGAATTTCAAATAGGGAAGAAATCATGTCCGAGCATGGAAGAAATCAAGTTCAAATATGGAAGAAAATGTCTTCAAGCATAGGAGAAAAAGCAAACGGGAGAAAACATGTTCGAATATGGTAAAAATAATGTTTGAAATTGGGAAAAACCATGGTCAAATGTAAAAAAAGTCATGTTCGAGTATGGGAGAAGGGAGATCAACCTACTTTTTATTTTTATGATCAGCTTAAATAGTTTAGAGAGTTTAAAAGTGACGTAATATTTTTAATCAAGTATATAAAGATCAGAGTGACTGAAAACCCATTTTTGGGATTTATAAAAGCAGAGATTGATATTTCGCTTATCAATAATGGCTTTTAAAGCTTTAAACTTATACGAGTAATTATCAAGAAAGAGTGAGCGAGAGTTTTATTTTGTTTTATAATCTCCTTCTTAATGATCATAAGTTTGGATTTGTTTCAGTTGAACTGTCAGTTTTCATTCTTTTAACAGGTCAAAGATATCGTTCAAGTATTTTCAGCAGATAGAAGAAAGGGAACAAGATATTCTTTTCGAAATTCTATTCATTGAAAGGCCAAACATTAGAACATTTGATATTTCGAATAAAATTAAAGTTTATTCGAAACCCCACGCAATTGAAATTGAATTGACGGAACCAATTCTATGTATGTCTTTAACATAAGTTTTTACGAAATTCAATGTTTTAAAAAAATAATTGCAACTTTAAGTGCTTTTTTTTTTTTTTTTGCTTTAAACAATGACTTTTTTTCCCATTGATACAACAAAATTTAAACAAACTTTATTTTCTTATACATTTTTTGTTTTAAATCTCGTGAGCAAACAAAGGTAAGAAACTTAATCAGTCAATTTCTAAAAACTACACTTATAAATTCATAAATTCCCAAAATGTGTGCGCCTTGAAGTGCCTTAAAGTAAAACGTGGAATGTTGCATGTATGCCTTGACTTCAATAGTAACCATAAAATTATTTAATAGTTTGCTTATCAAACAGAAAAACTCAAAAGAAAAATACATTCTAATTGCTTTTTCGTGTCTGAGTAAAGCAGTGTTTTCAGTATTCAACTAAAGAATAAATATTTGTATAAAATAAAAAATAACAATAATATTGAATCAAATCTTTATCTACTATTTGAATATAATTAAAACTCGCACTAAAGGCAGGTTCATAATACCTTTTATTGTGGATGGCACTCATAATATTAATACTAATGTTACCGTGAATGACCGAAATCAAAAGTATATCGACCGTCAACAATCACATTGTCGCTTCGATATTAATTTGTTTGTTGATATTATTATATTTATTCGATATCTGCTGAGGATAGATTCGAAGAAACATCAGTGTTCGGAGTACTGGTTAAATGCATACTGGGCAGTGGCACTTGACCTTAAAAAATCATTGATGTGGGGCATACCGGGCAAATGTATACCAGGCAGTGGCACTGAGTTTTTACAAAACATTGATTTATGGCAGTGTTTCCCAAACTTATGACTTTCTAAATTTTTCGTAACGCTGTGTACCACTTATAAAAAAAATGAATGCATTTTTTACTATAAAAAGTTAGACAAAAGTTAAAAATCACAACTGGCTGTTGTTACCACTAATTATTAACTGTTAACTCTGCAAAAAATAGCCAATAGAAAAATACGTAATCCTAAATTTTCATGGCTAGCTTTGTTTTTAAATAAATTTTTTTGAAATTTTCGTTTGTTACAGGATATTTCGCATAAGAACGCGTACCCCCTCTAAACTGTTCCCGTACCCCTTAAAAGTGTGGTACGCGTACCACACTTTGGGAAACACTGATTTAGGGTATACCGGGAAAATGCATACCGAGTAGTGGCACTGAACTAGACCTAGTATATATTTTGGTCATTTACTAAAGCAACTATCTGATTGTCAACATTCACAGCTGGAAGTCAACAACCACCTATTTCGGTCATAGACAGTAACATATATACTACAATAGATATTATAAAGCACTCGAATGTTAGAGTGGATTTTATGAATGAGTTTGTATTAACTTCGTAATATGTTCTCGTAACTAACTTCCACAGATTATGATTCATAATTTTTTGCACATAAGAAGCATACAGTATATGTATTAAGCAGCTGTAAAATACAGTAGTTTTTTTTAGGGGGGGGGATGAATCACTTGTTCGAATTCTACGTAGGGTAAAGGTGTCTTTTCTTGAAATAAATAAATAATAGAAATAAAAAAAGGACCACGCACAATTACATTGGGGAGAGTGTTCCATTAAAATGCTTTTTTTTTTTTTTTCTATTTTGAAAATTGTGCGGAATTAAATTCTAGGTGAATAAATGATTTTTTTTTATAAAAAAATGAATATGGAGATATATAAATAATAAAAATCAAAAAGATCACGCACAATTGCGGCGTAGTGAATAAAAGTTTTCGTTTTTCTTAAAAAGCCATTTTCTTCCCATTTTTGAAAATTGTGTGGTCTAAAAAAATACCACGTAATAAATCGATGCTCTCTTTATTAAATTTTGCTCTGGCCCTCAGCTATTTTGTAATTCGAATAATTTTAGAAAAAAAAAAAATTCCTAAGTGAAGATTTCATTATTTTTAATCTTTCTAACTTTTATTATTTCAAGCGGCATCAAATTCCAAAAAGGGTTTCTTCGCTTTTCAACCGCTTTTAACCATTAAAAAAAAAAAACTTCTTTTTGCTTCAGGAAAGAAAAAAAATAAATAAAATTGCACAAATTACCGTTTAAGTTCCACTCTCATATTCTACTTCAACACTTTTTACAGAATTATTTGCGGCAGAAAAAGAAGCAACACTTTCTTCCAAGAATCGGGGGAAAAAAAGCGGGATGCGTATCTGGATAAAAGTGGGGGCGGTTTGGCGGTATAAGGGGTAGAAGAGGGACAGAACGTAATGACAACAAGGGGGAGGTGTTATCGATCCCCCCTCCACCCACAGGGGGCGCCCCCGTTCAAAGGGAATGCATAAGAAGAGGAGGAGTTTCCTGGGGCGGCAGAAGATCTTTTCTGTTATTTCCCGACAAAGGAGACAAAAGTCGTGTTTTCGAAATCTACTCCTTTAAACTAAATATTGTTCGCTGGAAAGCTCCCGAAATCACTCCAGAAATTGACTCACTTATTTTCTTTTCTCTTACAGGTGAGCACTTTTTTCTTCTCTTATTTTTATATGTTTTGAATATGAAGCAAAACAATGTGACCAGGTGGATTTGTCAACAAAAAGAAAAATTGCTTTTAAGGAAAATATGTTTTAAGAACGCGCGAAAAAAGCGAATATGTTGCGAGAAATAGGTGGGGGGAAAACACAAACGTGTTTCCGGAATATGTAGCATAATCTTTCGCGTACATTATTTCTTTTATATAATTGTTGACAAAAATAGTTAACATATTCGTCGCGTTTGGAATGTTGGGAAAAATCTTGGTTCTATAATGAAACTAACATTTCTTGAATAACACAAATATAGGTTAAAATTTCTAATGCATGATTTATTTCATTTTACCCTGAAAAAAAAAGAAAGAAAAGAAGACACATTTGCCTTATCTTGTAAAATTATATTTCTGTTTAGAAAAAGCAAAAGTGTTTAGAAATAAACCTAGAAAAAAAATGTGTCTTCTGGAGTAAATCTAATATAGAATAAACTTACTCGTACATGATTCCTTTTATATAATTATTGTCAAAAATAGTTAACATATGTGTCGTGTTTTGAATAAATGGAAAAATATTGCTTATATAATGAAACTAATATAGATCAAAGTTTCTAATACATGATTTCTTTCAATATTCCTTAACACCATTCCTTTCATTTTATCCTTAACAAATGAAGGAAATCATGCATTAGAAATTCTGTTTATCCTTAACAAAATTAGGTTTAAAATATTTGTCTTGCCTTTTAAATTATTTCAACGCATGGGAAGGCAATTATTTTGTGAAATATGAGGCGAAAATATGTGGTTTCTTGAACAACCATAATATAGGATAAACTTACGCGTACATGATTTCTTTTATTTAATTATTGACAAAAATAGTTAACATATTTGTCGTGTTTTGAATGTCGGGAAAAATCTTAGTTCTATGAATATTATGTAAGGCAAAATTTCTCGGGTATGATTTCTTTCATTTTATCCTTAACAAACGAAAGAAATCATGCATTACAAATTCTGTTTATCCTTAACAAAATTAGGTTTAAAATATTTGTCTTGCCTTTTAAATTATTTCAACGTATGGGAAGGCAATTATTTTGTGAAATATGAGGCAAAAATATGTGGTTTCTTGAACAACCATAATATAGGATAAACTTACTCGTACATGATTTCTTTTATTTAATTATTGACAAAAATAGTTAACATATTTGTCGTGTTTTGAATGTCGGGAAAAATCTTAGTTCTATAAATATTATGTAAGGCAAAATTTCTCGGGTATGATTTCTTTCATTTTATCCTTAACAAACGAAAGAAATCATGCATTAGAAATTTTGTTTATCCTTAACAAAAATAGGTTTAAATTATTTCTTTTTAAATTACGTTAACGTATAGAGAAAACAACTGTATTGGGAAATATGTGGGTTTAAGAATAACACTAATATAGGTTTTTTATGCTTCATTTATTTTATTTTACCCTGAAAAAAACACATTTGTCTTATCTTGTTAAAATAAATTAATGTGTAGACACAGCAAAAGTGTTTAGAAATATACGTAGAAAAAAAAAACGTGTCTTCTGGACAAAGTTTAATATAGGATAAAATTTATGGTACAAGATTTATTTTCTTTTATCCTTTAGAAAGTATAATTAATACTGTATTGTTTATTAAAATATTTAAATGTATGGAAAAGGTGAATATGTTGAAAAATAAGCGTGGAAAAAAACGTGGTTCTTTGAATAAACACTTCCAGTACATAAAATTTATAGTACGTGATTCTTAGGAAAAATTCACAAAAAATATCAGATATTTGTATCGTTAAACTATTTTAATGTATTGAAAAAGGAAATATGTCGAGGGGGGGGGATGTATATTCTAGAATAACACTAATATAGGACAAAATTTCAAGAGCATGATTTCCTTTATTTTTATCCTTAGCAAAAGATATGTTATCGTATTTGACTTTTCTTTTAAAATATTTTAATGAATTGAATGAAACAACAAAAAAACGAGGCTTCTTGCTTAACACTAATATAGAATAGAATTTCTTATACAAGATTTCTTGTACTTGATCTTTAACAAAATATAATTTATTTTTCTCTTTAAATTATTTTAATGTATGGAAAAATAAAATGTACTGAAATTATATATATATATATATATATATATATATATATATATATATATATATATATATATATATATATATATATATATATATATATATATATATATATATATATATATATATATATATGTATATATATATATATATATATATATATATATATGTATATATATATATATATAAATTTCATATATTTAATATAATTTATTATATATTATATAATACAATTATATTATATAATTTATTATATAAATATAATTTATCTATTATTCTCTTTAAATTATTTTAGTGTATAGAAAAATATAATGTTCTGAAAACAATCTGTAAAGAAATAAAAATGTCTCTTTTTAAATAACATTAATATATGAAATATTTTACCTTCTGATTTCTTTTCATTTATTCTCAACAAAAAGAATTAAAGTGTTTGTTTGATGAAGAGTTTTAAATATATATGTAAGCTTCCTGCATATTTAAAATATTATTTTTAAAACCTATTCTCAACTATTTATTTTAAATTCTTAATTAAAAGTAGAATATTATTCTCGTTGACAGTTTACCTTTCAAATTAATTTGAACAATTAAAAAAAAATTGAATGACCCTAATAAAAAATATGTTTTACATGAAAGCTAAAAGGAAATTTTAGATACGTTATACAAAAGGGAAATTTATACTATCTTATCTTGAAGGAAAATATTTTCTATCTAGCCTAAAAAATTTAGCTATTTTTCTCCGAAGGAAAATTTTAGCTATCAATCTTACTAGGAATCACAATTATCAATCCTGAAGGAAAATTTTAGATAGTTTAAACTGAAGGGAAATTTTAGCTATCAATTTGTATCAAAATTATAAGTATTGAACCTGAAAGGAAACTTTGACTAGTTAATCCTCTGACGGGAAATTTTAGTTATCAATTTGTAGCTAAATCTTAAGTATATTAACACCGAAAGAAAACCTTGACTTCTGAAATGAAATTTTAGTTATGAATCCTGAAATGAAATCTCGGTAAGTTCTTGGATTACTTAAAAGATGGTTATGACCTATCTATGATATCTCTTTCTTAATAGTTAATTATTATTTTTTAAACTGAATGAATATGATTTACATCTGTTGAGTTCAAATTGAGAAAATATTTGAAAAAGATGAGTTATTCATGAAAAGTCTCAGGTGAAGATATTTCTGCTTATCTCACACATTCGAATATATTTTTGTAGATTTAAAAATGTTTCTCGAAGCAATATTTAAAGAACTTTTATAATTAAAACAAAATACTTCTACTAAATTTTACTACATATGTAGAACTGTTTGAACTTTTCTTTCTGACGTCATTGGGGAATCAGTAGCCGCCATTGGCTTAACTTTGGAGCATGACCACTACCCCAATGACGTCAGAAAGTAAAGCTTTTTTAATCTACCTTTGAGAAATAGGTAGTAAGTAATTAGCAATGTGTTTACATATGATTATTTATACTAACATTTATAATTAAGTATCAAACTATTTATAATTAAGTAAGCAATACTAATTAAGTAATATACTACAAAGTAATTAATTAAGTATAGTACTAATTAAGTAAGCAAACTAATTTTATTTTTTTTTACTGGTCAAAGTTTCGCTATCAATCTATACATATCTATATTATATAAAACGCTAATACGTACGTATGTATCAATAAAACCGATGATATTTCTTTTCTCGCGTTGGCAACAGTTTTCATTTTTAACGAAGTACTTAGTACAACTAAATAAGATTCTCTTCACAACACTTAAATATTTACTTTATTTTCTTCATTTATAGAGAGAACAGTCGGCAGAGAATTCTGTTAGGTTAAAAAACATTTTGCTAAAAAAAGAACGAACTCTAAAAGAAATAAAAATAAACAACTTAAAAAATAAAAATGCTGTTGCCAGCCATAGAATTTTTTGAAAGATAACTTAGCAACACAAATCAAAATGACATAGAAGCGCAACCAGATCAAAATTAAGATACCTGAGCGCTTGACGTAACAAATCCTTCAATTCTATATGTATTGTATCACCAAATGCCCAAATTAACAATTGTGATTTTAGAGAAACTCTCTCTCTCGCTGTGTGTGTGTGTATATATATATCTATCTATCTATATTTGCATTTTACAACTTCATATTAAACTTCTGCTGTGTGTCTGAAAACTGACATTTAGAACAAAATTAAGGTTTAGAATTGCCTCGGAGAAATTTGAATTGTTAACAATGACTTAAACAAAAAGTTTTACTTTAACTGACAAATGCTATATTATAATTTTAACTTTTTCTATGACTATACTCATTTTCTTACTCTTTTCTTTGTTTTTTATACATTTTATATTTTTGTGATAAAATAGAAAACTAATAGTTGTTCTGCTTCTGAATACTGATGAAAACACAAAATGATGAGCTTCATCAACAATCAAAAATATATACATTTATTTTACAAATTCCATATTATTAGGCGGGCGCCCTTCAGAGAATTAAATATACAAAATTTTCTTCATCGAAGCCGATGCTTTACATCCGGCGTTCAGTGGCAGACTACTATTTCATATTGTTTTACAACACATGGCTTTAACACTCTGGTGGGAAAGACTTTAAAACAAAACTTACAACAGTTACTTTTCTCAACAACTGAAATTTAGAATAGTTTGATTAAGAAAAATATGTGAACTGTTTGCAATTTCAAATTAATATTGAAATGTACAGGTTTAGAATTTTCTACAGTGAAAAGTTTTCGGAACTTCAGTATTGAAAAAAGTATACAAAAGCTAGACGTTAACAACTTATCCAATAAGCGAGCAAAGCGAGCATTGGATTGCGAAGCAATCCGAAATGAATTGCGAAAGCAGTTCCGGAGGTTGGCGAGCGCCAGCGAGCAGGGGGCGAAGCCTTCTAGTATAATAATGAAGGCGGCTGTGTGTGTGTCTGTCTGTAATCACAATATATCGCCCCAGAAGCCTCGCCCAGGCATGAAACTCTGCAAATAATTGTGTTTTGACATAATGAAGAAGTATTTTTTTTTCTTTTTCAAAAATTTGGATTAGTTTTTTAGTTATCTGTCATTTTGTAAGAAAATCTATGCTTTTTCGTCTTCAAAGAGCCATATTCAAAAATCTATTAAGAAATGCATATATCTTACTCCACTCTTATAAATGTATGCTAATGCGAACCTTACAATTAAAAAATTAATTTTCGACAACTTAAACCAATAATATACGACGGAATTAATAATTTAATTATAAGGTTCGCATTAGTTTACATTTATCAAAGTAGAGAAAAGTTTAACTTTTGTATTAAAAATGTGGCAACATATTCGATACGTAAATAGAACGCTTCGCTTTGATATATTTGTCGCTGTTCATAATTGTTATAATAAGTTTTTCTTCTTCTTTCCACGCTCTATTTTTTTTTTCTTAAGCGAAGACGATAATTTTTGTAGCGATATAGAAATAGAAATTGATACCATAATAAATTATATAGTAATAGAAATTGATACCATAAAAAATTAATTCGTTTTCGTGTTCTTTTCATGTATTTAGCATTTTAGTTTTTTTTCTTAAGCGTTGTAGCTATATAATATATAAAATAAGAATTTAATTGTTTTTGAAGGAACGATCACACTTATCTTGGATCTCTTTGGTTTTTCTATTCTTTATTTTAACAGTTTTTATTAAATGTAATTAGTTATTTTCAGAAAGTTTCAGTTTGCAGGTAAGCACTTAGATTTTAATATTGAAGTTTCATGATTTGCTTTTATAGTAATTGTTGTTCTAAAGTATTCGTTGACTTCTTAAAAACCCGATTACTGACATGGCAGAACCGCCTTCCAAAAAACTTTGTATTTTGTCAAAGAAAAAGATATTAAGAGATTCTCAAAGAAGAAGAGGGCCCAAGAAACGTCTGTGGAACGTCAAAGAAGGATGGAACATGACCGAATTTCGACAAGCAATTCTAGAGCCCAAGAAGAATCAGAGAAACGTCAAAGAAGATTAGAAGAGGATCGTGTCTCAACTAGCAGTGCTAGGGCCCGAGAAACACCTGAGGAACGTCAAAGAAGATTGGAAGAGGATCGTGTCTCAACTAGTAGTGTTAGGGCCCGAGAAACACCTGAGGAACGTCAAAGAAGATTGGAAGAGGATCGTGTCTCTACTAGCAGTGCTAGGGCCCAAGAAACATCTGAAGAACGCGGGAGAAGATTAGAAAATAATCGTGTCTCCACCAGAGATGCAAGGACCCGATAAACATCCCAGGAACGTCGAAAAAGGCTAGAAGAAAATCGTGCTTCAACATCCCAAGCTCAATTGCATTTGTGGCAAGACAAGAAAAACTCTGGCGGACAGCTGGCCGCCTTAAGCGGCTAGTAATATTATAAAAATGTTGAAAAGTGAACTAGTTTGCTATTATATTAACGTACTTCTATAAAGAATTTCTATAGCGATTGGTACACTTAAAGATATAGTATGGAAAATTATTTTTATTTGAAAAATTAGAATCAGACTAGACCAGTGTTTCCCAAACTTATGACTTTTGTGTACCCTTTCTAAATTTTTCTTAACGCTGTGTACCACCAACAAAAAAAAAAAATGAATAAATTTTTTTTTTAATTTTTTTCTTTTTCTTTTTTTGTACAAAGTTTTGTGGATACTAACCAGCGATCCATATTCTATGTTAGGGATAAAAATTTTATTTTATAAAAATAATCAAAATAAGTAGAATTTATTACAAACCTTTACTATAAAAAAATTGAACAAAAGTTAAAAATCACAACTGGTTGTTGATAATACGAAAGAAAAATACGTAATCGTAAATTTTCATGGCTAGCTTTGTTTTTAAATAAAATTTTTTGAAATTTTCGTTTGTTGCAAGATATTTCACATAAGAACGCGTACCCCCAGTCAACAGTTCCCGTACCCCGGGGGGTACGCGTATCAGACTACTCAGCAAAAGCCATTTTGCTTTTCCGACAAAATTCTTTGAACATTCAACTTTTTGCCAGCATGAATAAATTTTTGATTGCAACCTATAAAGTAAATAAAGTTTTCATGTGTTGACATAAAATGGTGGATGACATGGTTGAATGGGGGTTGTTGACATAAAATGTGTCAAAAACTGATTAAAACAGAGCACTGTTAGAAATTTCTCGGAAAAAATGGCTAAATAACAATCTATTTAATTGTTATTTTACCATATTTAAACTAAACAGTCAAATAACCATAAATAAGATGGCAATCAAACTATTGACAGTGAGAAAAATCTTTTATTAACTGTTTTTACCTAAAAATGTTAAATAACCAGAATGTTATAGCATCAACCTAATGAAGCTTCTTTGTAACATATTATAACCGAAAAAGCTAATCTGTCAATCTCATGATCGACAGAACGGTGGTTCGAGTCCCTCTTTCATTTCCTTTAACACGTGAAGAAATTCAAATGTTCTCCTTTATCAAATGAGAAGCCAAGCTCCTATGTCCAATTAAATTCCTTTTTCTACGGTTTTGAAACCATGGTAACCGTAAATGGTTAAAAACCGTATAGTTTTGTATTCATGGTTTCATAGTCATACTAGTTGTAAACAGTTTCAAAATCTTAAAGGTGAAAAATATTCTTTACCGTAAACTTTACGGTTATTCGGATAGACAGACTGTTGCCGGTTATTTTACCATAATATTTTAATGAAAATTCAAACAGTGTACCAAAACTTTCAAAATTCAAGAATGATAATCACGAAAAAATACAATTGTGTATTATAGTAGAGTTTATTATATTACTTCACTTACGTCATCTGTATACACATATTTGAATTTATGCTAACATATAAATATTTACAGTAAATAACAATAGTCGATCCAACTTATAAATGATAGTTTTCGAGCAAAAGAAAATGTCTTGAATTTGTGTTTATATTCTCTTTATTATTTTATTTTACTTAAGAACTTTTACTTTCTGAAAGAAATGTTTTAATTGACTCGACGGAATCAAACATGTAATATAATTAGTATTTTAGTTAGTGTATTATTCAAACGGAAATACTTTGTTTTATTGTTATAATTTACGAGTGTTTTTCTTATTTTTGTTGAGTAATCTCATATAGTTCCATAAAATCCATTTAAAACAATAGAATCATTTATCAATAGAGTTGTCTAAAAAAGCATTCATTTTAACGTATTTAAATAGGAAGTAAGTTCGGTCATTAGCACTTTCAGTAATTATTTTTTAATTCTATATTATCTTCAATTTTTTTTTAGTGTGAAAGAATGATGGCAGAAATAACTAATAGTTTAGAACCCTCATAAGTTATTTTTCTATTCTTCGAATCAATATATATGATATCAATCTTTTTCTATTCTTTAAAAGCAAATTCAAGAAATCGAGTTTCCAACAGTTCTTTTGTTAACATATAATGGTCTATATTTAAAACATGTTTATGAGATGAAATGGTTTTTTTTAAAGATATTTTCCTTTAAACATATGCTATGAATTGTATAAAAAAAGTAGAACTTAATATTGGGCGTTCAACACGACATCCAATATTTAAAGCAAGATTAATAATAGTTATGCAATTTTTTTATGTTTTTGATGTGACAGTTCGGACATGGTCAAAGTATGGTTTTAATTTACTGATCTGGTTTACTAAGATAATGATTTGAGCTTAAATAAAAAAAAAAATATTTATGCAGTTAGAAAAAAAAGAGACTATTTCTGAGAATAAACATGCCTTTCCAACTCTTTCAAAATATTTAGAAGAATCCAATAATTTGAAAGTCTAACTCTCTATCTTGTGATTCAACAGATAATCAAATAATTTTTGCATACAATAAAAAGAAAAACTAGCCTAGCAAACGATACGTAATTATTATAAACGAATAAAATATATTTTTTATAATTATCTTATCATTAATTTTACTAATGGTTAAAAATTGTTTCAATTTTTAGGTATTTAAGTATCACTTTTAAGTGACAAATTCTGAATAGGAACATGTTCGGTCCAATAGTTTTCGAGAAGTAAAATTTAAAAGTATGACTTCTTTATGTAATTCTGCATGAAAAAATAAAATTAACGTCAAAGGGTTGGTTAATTGGTTAAATTAAACGATAGATAATATAAATTTGACGATAGGATATATGAGACGATATATTATATAAATATAGAATATTTATTATACCAAGCATTATATTAGTACATTATAATAATTAGATCGAATTATTAGACCCACTGTAGTGTTTAAATAATGACAAGTTTTGCACGAGTTTACATGCATTTGAAACATACATGTAATGGGTTTTTATTCAAGAGATTTTTTTATATACTACCTATTTGTATTTATTTTTAACGTATTGCATGACAATGCTAACCCATTGATACAGGAGCGTAAA
Organism: Parasteatoda lunata; assembly: GCA_949128135.1. Taxonomy (NCBI): domain Eukaryota; kingdom Metazoa; phylum Arthropoda; class Arachnida; order Araneae; family Theridiidae; genus Parasteatoda; species Parasteatoda lunata. The sequence continues at coordinate 114,453,117 of OX421972.1, read as the reverse complement.
CAAATGCAAACCGGTTTCATCCGAGTAAAAACAATAAAGCTGTACAGTATCACCTGATAATTATAATTTTACATAAAATCTTATAGTGCGTGTAATAATATGACCAGTGACTGTAGAGGTAAACATTATAGCGAATTCAAAAGAAGAGCAGAAGCCGATGAAATTTTTTTATAAACAGGCTTTAAATAACAAAAGTTAACTTATGATTGATTATTATGTAAAAGGATTAATATCAACTTTAAAGGGAATACACTGAATATTAAGGTCATCTGAAAGGTAGTAAAAACTTTCAAACATATATTTAATAAGAATTAGAGACATTCCTAATTAAACAAATTAATTAGTATATTTAAGGTTTATTAAAGTTTTTTTATTTTGCCCACTTCACTAGAAATATAACTCTAATTCTTATTTAATTTAAGTATTATTGCTTGGGACAGTTGGTTAAATAATTTCCTTCACTACTCTTTATAAATTAAGCAACTTTTTTTAAATTCCGCTGAGGGCCGTTATAATATTAATAATAAAAGATCTTGAACGCCTAGACATTGTGAATTCCATCTCTTCTGAAATACGTTATTCCACATAAAATCTATTGCTTTCTTTTTTTCTGACAAGTTTAGCTTCTTAGATGGCATATAGATATAAATTCCATCCCTTCTTCCCACGCAATGTTTACATAATTGATTTATAAATAGATTTTTTTTTCTTTACCATCAGTTCTTTTTCAAAAAGTCTTGTTTTGAATTATTGCTAGAAATATTTTTACCCTATCCCCCCCCCCACAACATATGCACAATAAATCGAAAGATGTTTTTCAAGAATAAATATTGAATTACACATTTTTGTTGATGAAAAAATAGAATTAAATCCAATGAATTGTACATTTCAATGATGTATAATAAACAGAAAACGTCCTATTTGGATGTACAAATTTAATTCTTGAGTTATTTATTTAAAAATGTTTAAAAAGGATGAAAACTGCATCTTTTAAATATTTTAAGGGAATATATTAAATTAAAGTTTTTTGGATTAATAAAGCTGTTTGTAAACTGTAACTGTGTAAACATTTGGCAATCTCTTTGATTAAATGAGTGCTTAGAAACTATATTTTCATTATACGGGAGAACATCGCGTTGTTTTTCATTTCAATTGAAATATTCTAAAATGAAAATTAAGTTTTGAAGAAGTAGAAATGTCTATATATTAATCATATAAATTTTGTATGATTCTTCTTATTTCATCATACTTTTTTTGAAGAACTTGTGCTTGGTTGATATCATAAATAATCTTAACAAATGCATTCAAATGATTACTTAAATAAGGAATGTCGTTTGTAACGAATCATACAATTCCTATTGGTGATCAAAAGAATGTCGACTTTCACCCATGAATGTCAACAATCACACAGTCGCTTTGGTGAATGTCCGAAGTATGTTTTATATTTGATTTGAAATTAATTTATTTGTGGATATTATTATATTTATTCGATATTTTAATATCTGCTAAGGGTAGATTAAGAGTAACAACAGTGTGCGGAGTTACGGCTTAATGCATACTGGGCAGTGGCACTTGACCTTAAAAAAACATTGATGTGGGGCATACCCGGCAGTGGCACTTAATTGGACCTAGCATATATTTCGGGCATTTACCAAAGCGACATGTGAGATGTGAGAAATTTTTTTTTCCTATGGTGACTTTTAATCATTGAATCTTTTATTAAAAAAATTGACGTCTGTAACTTTTAATATTTAACAGTTCCATTTTATCAAAAGTGAATTTCATTAAAAGTTAATTGCACGTTTTTAACAGGTTTGTTTGGATCGTTACTTCAGTTCGTTACATAAGTAAAATCACGTTTATAGTTTTCGTTACATGCAAGGTTAACGTCAACGAATTTAAGACCTGTGATTCAATTGTTACAAATGTATTTTTATAAATAACACTGGAGAACATTTTTTTTCCTTCTTCTGTTGCATATGTTTTTTTAACGAAAATCTTAGAGATTTTTGTGTGTCAGATTTTAAATCTGCAACCGGTATTTCTCTCCAAGATACACTTTATATCAAAGGGACATTTTAAGTCTTTTTTTTCTTCTTTTTTTTATCGAAATGTACAAATTTAAAAACATTATAAACAACCGGAGATAGGGCAATAGGGCACATTACCAGGAATAAAAATGCACAGGAACTCAAGCCCAAAAATGGCATCGTAAGCTGATTGGGCCACTATCCTATTATGAACTATTTCTTCTTGTACTACTGAAAATGTCACCAAAAGGGTAGCGCTCCTAGCGGCGTATGATAACATTTTCGGGTATGGGTCCTTATTCCAATTTTAATCCTGGTGATATGTTCTAACTTCCCAAGACGTTTGTCGCAACATTTAAGCGATCCCCTGTTATTTATAACGTTTTTAAATCCTCTACAAAAGACAGGGTGAAAAAAGTTACTTAAACAAAAATTCTGTAGTTTTAGGAGCAAAACTAATTTCAAATTTGAAACCCTTTCACTTGAATTAGGCAAGATTAAACGTGTGTTGAAATACTAAAAAAAAAAATTTCTTCAGAATAATCAAAAGTCAATGTAAATTTTAAAAAGTTAAAATTGAAGCGTTGTGCACTAAGTGCTAAATAGAAAAAAATTCCGTGGATGTGCTAAAATTCTGATTATTACAAGTTTCCCATGAGAAAAGCATTCTTTTTGGCGTCAAATAATACCGTGGAGTGTCAAATTTTTGGTGAGTTTTGGAGCGTTTTTGTTGAGTTGAACCTCTAAAATCTCTCGTTCAGACAAATTTAAAAATATAAAGTCACCAGGAAGCATAAAAGTAATAATAGTAAAAAAGAAATTTCATACTAATAAGATTTAATTCCGAATAAAAACACGTTAAAATAGAAATACGTAAGTAGCGGAGAAAAAAGCAAGACTACCAGAATAAAATTTACCGTGTTTCTGCATCGATGGGCTCCACCGAAAAGCTCGGTAAATTTTACCAAAGCGATTTGGTAAAATTAAAAATAAATATGGTTTTGTAATATTTGGTAAAATTTATTAATTTTATCATAAACATGGCACAAAAATTATTTATTCGATTAAATTTACTTTTCTGTTTTGTATTCTTACTAAATATTTGGGTAATAAGAAATCTAATTTTGAAAATCAGAATTTCCGGCACACCGTTACTGAACGGAAATATTATTAAAAACAAATATTTTGAATTTCTTTACCAGAATCATGTTTCTTTTACCACAAATGTTGTAACCCTTCAGTACAGCTGCTTTACCAGATTTTTTTTCCATTTTTGATAACCAAAACTAATTACAAAAAACTAGTGACATTAGTTATTACCTCCAAAATTAAGCTTATGATTAAGACAAGTTTTTATTAGCTATGATCTCCCAATATATGTTTTGATAAATCAAATAATGTAAAACCACCAAGAAGAGTAAAACGAACTTATATACTCAGCACTAATTTTGTGCAAAAATTTATAACTACGGCTAAAATATAGGAGTATCTTCAATATCGTATCTCTAATTTTGATTTTTATAATTTTATTTCTGTATATACAGCTAAGCTAATCAGTGTGCTGTAGTATTTATCATCAAAATCTTCATTAAAAATGGAACGTATTAATTACTAATCAAATTAATTGTATTGTTTGTTATTTTGTTCAATAATGAAGACAATTAAAACATTGGATTTTGTTAGCTCCAACTTAAAAAGAAGAAACTATGTATCATTTCTTTCACATTAAGTGGAAATTGTTTTTTTTTATATTTAATTGAAATAATTTAAATAAAATAAAATTTTTCATAGTAAAAAAAAATTCAAGCTTTAATAATTTGAAAAAATGTTTCCCTACTCCTTATTTTTCTCTTCTCATACATATCATCACATTTTAAAGATAATGACAAATGTCATACTTTTGCATAAATCCATTTAAGTTAGTTAAAACACGCTTAAAAAATTTAAGACAATCTCTCATGATGTTTTAGTCCGTCTCTATTTTCATTAATGTCAATTTATAAAAAATTTCTCTAAGAAAACAGCAATTATTTGTACTAAAAATAATTTTTTTTTTCTTTCTTTCAAACATTATTTTTTATAAGAATAATTATTTCGATAGCTTCGCTCATTATTTATTTTGAAGTAGCATATGATGCTCAATATTTTTTTATTCTTAAAATGATTTTCCCTTACTCTTTTGATAACCTAAAAAATGTACCAGGATATGCATTAATTTTTTTTTTTTTTTTTTTTTTTTGCATAAATCATAATATTTTTTTAAATAAGTAGCCGCAGGAATTTTGGCGAATTCAGCTAAGACTTATGTTCATTAATATTATTTTTTTAATCATATTTAGTACTTGAGACAGAGCTAAATATCTGAATTAAGTAATGAGTTTCGTTTAAAAAAATATTATTAATATATCTGTAAAAATTAAAATAATAATACTTTGAATATATTCCATTATTATTAATAGCAACCTACAACTATTAATGTTTCTTTAGGTAAATGTAATAAATAAATACTACACGATTATTAAAATTTTAAAAAAAATATTATATATAATAATAGTTGGTGTTACAAATTTATTGAATAGTTCATAAAAAACTTAAAATATTTATTAATAGTTATTAGTAGTTACTAATATTGAATATTGAAAACGGCTGAGCCAGTTATTAATAATTAACAGCCAGTTATACCATAGGAAGAAATTACATTGACTAAATTTCATTATTTGATTTAATAATGAATGAATATTTTTCGAATTGTGAGATATAAATTTTTATAATCTTCATATTTAAAACATCGAAATATAAAATTTGAAAAGAATTGATTCAGCAGCTCTTGAGAACTAACATTATTTATTAATCGGTAGTTATTATTAATAGCCAGTTTGAATTTAAAATTCGAACAAAATTGATTAAACAATTCATGAGCATCAAAACTTTCTAAGGTTTTTAATATTTCAAAAACAATTCATTATTGTTGACGTAAGTTTTAAATTTTCTCCTTTAAAATTTCGTAATTTAAGTTATTAGATTATTAGTAATTAGATTAATATTTTAATCGTATGGTAGTTTTTATACCATACGATTAAAATATTTTACCATTAATATATCGATCGTTACTCACTTATTTGTATTGTTTTAGACTGCAATTAGGCGATTGATTTACGATATTAATTTCAGAGATGAGATCAAAAATTAAAAGGTGCAATTTTCAGACTGATAACCTGACTAGACTATTTAAATAATATTTTTTATTGTGGATGTCCCACCGAAAGTTTTTAAGAGAAAAAAACTTAAGCTTTGTAAAAAAAACGGGGATGGTTTTTTCAGAGAAAGCACGTTTTTGTACTCTACTTTTTACACTGTAAAAGCTGTAGGTTTCTTTGAATGTTGTGTTGAACAACCTAAAAATTTCTCGAAAAAGCACTTTATATTGACATCAAATCGATCGTTTATATATGTTACCGCGAATGACCGATATCAAGAGAATGTCGACTCTCACCGGTGTCCGAAATATTTGTTATATCCGATTTGATATTAATTCATTGATGTAATAATATTTTAACATCGGCTGAAGATAAAATGGAAGAAACAACAGTAGGGCACGTTTTTGTACTCTACTTTTTACACTGTAAAAGCTGTAGGGTTCTTTGAATGTTGTGTTGAACAACCTAAAAATTGCTCGAAAAAGCACTTTATATTGACATCAAATCGATCGTTTATATATGTTACCGCGAATGACCGAAATCAAGAGAATGTCGACTCTCACCGGTGTCCGAAATATTTGTTATATCCGATTTGATATTAATTCATTGATGTAATAATATTTTAACATCGGCTGAAGATAAATTGGAAGAAACAACAGTGTAGGAGTACCGGGCAAATGCATACTGGTTAGTGACACTGAACCTTAAAAAAAAACATTCGTGTAGGGCATACCGGGCAGTGGCACTTAACTAGACATAGTATATATTTCAGACATTTACCAAAAAGACTATGTGATTGTCAACAACCACCCATTTCACCCAGTCACTATAATATATACATTTTAAAAGGTTCAGTTTAAACCAAACACCAGTAATGAAGAATGCCTAATTAAATATAAGCGGATTCACATTACTGGTGAATTATTTACGCTTCACATATTATAGAAATAATCATGAGGTTCTTTCTTGCTGTTGTTCATGCCTTATATATATATATATATATATATATATATATATATATATATCGATATATATCGATATATATAATCAGTTGATTCGAATCATTAGTTTTTATAGAAATAGAGGTAAATTTTTATCAATAATTGTTTCTTAAATTTCAGTTGTTTCAAAAGGGTGCTTAGTCATATACAGTAAAAAATTTCCTGTAATATCTAAGTGATTCACACGCATTCGTTATTAAGGACTTAAGATTTTCCTATCGAAGAATTCGATGAATTCAGATTATACATTCAAATACACATTCAAAGTTATTGTAGCTACATTAATAAGTCTAGAGTAACTGCCGACGCCTTTTTACGTTACTTAACGTTGCATTTTCTTTTGCAGCGCAAAAACTATTATATTTGAAATAATGAGAGTTTTGTGAGAGAAATAATGAGAGAGAAAAAATGTACAAGGGTATAAAAACATTCAAGATTCGATTGTTATTTCCAGAATTATCAACTATCTAACTCCCAACTGAAATAATGCAACTACAAAATTGACATTTAACGTACTGAAAGGACTATTTTCATGTGTAAACTTATAACGAGAGTTTTATTTTATTCTCGGCTAAAAGAGGCCAAAAGAGGGAATTCTTTTGGCTTTAAAGAAAAAGACTATTTTTCCATTGTATCCATTTATTTAATCATCTGTTCCGAGATCTTCATAGTATAAGTTCACTCTTGGCTGGATATCAAAATTAATAACAAAAAAAAAAAAAAAATAATAAATAAAGGCAATGAAAAGGAATAATGGATAGACGTTAGATGTCGCTAGACTTGATTCTTTATATTCATATTGAATTTCTAAAAATATATCAGACTTTAAAAAGATGTAAGCCGTTTCCAATTTGAACTCATTTGTATAATATAAGTTAAATTTCTTCTCATTTATCTTTCTTTATTTTGTCACATATCCTGTATTCATATGATATACTTTTTATTCATATGATAAATTTTTTTATTCATATGATACATTTTTTATTCATATGATACATTTATTCTAAATCATTATTCTTCAAGTTCCAAATAATCGTTCATATTTTAACTATTAATATATTAACATATTGCTCTTATATAAAATTATAATAATTATAAACAAATTGAAAAATAAATAGATTTATAAGGGAGGAGAAGATGAGTAAGAGGCAACCTTGGGTTAGGCGAGCAAGGAGAGTATAGGGGACAGTTTGTATTTCTTTTTTTAAAAAAAAGATAGAAAATCTTTTTGTTATCTATTTTTAAAGAATATTTTTTGCTCAAAGTTGTTTTTGAATTCAGTACCGTTATTAAATCTGCTTTGTTTAATATCATTTTTCAATAAGTGAATGTGAAGGGGAAAAAATGATTGCTAAACAACAAGTAAGTACACACGTACAATAAGTAAGTCTAGTAGAAGTGATTTTAGTTCGATATGGACAAACTAGCATGTTTTTAAAATATGCTTAAACCGATTACTTCAAAGAAAATTATTATTTACTTCTCATAAAACATTGCGAAGATTAATTCCATATACGTAACATTTATGGACGAGGCTTTTAATGTTCCAATACGGAAAAAAGATTTCTGGTAGTTACCGTAGATTATGGTAGTTACCAAAGTTACCGTACCTGTATGCTAATGATAAAAAATAACGGTAAAATTTTTTTAGGAAAAACATAATTCTGGTAAATAAATCAAAACATGCGGTATGTGACCACATGTAATCAAAACATACGGTATTTCAACCATTCATATGGTAATTTTTCCGTTCGTATGTATGGCAAAGGTATACCTAAAATTCTCGTTTTCAAAACTAAAGTTGTTATTATCACTCTTTTAGTAAAAATATAAAATTGAAAAGTAAATTTTCCGATTAAATTGTTTTTATGTCATGTCCTAAGGAACAATAATATTATTACCAAATTTATTATTAGTCTGGTATAATTTATTATTAGTCTGGTAATATGGTAAGACCATATTTAATTGTTAATTTTACCTACAATCATTAACAAAGTGATTCGGTAAAAATTACCGTGCTTTTGAATTTTCCATAGAGACAGAAACACGGTAAATGTTACCATATCCCATCAGCAGTTTTGACCACGCTTTTTATCTCAGTGTACCACATGCAGATCGATGAAGCATTTCAAATCCAATTAACATTTTTATTATTTCTGAAATTTTAGTGAGAAAAATAAATCCCGTAAAGGATTTACGCTGTAAAGGTCATTTGGAAGTAATCGCTTTTTCTTTTATTCACTATTTGTGTGAGAAGGTTTATCGACGTCAAAGCTAACTTAAATTATGGATTAACGTGATTTCTAGTACAGAATTAACTTGAAACGTGAAGGTATTAAATATCGATTATGTTCTCCCCCATAAAAAAACATTTTCTCAGTTTTGTAGGTTTAGAGAGAAAGATCATTTTCTAAATATAGAAACGGCAATAAAAGCTCAACATCATAATTTAATTTGAAATTTGATTACAATGATTTTGGTTTGGATTCTGTTTTGTGTATTAAACATCGATTATGTTCTCCCCCATAAAAAAAACATTTTCTCAGTTTTGTAGGTTTAAAGAGAAAGATCATTTTCTAAATATAGAAACGGCAATAAAAGCTCAACATCATAATTTAATTTGAAATTTGATTACAATGATTTTGGTTTGGATTCTGTTTTGTGTATTAAACATCGATTATGTTCTCCCCCATAAAAAAAACATTTTCTCAGTTTTGTAGGTTTAGAGAGAAAGATCATTTTCTAAATATAGAAACGGCAATAAAAGCTCAACATCATAATTTAATTTGAAATTTGATTACAATGATTTTGGTTTGGATTCTGTTTTGTGTATTAAACATCGATTATGTTCTCCCCCATAAAAAAAACATTTTCTCAGTTTTGTAGGTTTAGAGAGAAAGATCATTTTCTAAATATAGAAACGGCAATAAAAGCTCAACATCATAATTTAATTTGAAATTTGATTACAATGATTTTGGTTTGGATTGGGTTTTGTGTATTAAACATCGATTATGTTCTCCCCCATAAAAAAATCATTTTCTCAGTTTTGTAGGTTTAAAGAGAAAGATCATTTTCTAAATATAGAAACGGCAATAAAAGCTCAACATCATAATTTAATTTGAAATTTGATTACAATGATTTTGGTTTGGATTCTGTTTTGTGTATTAAACATCGATTATGTTCTCCCCCATAAAAAAAACATTTTCTCAGTTTTGTAGGTTTAAAGAGAAAGATCATTTTCTAAATATTGAAACGGCAATAAAAGCTCAACATCATAATTTAATTTGAAATTTGATTACAATGATTTTGGTTTGGATTCTGTTTTGTGTATTAAACATCGATTATGTTCTCCCCCATAAAAAAAACATTTTCTCAGTTTTGTAGGTTTAGAGAGAAAGATCATTTTCTAAATATAGAAACGGCAATAAAAGCTCAACATCATAATTTAATTTGAAATTTGATTACAATGATTTTGGTTTGGATTCTGTTTTGTGTATTAAACATCGATTATGTTCTCCCCCATAAAAAAAACATTTTCTCAGTTTTGTAGGTTTAGAGAGAAAGATCATTTTCTAAATATAGAAACGGCAATAAAAGCTCAACATCATAATTTAATTTGAAATTTGATTACAATGATTTTGGTTTGGATTCTGTTTTGTGTATTAAACATCGATTATGTTCTCCCCCATAAAAAAAACATTTTCTCAGTTTTGTAGGTTTAGAGAGAAAGATCATTTTCTAAATATAGAAACGGCAATAAAAGCTCAACATCATAATTTAATTTGAAATTTGATTACAATGATTTTGGTTTGGATTCTGTTTTGTGTATTAAACATCGATTATGTTCTCCCCCATAAAAAAAACATTTTCTCAGTTTTGTAGGTTTAGAGAGAAAGATCATTTTCTAAATATAGAAACGGCAATAAAAGCTCAACATCATAATTTAATTTGAAATTTGATTACAATGATTTTGGTTTGGATTCTGTTTTGTGTATTAAACATCGATTATGTTCTCCCCCATAAAAAAAACATTTTCTCAGTTTTGTAGGTTTAAAGAGAAAGATCATTTTCTAAATATAGAAACGGCAATAAAAGCTCAACATCATAATTTAATTTGAAATTTGATTACAATGATTTTGGTTTGGATTCTGTTTTGTGTATTAAACATCGATTATGTTCTCCCCCATAAAAAAAAACATTTTCTCAGTTTTGTAGGTTTAGAGAGAAAGATCATTTTCTAAATATAGAAACGGCAATAAAAGCTCAACATCATAATTTAATTTGAAATTTGATTACAATGATTTTGGTTTGGATTCTGTTTTGTGTATTAAACATCGATTATGTTCTCCCCCATAAAAAAAACATTTTCTCAGTTTTGTAGGTTTAAAGAGAAAGATCATTTTCTAAATATAGAAACGGCAATAAAAGCTCAACATCATAATTTAATTTGAAATTTGATTACAATGATTTTGGTTTGGATTCTGTTTTGTGTATTAAACATCGATTATGTTCTCCCCCATAAAAAAAAACATTTTCTCAGTTTTGTAGGTTTAAAGAGAAAGATCATTTTCTAAATATAGAAACGGCAATAAAAGCTCAACATCATAATTTAATTTGAAATTTGATTACAATGATTTTGGTTTGGATTCTGTTTTGTGTATTAAACATCGATTATGTTCTCCCCCATAAAAAAAACATTTTCTCAGTTTTGTAGGTTTAAAGAGAAAGATCATTTTCTAAATATAGAAACGGCAATAAAAGCTCAACATCATAATTTAATTTGAAATTTGATTACAATGATTTTGGTTTGGATTCTGTTTTGTGTATTAAACATCGATTATGTTCTCCCCCATAAAAAAAACATTTTCTCAGTTTTGTAGGTTTAAAGAGAAAGATCATTTTCTAAATATAGAAACGGCAATAAAAGCTCAACATCATAATTTAATTTGAAATTTGATTACAATGATTTTGGTCTGGATTCTGTTTTGTGTATTAAACATCGATTATGTTCTCCCCCATAAAAAAAACATTTTCTCAGTTTTGTAGGTTTAAAGAGAAAGATCATTTTCTAAATATAGAAACAGAAATAAAAGCTCAACATCATAATTTAATTTGAAATTTGATTACAATCATTTTGGTTATATTATCGTTTTAGAAATGCATGGATAATTATTAAACTGAACTGCATGACATTTTCAAACATTTTTTTAAAAATATTTTCAACTGAAGTGCACACAAGTATAACTGTTACCGTTAAAGTGCAGAAATCATTTATTCTAAGGTAGAGATTAACTATGGTCATCCGTTAAAATTGCCAAAAAAATGTGTAAAAAAAAAGTGCCATTTCTCAAATTATCTGCATATCTACGTTAAAGTAAAAATAAGACATTTGCTTGAACAAGAGTGACGTTTATAGTACGCTTTAATCAACATAAATTTATTTATTTTCCATTCTAAAAAATGAAGTTACAACAATAATCACATTAGTTGACAGAATTAATCACCCATCACTTTAAAAACTGTAATAGAGAGAATAAAATGAATCGAAAAATTATTACAATTAAAGAAATCGTCATTTCTGAATTTTCCACTAAAGAATCAGGTTAATAAATGTAAGCAATAAAATAGTTAATAGAATGACAGGAACAAACTTTTTAAGAAACCGTTAATGCTCACATTGCTGAAAGCACTTAATTCCACACTTTAGCTGATTAATTTACTTAATCTGTGGATTAGCTTGGTAAAGTGCATATAAACGTATTTTAAAGCTTTAGCAAGAACATAAGCATTTAAGGTGAAGCAATATTTATTTTAGTACAATGTTTTTTTTTATGGGAAAATCAACATATTAATATATATCATAGCAATAAAGCATTATTTGGGTGCCGGTTTTATTTTATTTTATAACCGTCGTTGGACAGCCGACCCAATTTTGAGTTTACGACTACTAATGTTAAACTCCGTTGCCTTGTCCTTTTGATCCTAATCCAGAAGACAAGGAAACTCCTGTACCCCCAGATGTATGATTTTTTATGGGAACATGGAGGACGTTGTGACTCGATAGATTTAACGTGCAGCAGTCTTCATTTACTACGCGGGGAGTCTTCGGCCGGCGGGGATCGAACCCACGATCTCTTGGACATAGTCCTACCAACCAAGCTATCCCCGCCCGGGAGTGCCTCGTAGGCAGGGTGCTGAATTCACGTTCAAGAGAACAAGAGTTCAAATCCAGCTAGTCAAAGTAAATGGTGCACGTTAAATCTGTCCAGTCACAAAGCTCTCCATGTTCCAAATTATTCCTCTGGGGGTACTGAATTGGAGATTGAACGTTCTCTTTTCAGATAAAAATTACGATCTGTGGATGAATGGATGGATGCTTGAATGGGCAACAATACAACGATAGAGCATTATTTGGATAATTTAATAAATCTTTAGATAAGCTCGGTCAACATATATTGGTATTAAAAAAATTTAAAGCAGAACATGTTGATGCAAAAAATGCATAAGCGGAAATATTAACAAACGAGGCTGCATAAGTTATGGATGTTCTTCGTCAAAAAAGTGTTCACAAATAGAACATGAAGCAGAAATGTTCAAAACAATGTTCTTTTAGGCTTCAGCATAACCACAATGTGGTTTCTGGTTTAAACGTATTTTCTGTTTCATGAAAGGGTCAGAAATAAAAGGAAAGATTTTTGTGAAAGAAACAAGAGAATGACACAGACTAATTTAACAGACCAAATGAAGAAACTACATCCGTATTTTAAATTTAGCTATAAAAAAAACAACGATATTTAAAAATTAAATTCATGGATACGAAATCAGAAATAGCAGCATCAATTTTTTTTGTTTGTTTGCTACCTAAACTCAGGTGAAAAATAATTTTTTAATTTTAATTAATATAAATAAATGTGTTAAAGAATATTTTTTAATTTTTAAGAAATTCGAAAGATTCTATCTAAAACAAACTTGCAAAAGATACGAAACTTATTTGTAATAAAATATATTTAAAGCTTAACTAAAAATTGTTGTTAAATGCAAGAAAAATCTTATATAATTGGCCTTTTTTAAAAAGTAAATAGCATTTTCTATTACTTGAAGAGTCGAAATTTTTCATTCCCGTTCTATAAATAGATTCTAATCAAGTCTTTGATAAAGAGAGAAGAAAAAAGGGATTTGTTTTGGTAAAAAAAAGAATATAATCGAACAAACTTGGAAAAAGAAAAACAAGTTCCCCTCCCACCGCATCATTATTTTGCGAGTTCATGCAACTTAAAAGAGTTTATTTGCTAAAGACGATTGAAGTTAGCATAAAAGAAAAGATTAGGTAGTTACTAGTTCTCTTTTGTGTAGTTAAAAATCAGAAATTCTAATTCGTTTCAGTCCATTTTGACATTTTTGGTAAACAAAATTTTTCGGCTTTTATCAGTGTAGAAAAGAATCTTAAAGTTTTTTTTGTGGAAAAAAAAAAAAATGTGGGTAAAATTTCAAATTTCGTAATAATGACTTTTAAAATGAACGCAAATTATGTATTAACCCTTTCGCGACGAGTTTTTTTTTTTTTTTTTTTCCTTTTTTTTTTTTTTTACAACAGAATAATTTTGGTAGCATAAACTATGAGTAGGGCAGCATTATATACGGTAGTGCCATCTATGTTCTGTGAATGAAAATACCTCCAAAAATATTGGCGAGACTGGTGGGAAAGTCTCCCATTAGACAGGGAAGGGTTTCTGTCCCAAAAGTGTTTTTTTTTGAAATTTGCTTGTATTTGGACGTATGTGTCCCATTAGGTACGAAAGGGTTAAGCAAGAATAAAAGATAAACCTAGGTTTGACTGGTTAAAATTGGAAATTATCAAACTTGGACGGAGAAAAACCAAAGACTTTATCTAAAATATAAAGCATTATCCGGGCAATAACGTATTCGTAAAGAAACATCAGTGTGGGCTATATTGGTCAATAACCCTTAACATTTAAAAACATGAGTGAACAAAATAGCAGTCAAGAGTTTAAAAATCATCCGTGAGTGGAATACCGGTCCTCTAGGGGAGCTGTAATGGCTCAGGGGATAGAGTGTTTGCCTTCCAATGAGGGAACCATGTTCGAATCAAAGCGATGGCTTGTCGATACGAAATCCAAATCCGGATTGATTCGGCCACAGTGATGACGTAAAATACCCTCAGTGGTTACGTATTATGTGTTAGAGTCTCCTTGCTGATGGGCTAACAGTGGGAGGTTTTCGTTGTTTTCCTCTCCGTGTAACGTAAATGCGGGTTAGTTCCATAAAAAAGTCCTCCAGGAAAGCAAACTTTCTCCAAATACTTGATCCAGGAGTTCCCTTGTCTTCTGGAATGTGTTATAAATTGCAAGGTTACGGAGTTGAGCAGTAGACGTAAATCCCCCAAAAATGGGTCGTCTGTTCAACGACGGTTATATCGTAGGAAGTTCCAGCTGCTGTTTTTTATATTGAAATGAAAAGCCCGGTATACACTTATTCCACGCATTTATGTCGGTATCCTACGCAAGTATAAAGATCATTGTAAGGTAATCCCTACATTGATGTTTTTTTAAGTGCTGTAGTCCTCGGTATACACTTGCTCGGTTTTTTACACACCGATGTTTTTTTTTAATATTTTTTTTTTTTCGTTTTTCTTAAAATCAAGTTGGTAACCTCACATTAACAAACAACACATTAGTTGACTAAAATCACAAAACAACACAATTAGTTGACAGAATGAATCATGAATCCCTTTAAAATGCGTAAAACAAAGAATTAAACAGTTTGAAATATTTTTTCAATTTAAGAAATTAGGATAATTTCAATTATTTATTTTTTAACATTTAACATAATCAAGCATGAGAAGATCATAAAATATGAAAATCATTGTCTGGTATTCCAAACAATGACATTTTTTAAGTGCTATAGCCCCCGGCATGTACTCGGGGTTTCACAAACTAATGAAGAAAAAAAATCAAGTTGCTACAATCGAACAATCAACACATTACCTTTAAAATGAGTAACGCTAATATTCGAACGGTTTAAAATATTATTTTGTTTTCAATTTAGGGAATTAAGATAACGTCAATTATTTATTTTTCAAAATCTAATGAAAACATGTCAATAAACACAATGAAAAAATCAACGAATTATTCTTCAGAATGAGAGAAACGGTGAGCAGTGACGATACGGAAACCGGAAATATTAAGCAAAAAAACCGCATTTCACCGGAATATTACAGCTAATCTTCAAATGATGTGTTTCGAGCAGTTATGTATTGTCCAAATTCTTAGACGCACTCTAAGATGTAAAATCTTAATTATCATGTGATACAGCGTTTTTACGGTTTACGTTAGTGTATCCATTGGCTAAAGTAATAATATAAATTTGAGGATAGGATAAATGAGACGATATATTATATAGAATATATCAAGCATTATATTAGTTCATTATAATAATTAGATCAAATTATTAGACCAATAATGACATGTTTTGCATGCATTACTTATATAAATACATGTAATGGTTTTTTATTCAAGAGATTTACTTATTTATTTTTAACGTATTGCATTACCCGAACGTAAACAAATGCAAATCGTTAAAACAATAAAGCTGTATAGTATGAAATTAAGATTTTACACAGAATCTTATAGAGCGTCTAATTATATGGCTGTATGCATAAAATTTAATTGTAATGGTGTTCTATCGGTTGGAAACAACGCAAAATTTGTGGGATGCATCACAACATTAATTTTGAATTAGTAAAACTAAATTCTTTTAAAAACATCCGGGGGTATTAAAAATATATTTATTTATTTATTTATTAAAGCCGGCAAAATTCTGTTTTAATCAAAGTTTCATAGAACAATCTTCTTGTATTTGCAGTACTTTTTTTTATTGAATCGAAAATTCTGTCAATGAGTTAATGCAAACTTAAATGAATTGATATTGCTTCGAGAATTTCTCATTTAAAGAAAATGAAAAACTGCTCCCCATTGGACATTTTTAAAACCTACACATCAATTAAAATTATTATTAAGATGCAAAATGAATTCTATTGCAGTATTTCAATATCCTATGAGAAAATAGGCAAGTGCTTGAGAAAGTTATTCCAAAATTAAAATTATATTCGTTTTTTTTTTTATTATTTTCAAATTAATTTTTTGGTATGATTATTAAAAGGGAATATATCTGAGCGTTTTACATTTCGAAACCGTTTAATAAAAGAATTAATTTAGTTGCAGTCAACCATTTATAATTTTTTCTGAATTTAATTTGAATATTCCCTGTATAAAATTGAGTTTTTCTATTAAAGAATTTAATTTTTATGTCATGCTTTATTTCTATCACTATTATTGTTTTATAGTAGTAGGGATTCATTTTTGTTCATATGAATAGATGGTTAAGGATTCTTTCGCTAACTAACTGTTGACACAAATTTCCCTTTCAAATAAAAATTATTTTTAATAAAAATTATAAATTTTTATAACTTAGAGCTATTTGACTGGTTTATTTGAGGTTTTACTTATAAAATTAGGAAGTAGTTCAACATGGTATAAATAATTTTAATTATTGACGAGTGTAATTCAAACAAAATTATCATTTTCAAATTAATCATCAAAAATATTTGCCAATAATAATTTTTCATCAAAATATCTATTATTACCAAATTAGGAACGAATTTTAAATGAGAAAATATATTGTTTCTAAGGCACTCTCTAACCATTTGATAATTAAGTGAAAAAGGTTCGTTTGAAAAGAAAGCACCGCTAGGGTGAAAGTACGATTTAGGTTTGAATTTCAGGTATAGGTGGCGGCACCACTTTTTATAAATCCCTTCAGTCATGATACTTCTCAGCGACCACAGACTGAACTTGGTGGGTCTCAGGATTGAACCTTTCCGATTCTCTAACCACTGGATTAATAAGGTACGATAGAAAATATAAATATACGATTTTTAGTCAAACTATCCAACTGATCTCGGTTGAACTATTTTAAATGGATTTTTGTATATAGAAAACCGAATATTAAAAAGAAAGGTATTTCGGGTGAAATTTTTTTTTTTGGACTCTTTTAAATGGATTTTTGTACGTAGAAAACATTAAAAAATAAAAAGGTATTTCGGGTTAATTTTTTTTTCTGCTGAAAACCAACGCTGCCAAGCCAGCAGTTAATAAAGTACTTTTTCTTATATTAATTATGAAGTACTGGAGTATTTTTTTTTATATTAATTATATTATATTAATTTTCTTACATTAATTATGCCTTTTTAAAATTATTATTTTATTATTATCCATTAATCCAGTATTTTATATTAATTCCTGTTATATTAGTTTGAACTTTTGACTTCAAATGAAACATTATTTTTTTTTTGTAAAATAATTATTATTTAGCCGGTTTTATCAAATTCTCAAATTTACTATATATAATTAACTATTCTTAACAGAACAAGAAAACAATACAACAAAATTAAAAACATTTTATTATCGAGAGGATTCTAATTTGCATTCACAAATAAATAATTAACATTTAAGCCATCAACTACAACACAGAATTGTCTACGAATTTTTCTAAATTTAGAAACTTAACATTCTTCTTTAAGTGTTATTCCTTCAAGATTTATCCAAATCATTTTATGATTTATGTTTAGAAATAAATTTAATTAATTTTCTTGAGCATTTAACTATTTGGAAATACTGTTGCTTAACGAGCGATAGTTTTAATTTATGAAATGGCTTTATGAAAATACGATTAAGGACAACGTAAACGATTTTTCATAACCCACTATTCTAATGTGCTGTATATGAAAACAAAGATTTGGGATTCGATCCCCAGTAGCGGCTTGAGGTCCATCCAACTTTAATTTTATGCGCACTAGCTTGTCTGGGAAGTAAAGGCGGCCTGTGCACAATGCTGACCAAAGTGGTTGACCGTTGGTCACGAAATTGTGAGGCCAACCTCCATGAACCCCCTGGCACACAATAGGTTATTGCTTTTGTATACATGAAAATTGAGCTACATATGACCTACGGCAACATAAAGGCTGGGCTATTATGAAAAACGTCTGTAGCCTTGTCATTTTGTACCCAATCCAAAAGACAAGGAAACTCCTGGATCAAGTATTGAGAGAAATTTGCCTCCGCGGAAGATTTTTGACCCGCATTTGTGTTACATGGAAAAGAAAACCACAAAATCCTTCCACAGTAAACCTGACAACAAGGGGACCCAAATCGATGACCCGTCTAGCGCTGAGGTTATTTTACGTCAGTACGGTGGGCGGCGCGAGCCGGGTGCGAAATTTGTATCGACCAGCCCTCTCGGGGATTCAAACCCGGGTCACCTTTTTGTAAGGTGAATGCTCTGTCCCTTGTGCCACCCTGGCTCGAATGCAAATATTTTATAACCGTCGTTGAACAGCCGACCCAATGCTTTGGGCTTACGACTACTAATGTTCAATTCTTCAGCCTTTAAACTTTGAACCCTATCCAAAAGACAAGGTAACTGCTGGTTCAAGTATTGGGAGAAATTTGTCTTCGCGGAGGATTTTTTTAATGGAACTAAATCGCATTTGTGTTACATGGAGAGGAAAACCACAAAATCCTTCCACGGTTAGTCTGACGGCAAGAGGACTCTAACCCATGATCCGCCTACCCTGAGGATATTTTACGTCAGCTCCATGGTCAGTGCGAGCCGGGTGCGGAATTCGTATCGACCAGCCATCGCAGGGATGAAAGCATCTATTTGTCATTTTCCGAAATAGTGTGCTTAGTCCTGCACTTTACTTTCCCTATTTACTTTATTTTTCTAAATACTTTTTTTTATTTCGTAAAAAGTATTTTCCTCATTTAATTTGTTACCTTACAAATTTTTCTTAAAGTGCCCATAGGCTTTTCACTTTTTTGAGTGCTTGGTGGGTAATGTGCAGGTAATCTAGGTAGTTTAATGCTTACCTAGATAATTTGAGAAATGAAACGGATAATTAACGGATAAGCTGTTAATTTGCACATTATTCAGATAAGCTGTTCAATAAATCACTTCTACACTTTAGATATAAAACATAAACTTATATAGGGCCAAATTATTCGACGCAAAATAAGGTGTGAAATCTTAAATATCAGGCGATGCTATACAGAATTATTGTTTTTACGCGACTATTTTGTACTAGTTTACGTTCGTGTATCAATTGGTTAAATTAGGCAATAGATACTATAAATTTGACGATTGGATAAATTAAACGATATATTATATAAATATAGAATATTTATTATATCAGGTTTTATATAAATATATTTTAATGAGCCGGGATAGCCTGGATGGTAGGGCGCTGGGCCCGTGTCCAAGAGTTCGTGGGTTCGATCCCCGCCGGCTGAAGGTTCCCCGTGTAGTAAATGGTGACTGATGCACGTTAAATCTGTCGAGTCACAAAGTCCTCAATGTTCTTCCTCCGGGGGTACTGATCCAGAAGTTTCCTTGTCTTCTGGATTGGTTCAAAACTACAAGGTTACGGAGTTGAACATTAGTAGTCGTAAACCCAAAAAAGGGGTCGGCTGTTCAACGACGGATGTAAAATATATTTAAATAATTAGATCAAATTATTAGACGCACTGTAGTTTCTTAATAATGACATGTTTTGCAAGAGTTTAGAGGCAATATTTTTATATTTAAACATGTGGGTTTAATGGGTTTTAATTCGAGACATTTTTTGTATACTTCCTATTTGTATTTACATTTAAGGTATTGCATTACAATGTTAACCCATTGATACACGACCATAAACAAGTGCAATCCGGTTTCAGTCGCGTAAAAACAATAAAGTTGTATAGTATCACCGGATAATTAAGATTTTACATAGAATCTAATGTGCGTCTAATAATTTGGTCAAAAGACTGTTGTATGCAACAGAAATAAATTTACATTAAATACGTTCCGATATTAATTTTGTGCTTCCTCTTAACAAAATTAATTAAAGACGATTAATTTTTGATACAAGCAGTCATAAAAATGCAAAAGAAAAACTTACAGATTCAATCAATAACTGGATAGAACAGTATGATACAAGTAGTATTTCATCGATTCGCTTTGAAGTAAAAAAAAAAAAATGCTGTAAACGGAAGAAAAAAATGAACTATAGGGACGACGAGAAATGGACAGAGTAGACGTATTCGACGATGTTTGCTATAAATTTAGCGTGGAAGAAATTTTCAATATAATATCCTCATCGCGTGCGTCGTTTGTTGATCTTAAGAACCCCTCAATTCCTACGATCGAATCAATGGAAGAACATAACTTAAAGAACGTTACTCCTAAGTACAGAGCAGGAGAATATGTTATGTAATTAAATGGCTAGACTAGATGGTTTCAGTATATTCCGAATATTAAGTTAATTACTTCATCTTTAAAAAAAAGTTATCCTTTCTTTATAAGTTATAATTTTCTTTTATCGACGACGATATTAATATATAATAGCGCCGTAATTTAAAAAATGTAATTAAAAACATAAGGTAATTATTTAAGCTACACTAACTATATAAAAACTATTTTGAGCTTTGTGTAATGTAAGAGAAATTCAAATGTTTTATTTTTTATGCATTTTCTCATGGTTCCTTAGATACTATATATATATTGTATATATATATATATATATATATATATATATATATATATATATATATATATATATATATATATATATATATATATATAGATATGTATATGTATATATATATATATAGATATGTATATATATATATATAATATAGATATGTATATATATATATATAGAGAGAGAGAGAGAGTACCGGTCATAAGTTCAGACTCACTTGTATTTATTTCAAAACTTTCAAAAATAGTTTAAATATTTCTGACATAAACATATAACTTATTGAACATAAGCATCAAAAAACGTCTCAAAATGCTGGTTCTATTTAAAACTATTCATTATTTTTTTTATTTTGGGTCTATTCTGTAATTGATTGCGAAATGAACAAAAGTGCATGAAAATACCTATTCCAAAAAAAAAAAAAAAAAAAAAAAAAAAAATTAATTTACTTAAAAGATTTCACTAACTTTTAGTTTATAAACAATTTACTTTTCATCTTCTTTTGTAAGGTTCGTTATAAGTTAAGTTTATGTACACAACACGTTTAAAATATTGATATAATAGCCTCAATTTTCCAGAATAACTTGGGTATATTAAAAACAAATGTCAACATTTTTTATACAATTTATTACAGAAATATGGGCCCACGACCAGAAATAACTGTCTAAACACATGCAGTTATTATTGCAATTCATAGACTACACTATTCAAGTCTTGAACTAATGTTTCTCAGACCAGTGTGGTCGAAACTTTTCAAAGGAAGGAAGAAACTGGCCAAAATGAGAGCCACCAACGACTTAGAATAACGTTCAAACGTAAGTTTATCTGCATTCGAAGTAAGGAAAACTCCAGAAATCTGTGAGGAATTGAAGGCAGTGTCGGTAACTACTGTACGACATCAACTTCGTGACTATAATTTAAAAGGTTGTGTAGCTACTAAAAACCTCTTTTGAAAAACGCAAAATATAGTTAAACGACTACAATTTGCTAAAAAAAATTTTTTAACTGGTCTTTAGAACAGTGGTCAAACGTAATTTTTACTGACGAGTCATATTTGAGTTATTTGGAAGCGAACGAAAGCAGTATGTTCGTCGTTCAGATGGTTAACATATGACAAATCAATGTTTATTACCAACAGTGAAGCATGGTAGAGGTTCAGTCATGGTTTGGGGATGTTTTGCGGGTGACTAGAATGGAGATCTTGTAAGAATAGAGGGAATTACGGACAAAAAAAATATTTTCGCAGAATATTGCAGCATTACTCTTTTCTATGTGGACAGAGAATTTGTGCCAGATCTCAACTAAAACATTGCAAAAACTAATAGAAAGAATGCCAAAATTATGCACTGCTGTGGTTAAGGCTAAAGGAGGATATTTCGAAGAATCCACGTTTGGACGAAATTCATAAGTTATACATAAAATTATAGTTCTTGCCACTGCCGTAACTGTACCTATATTTACCAAAATAAAGTTAATTTGTTCTGATTTTCACTTTAAAAAATTGTTATTTGTTCATTTTTAAAAAAATTAACAGTGAGTCTAAACTTTTGACCGGTACTGTATATATATATATATATATATATATATATATATATATATATATATATATATATATATATATATATATATATATATATATATATATATATATATATATATATATATATATATATATATATATATATATATATATATATATATATATATATATATATATATACAGTTATTGGTAATAATTTTTGGAAATATACTCGAAGAAAATCCCGAAAAAATAAATTCCCTATAGTCTGCATGACGCTATCTGTTAAAACGAATGAAGTTGGTCAAGTCTTTCCTTTTGAATGACGTTCGATTACGTTTATGATTTTTTTAGCAGCCTATTCGGCTACGGAGTTGAACTGGTAAACCCAAAATTGTTCCGACTGTTCAGCGACGGTTATAAAACAAAATATCGCTGTAAAAAATAAATAAATAAACCAATCAGTTCATATAGTTTGGATTAGATACGCGTTTTATATTCTATTTGTAAATCAATACAAATGATGTTTTCCTAAATATTCAATATCTGCTTTTTAAAAAAAAATTTCGAACGTCGAATTAAATAAAAAAAATAAAGAAGAGAAATCAAACTATTTTTTGAGCAAATGAAACGGGAGATAATCACATTTTCATGAAAATAAGAACATTGTTTACTTTATCACTCATCTGTGTTTAATGACAAGAAGTAATTGTATTTGCGAAAGAGAAACAAAAAGCAATCCTCAATAAATATAACTCTTAGATCATCGGTTGTTTATGGATGACAAAAAATATTGCAGAACGTGCTGTTCTTCATCATTCGCTTTGCTCAATAAAAGCGGACATTTCCATTCATTACGTCATTAAGCTATTTTTTTCCACTTCATTGTAAACAGCAAAACAAATGAAGACTGTCAATAACTTTTCAACTCATTATTACGCAGGAGTCTCATACGTCACGGTTTATTCCACAAATACATTTGTCCTGAAATTCAATCGAACCTTTGTGGCGAAACAAAATTTTGACAAACACTTTAGTCTTTGAGGGATTACGTTGGTCCAAAAAAGAAATAATAATATTTAAAGTATAATTAATACTTTTCATTTTAAATATTACATTTTGTTAATATTTAAAACAAGTATTATGAGTATTTTTATTCCTTAAAAATAGTTTTCCCGAAGTGGACTGATCGTTAAGACACAGTTCCCAGCAGATCACGAAGGCAAGCATTATTGGCTGCGGTCAGTCTGCGGGTGGGTGACCAATTGGATCATTCTGCGTATGGACCAAGGGTGTACGGTATGGGTCCTCGTTGAGCTGTTCTATCGTAAAGTGCTCGACTTCTAGTGCAGGTCATCGTGCTACCGAAACGGGGGTGCAATTCCCTCTGCAGGAGATCAAAATTGTGAGGGCATGTCTTCGGATCATCCTCAGAGATGTTTCCCAGACCATCACCAATAGCCCATTGTGCTGCTCTAGTGGGACGTAAATAAACTACAACAACAACAATTAAAAATAGTTTATATTCTATTTGAGGATATTTAAATAGTTTTAGGTTAGTTAAAAATTTTGCTGTTGACAACACTGGTTTTATGGTAAATCATTGTTTTAATGAATAAATTGTTTTCTTAAAAAGTTCTCAATGTGGTCAAAAACGATTAATTGCAAAAATTGAAGTAAATGTATTATATTAGTGTTACCTTTAGTACCGTGTTACCAATGCGTGATAATGGGAGGCTTGCAAGCGACGTAGCTTACGTCGTTTACGTTAGCAACTGTTCTTTCCATTCGGTTTCAAGTAAGCTAAGCTCGCCAAGAATCAATTCTCTAGGATAACAAATTTTATGTCCTTTCACGAAGATTTCAATTCTGTAACTCTATATTTCTTACTTAACACAAAGACAGGCACGAAGCCATGTAGAACATAAACTAATTATGCATCGAAGTTGTCAGGTACACAAAACAAAAATCTATCACGATGTTATAATAAAATTCATAAACAAATAATAAAACTAAGAAGGAATTATATATCAACAAATTTAATACGTGATATTGCTCTGCATTTAATTAACTTCACGTTAATTATTATAACTCATGTGAAAAAACTTCGCTCAACTTTGACACGCCATTTTGTTTATTGACAATGTGGCATGTGTGGATATGTTTAATCTTCTTCTTCTCGAAATGCCAGTACCCAATTGTCTCTTCCAGCAGGGAGTATTAGAATTTTTGAATTTTTTTTAGGATTGGCGGCTAAAATTCCAAATTTCAAGACCCTAGAACAAAAGATTCTGGACTTATTGAAGTTGCTCACAAATTCTTTCTTTTATTACTATAGATAATGGAAAAATAACAAAATAGAGCTCAATTAAATTATTGAAAATAAGATATCATGCTTTCATCAGAATTCTGTTAATGTCTTTATGGAGACTGCGTGTGTCGCAGGGCAGTCTTAGAAAAGACATATTTTCATACTTTTATTCCTCCGTTATCAAAGCCATTATCTTCATCTCTAAACCTGCAACCCGAAGGTATAAACTTTTTGGTAACGCGTTATTAAATGTGTATAGGAGTGTTTTACCCATTGGCAAAATGGGTCTTGTTTTGGGTTTTATGGCGTGGGCACTTTATTCGGACGTTGATAATTTCGCAATTTTTTTAGAATTCTTTTTTTCTTTTTCTTTTCACCAGCAGTCATTCTTAACGTATTTACATAATAATAATTTAGAGTATTTTTCTATTGTTTTTATTATTAACTTATAATTACTGTCTTGACGGTGATTTTAATATATATATATATATGAATATTGAAGAAGGAAGGTCTTGAAACAGATAGCCAGGATCCGTCGATAAACAACCATTGAGACAGTTTTTGAATGTTGTGGCGTTTGTCGGAGTCATTCTTAACGTATTTACATAACAATAATTTAAAGTATTTTTCTATTGTTTTTATTATTAACTTATAATTACTGTCTTGACGGTGATTTTAATATATATATATATATGAATATTGAAGAAGGAAGGTCTTGAAACAGATAGCCAGGATCCGTTGATAAACAACCATTGAAACAGTTTTTGAATGTTGTGGCGTTTGTCGGAGTCATTCTTAACGTATTTACATAATAATAATTTAAAGTATTTTTCTATTGTTTTTATTATTAACTTATAATTACTGTCTTGACGGTGATTTTAATATATATATATATATGAATATTGAAGAAGGAAGGTCTTGAAACAGATAGCCAGGATCCGTCGATAGACAACCATTGAGACAGTTTTTGAATGTTGTGGCGTTTGTCGGAGTCATTCTTAACGTATTTACATAACAATAATTTAAAGTATTTTTCTATTGTTTTTATTATTAATTTATAATTACTGTCTTGACGGTGATTTTAATATATATATATATATATATATATATATATATATATATATATATATATATATATATATATATATATGAATATTGAAGAAGGAAGGTGACGTCTTGAAACAGCCATGGTTTGATAGCCAGGATCCGTCGATAAACAACCATTGAAACAGTTTTTGAATGTTTGTCGGAGTCACACCATAAAAAAAAAATTTGACAAATGGGTAACCAGTGATCGCGATTAAGCAATCACAATTTTTTATTTCACTTTGTTTCTCATTTTTTGTTGTTTAAAACACGGTTTTGCGATTTCATAAAATCTCATATTATTTTTCTCTTCCTTTAGTGGTGACAGAAATGTTTTTGAAAAGAGCATAAAACAGATATTGAATTTTTCAAACAATTTATTAAAAATTCAAATTATATCTATCTCAAATTATTTACAGGTGACACAATGGATCAAGGTTTATTCACTGTTCGAAAACAAAATTCGGTAATTTTTTTTTTTTTTTTTTTTTCCATCCACTATTACTTTTACTCTGTTCATACGATATTGAAAAAAATAAATGCCTATCTTAACAGTTTAAAAGGGTGACCTTAAATATTCTAACTAATAATTAATTTACAGATTCAGACACAAAACGTTCTTGGAAAAACATATCTTTTTAGAAGAGTTATAAAATGTGACATTACATTTCCTTTCAAATATTAAGCTTACACAAAAATAATTACTCTCAAAGGATGAATTTTTATGATTGATTGATATTTATTATTATTTTCATAAAAGAAAGCAAAATTTTGCTTCATTAAAAAGGCTCTTGTGAAACTAAGTAATTTTAAATACCAAACTCCAAAACACTAACTTTTTGTAATAAAATGCTTCGATGTTTGTTTAGGATGCTCTGCTTTGCTGTAGCAACTATACTTAGTAGTTATACTTAGAAAATTGCTTTTTTAGTTTCTTTATTTCGCTTGAATGAGCTATCTTAGCCATGTCTGCAACAAAATGAAAAACTGCAGTCGACGGTTCAAAACTAATAGCAACAAGTAATAACATTGAAAGTTTAAAACGAAAAACAGAAACAATTTCGAAAATGCCAATATAAAACAAAACTTATTCTTTTTTTAATTTAAAAATTATACTTATGAAACCATAATAAATCATTGGCTCTTAAAATATAACAGAATAGAAAGTTAAACGTTAGAATATAAACAATTGAGGCAGATTTTTTTAGAAAACTGATTTTTACGAAAGCCAGAAAGTAAAAACCAGAGTTCAATCCAACGTAAAAAATTACTCTTCACAACATTCGGTTACAGGAAACGAAAACGATAACTTGAGATTTTGATAAAAAATAATCAAAATAAAGTAACTGAATGCCCCCAACTTTAGTAAATACAACAGAACGTTAGAACGCCAATAAAATCGAAGATAGTGTTATAATGGGAAAGAGCCAAAATGTTTCGAATAAAAATATTTGAGTAAGTTCTCCTTTTCCTTCGAATAAAAACTTATTCGGGTCACAGAAGAAAAAAATATGTTCGAAATTCTCGAGAGATTTTCTTCCCATAGTCATGTTTCAGCAAAGGACATAAATATATGCTTATAAAAATGAATCACGTCTTTTCTCGCCAGAGTTAGCTTCTCCATCGAACATTTTCTTACTCGAATAAAAATGGAACTTTATCAATCGTTTTCTTTTCGTTAAGAACTTTCGAAAATGGGAGTGATTTGTGCTTAAAAATGCAGGGGAAAAGATTATCGTGAAGTTCTATTTTTAAGTTCAAAGCCATAATAGGAAAACTTTTTTTTTATAGAATTTCCTTTATCGAAGATAAGTTTCCCATTTATACAACTCGGCACAGACGTCAATTTAAGTCGTCTGCTATTTTTGAAAAGGAACTTTAAGATCAAGTACTCATTAGGAAATGCGCGAAACGGTGAAATTTGAATTTATTACTTACGATGAAGCGATTTTAAAATTCTTTCCAACATATGAGTCGTATTACAATGTTTATTGAAAGAACACCTACGCGCAAGTTTTTTTTTTTTTTTTGGCTCTTTTTTTGTTACAGAGTGTATTAAAAGTAAAAAGTCACCATAGCCATAAGAGGAAAACGCTTTTGTTTATTATTTTAAATAGTTTTAAGGAGTTTAGAACAAAAATCATGTCATGTTTTTGGGTCATGTTTTTAATGTGTGGGAAGAATATATTTTTTAATTCTTTTTTGGTTGGTGACATTTTTTTAAGAAAATTTATTATATTTTATAACAAAACAGCAAATTTATAATATGATGTAAAATGAGAAATTTTTAAATTTATTCGTTTCAATGGAGGAAACAAAATATTGTAAGTTCCATGTGAAGCACTATTCACAATAATTCTTCCACTTATGTGCACAAGAGCATAAAAGAAGTTCAAGATGGATGTTTTGTCAAATTCACGTCGCAAAATACAGTGAAAGTTGACCACTTGCAGTGCATCACATTAGCTGTAAACAACAGGGACATGTGTCACCTTATGAAGAGGCTGAATTGCTCTTTTTTAATATTTAAAAAAAAGGAAGATGATTTTATGTTTTTTTATCAATTTGTTTAAAAAGCGATTTGATTGGGGTTTACTTTTTCCATTTCCTTTTTTTCTAAATAAGATGTTTTGGCATTTTTTTATCAAATTTTTAAAGAGAGAAAATATTTTGGTGTATTTTCATAAATTTTTTTTTAAAAAAAGAGGATTTTATGTTAATTTTTAAATCCTTTAAAAAAAAAACAGATTTGGTGTTTTTTTCTTTTTTTTATCAAATTTTAAAACATTACATCCTTACTTTTACTGTAATTTTATTGTGATTTTTAAGAGATAGAGTTATTATTTTAAAATTATAATTCAATAGACAAGTATTTTTTTCAGACAGAAAGCCGCTTTCCCAAATTAGTCAATTAAAGGACTATTCAAACGCGAATATTTATGATACATCCTAATAAATGAAAAATACAGCACTTTTATGATCACAACAATTATTTAATCAAGCGGATCAAATTAATTTATATATTCTGTATACACCTAAAAACATTTTTAAAAACTTTAAGACATATCTCGGCTTTCTTAAAATAAAATACTTTTATTCACCTTATATACTTAAATATATTTCCTTATTTGGGTATCTTATTATCTTATTTTGAGTAAATTAAATTATAAACAATTGTCACATCAAAATACTTAAAGTCTGATTAACAAAATAAGTAATTTATTATTTTATGGTAATTTATAAGTAGCTTATTACTATTATAAGCAATTTGCACCCTATTACTTTTTGCGATATCAGCGCCATCTGTGAATCAAAATACAAAACATAAACGTTTAATAATTAACCTTTTTTTAGGAGTTGTATACGGGGGGGGGGGTTACAATGAAAGATTTTGAAATTGACCCTGCTCCAACCCCATAGGTGACGTTAGGGATCAAATTTGGTATAATTGTATGGGCCATTTGAAAATATTTCAAATAAAATATGCACAATACTATGCAATACACAATATTATAAGCGTGTATATTTCATACAATATACAAGGATAATGCATGAAATATACGCGTATAATTTGGATTTTTAATCTTAAGCGAATTTATCGAGATATTTCACCATTTCTAACCATTTTGGACACCCTTTTTACAAGCATGTCTCACGTATCATTAATTTTATATTCAAATTTGTTTGATTTCCAAAAACCATTAATAAATCAGTTTTTATAATTTATAGTGAAATGCATATTCAATCCTTCCGAATAATTGTTGAAGTTTTGTATATAATATAAAAAGTGTATATGCGTATTACTAAACAGATGCTGTTCAAAGACACCTAACATTCTTCTTTAAAACTCCCTACATTAAAAAGGAATATCCATAGGATTTCGGCCATCGGGCTAACTGTGAAAGAGTTTCGTGATTTTACCCCGCATGTGACGCAAATTGGGTTAGTTCCATCAAAAAGTTTACTACTAAGTCCAGAGTGTCTCAGTACTTGATCCAGGCGTCATCTGGGTTAGATTCAAAATTAAAAGGCTTTGGAATCGAACATTCATAGTCTTAAACATCGAGTTGGATTGTCTGCTCAGAACCGATTTTAAAATTAAATATAAAATACGGATGCCTATGATATGATATGTAGAACTGCAAAAACTTATTGAATAATAAAATCGGAAAAATCACACAGACCGTTTTGATATTAGGATTTTATTTTTAAACAACCAATCATAATTATGTAATTGCATTCAGTTAATCATTTTTTAAGTTTCTATAAGCTTTAATAACCTTATATTACGAAATAGAGCATCAAGGATATATTTATGCCAACTGCTTTTGTCATTTAAAACAAGCATTTATTTTTAGATAGCCAATCATAATTATGTAATTGCATTCAATTAATGTATATTTATAATAGTTTTTCGTACGTTCGTATTAGCTCTAATTACCTTTCGTTACAAAATGGAATGTCACGGAAAATTCACGCTAACTGATTTTCGGCATTTAAAAAAAGTTTTTTTTAATAAATTGCCTATCATAATTAGGTAATTATGTTCAGCTAATGTATCTATAAAAGTTCTTCTCTGAGTTTTTATTAATTATACTTACTAATTGTTGTAATACACAGCGTAATGGAAGTAAACCTTAATAACCTCCACTTTTTGATGCACGACAATTAATTTTTAAAATAAATAAACATTCGTTTTTATCAAAATGATAGCAATATTTGATTCATTAAAAACGTATCCTTCATATAATTTTATGTAATATGCCGGTAAAATATTTTTTATTGAACTTTTGTTCATTGCACAAAAATTAACGAAACTAGTAGCACATATCTTA
Source organism: Parasteatoda lunata (assembly GCA_949128135.1). NCBI lineage: Eukaryota > Metazoa > Arthropoda > Arachnida > Araneae > Theridiidae > Parasteatoda > Parasteatoda lunata. The sequence continues at coordinate 114,422,542 of OX421972.1, read as the reverse complement.
ATAACTTTTTACACTGAAATTTTTTTTTATGTATCCAAAAATGGTAGCGAATGCTGCAAACCCTAAGTGCTATATTGAAACATCAGATATACTTCTCGGTATAATTAATCCAAAAATGGTAGTTCATGCTGCAGACTTTAAGTGCTATATTGAAACATCAGATATAATTCTCGGTATAATCAATCCAAAAATGGTAGCGAATGCTGCAAACCCTAAGTGCTATATTGAAACATCAGATATACTTCTCGGTATAATCAATCCAAAAATGGTAGTTCATGCTGCAGACTTTAAGTGCTATATTGAAACATCAGATATAATTCTCGGTATAATCAATCCAAAAATGGTAGCGAATGCTGCAGACCCTAAGTGCTATATTGAAACATCAGATATAATTCTCGGTATAATCAATCCAAAAATGGTAGCGAATGCTGCAGACTTTAAGTGCTATATTGAAACATCAGATATAATTCTCGGTATAATCAATCCAAAAATGGTAGCGAATGCTGCAGACCCTAAGTGCTATATTGAAACATCAGATATAATTCTCGGTATAATCAATCCAAAAATGGTAGCGAATGCTGCAGACTTTAAGTGCTATATTGAAACATCAGATATAATTCTCGGTATAATCAATCCAAAAATGGTAGCGAATGCTGCAGACCCTAAGTGCTATATTGAAACATCAGATATAATTCTCGGTATAATCAATCCAAAAATGGTAGCGAATGCTGCAGACTTTAAGTGCTATATTGAAACATCAGATATAATTCTCGGTATAATCAATCCAAAAATGGTAGCGAATGCTGCAGACCCTAAGTGCTATATTGAAACATCAGATATAATTCTCGGTATAATCAAACATCAAAGGCAACTCTGTGTGTCCTTTACTCCAATGTTGTCAAATAGTAATCACCATTTTCCAGTGTTCGATAACACTAAAGTTTATATTACAATGCTGTGTGTTAAGGTAGTAAAGTCTTGCTACGACACAATTTAAATTAAAAGCCTATAGTGCACGTTATAGGAAAACTTAAATTTTTGAAATAAAATTAATTTGTAAATTCAGCGCATGCGTGGCAAAAGATTAATAAGGCGAATTTGAACTAGGCCTCTATAAAAACAGACACAAAATTAAATGTTATACATATAAAATTGTTAATAAATGTTAAATGTTTTACGAAAATGAATGTTACGTCTATTGAATGCAATTAACAGATATTTAAAAACCAAACTGTAACTACCTTTATTACACAATTAGAAATATACATACATTTTTAACAGTTGAGCATTTTTATTCCTGTAGACACATAGAAGCCTGGAAGACAACAAATCCACACTATTTCGTACTCGAATGTAAACAATCTATGGACGATATCCAAAGGATGTTAAAATCGGCATTTTTGAAAGTAAAAATAATTCACGATTTGCGTAAGTGCAGGTGAGCTTGGAGTAAACATTCTCAATTGGTAGATAAGATCTCTTGATTTATCGTTAACTAAAAATAACGCTGAGGTTGTTCTCTCCCGAATTCGATAAGATATTACTCTATATTTTATTTTTTTCCATGTAGAGCACAACTTTTAAATTCCTGAAGAAATATGAATAGAAACTTTTTTACATAAGTCTGATTCATTCCAATTATCAAACTATTTATTAATAGGTCTGCAATGTTCTACCGTTCAATTGAATCAATAGTATCTGTGACTACGAAATCATTTAAAAAATATTTCATTTGATACGTGACATATTTATTCGAATTACTTTCACATCTCTGCGTTCAACAAAATGTACTTTTCGATTATCATGTGCAAAAAGAGTTCAATATTCTCTGAAAAAGGAACGACGACATTTTAGGAATTTATGTCTTTTTTGCGAATTTTCCTTACATCGGCTCTCTGAGAGAGAGAGGATTTCGTTGCGTAATCATACAAAGCAACTCAGCTTTAAACTGTTGCATCGAGATATTTCCAATTCACATGAGTGAGTGAGATAATAAGAAAATTCGAGAAATGATAAAATATTAGAAATGCTTTTCCGTGCAATCTTTATAGATCCACCTCTTGTATTCCTTCATAAAAGTCTTGTTTCTTTTCATTTCTTTTCAAGTTATTATGGTTTCCTTTTGGAAGGCGATAAGGTCCGATTTGTAAGAAAATCTTGGCTTTCTCAGAAGCAGTATCTTTCACATAAAGGATATTTTCCTGATGTTTCACCAAGGAAAATATAAAAAATATACTCACTTTGAAAGCCTTAAGCGTGAAGTATATATTCAATTTTATACTGTAAAAATATGCATTATTTTAGAGGTCATTAACTTGGAGACAAACATGGTAATTAAAAACTAAATAGTACTCATAATGCTATGAGATTTCACTCAACTGTTAAACGCTGTCATAAATTTCGCTATACGTAGTATTACTTTTAAATATTAAATAAAAGTTGTAATCACCTTATGACGATCACTGGTTACCTATGGGTCAAATGATTTTTCTTTCTGGATTGACTCCGATAAACATTTCAAGTCATGGGTTGCAAAAACTGTCTCCAATCATGTTTGATTGTCGTCGGATTGGTTTTCAAATCCTGGCTATATACGTGTTTCAAGGCGTCACAAAATACTTTTTCTTCTTCAGGATTTATATTTATATTAAAATCACAGTCAAGACAGTCATTATAAGTTAATAATAAGAATAACATGAAAATACTTTCAACTATTATTAAGTATATATATATATATATATATATATATATATATATATATATATATATATATATATATATTAAATGGCGGGCACTTCGGACGAAGACCCATTGGCCAAAGAAAATGCCAGAACTGCTTTCTCTCTTTTCGTTACTCAGTGGGCACCTGTGGCGAAGCCACGGCGGTGGAGCAGCGTCGCCCACGTCACACTACCACAAACCCGTTTATAAAGCGGGTTACATTCACACAATCACACACAAAGGAGAAAGGACATAGAACACAAAGAGAGAGAAAGAAACATCCATGTCTTGAGCAAGATTCGAACCCCCAACCAGCGGCTCCGCAGTCAGGCACGCTAACCACTCGGCCACCTGGCCGGGATAATTATGTATTAATGCCTGCTAGTGTAAATAAAAAGAAAAATGTCAACGGTGACCATAGCAACGCATGCAATGACGACGCATGCGCACTGTATACTATTACTCTTGAACACAGTTGAAAAGTGTTTGGGACGCCATCCAATCCAGACCAAGACCCATTTTGTCAATGGGTAAAATAAATCAGTAATTCTTAACACGTAAATATTTAAGATTGTTGACTGTACAGTAAAGAGAAATTTTTTCCGAATATTTAAAAAAAATTAGATCAAATATGTTTTTAGGTTAGTAGCAAGGTGCTTAAGTAGTAACTGTGGCATGAAGAGTCACATCAGTCAATACTATTTTACATTATGAATTGGATTAGATGTCTGGGATATGAGGAGTGACTTACCCATTGTCTGACAAATAAGATGAAATGTTCCCCTGGGGACACATCCAAAATATTAAACCTCTAATATTTCCGATAGCTTAATAATTGTTATATGAAGAGTAACGGCAGGTAATTTTTACCTGTTACGTGATATCATCACGTCACTGTTGGAAACAATGTAGAGGACATGAGGAGAATGACGTTATCATTCAGATAGATCCCTATGATTACGTTTCTAGTTATCAGATGATTGAAAACTAAAACCTGGTTAAAAATTTTTTTAATTTAATATGCCGTCATTTTGTTAAAATATTCTTAAAAATGTCCTACGTTTAACAGAAACTACACAAACAAATGTTATTGTCGTCATAGGGTTAAAATATTTTAAAAAATATTCTACCTTTAACAAAAGCTACACTAACAACTGTCACCGTTTTGTTAAAATATATTTAAAATATCCTTCGTTCAACAGAAACTATACTAACAAATGCTATTGTCGTCATAGGGTTAAAATATTCTACCTTTAACAAAAGCTACACTAACAACTGTCACCGTTTTGTTAAAATATATTTAAAATATCCTTCGTTCAACAGAAACTATACTAACAAATGCTATTGTCGTCATAGGGTTAAAATATTCTACTTTTAACAAAAGCTACACTAACAACTGTCACCGTTTTGTTAAAATATATTTAAAATATCCTTCGTTCAACAGAAACTATACTAACAAATGCTATTGTCGTCATAGGGTTAAAATATTCTACCTTTAACAAAAGCTACACTAACAACTGTCACCGTTTTGTTAAAATATATTTAAAATATCCTTCGTTCAACAATAACTATACTAACAAATGCTATTGTCGTCATAGGATTTAAATATTCTACCTTTAACAAAAGCTGCACTAACAACTGTCACCGTTTTGTTAAAATATATTTAAAATATCCTTCGTTCAACAATAACTATACTAACAAATGCTATTGTCGTCATAGGATTAAAATATTCTACCTTTAACAAAAGCTGCACTAACAACAGTCACTGTTTTGTTAAAATATATTTAAAATATCCTTCGTTCAACAGAAACTATACTAACAAATGCTATCACAATGATTTTGTCAAAATATTTTTAATATGTCCAACGTCTAACAGAAGCTATACTAACAAATGCTTTTTAAAATTTATTTCACTATAAAGTCTACTATAAATATTCATAGCTAAGTTTTACGTCATTAAACAAATTTCTTTTAGAAACTATTTTTACAGTAATTAATTTTCTTAACAACATTTGAAAATTAAAACATGTGTTTTATTTTTATAAGCGCACAAAAAGTTTCCTTGAACTGCAACTTGAAAAATGTTTGTTCAATAGTTAAATTTTACAATTTTTATTTTGTTTTGCATAAATGTTACCGGACGGGTAATAAATTTGAATTTAACCCGGACTAGGCGGAATGACAACTCCAGCAGGAATCAGTCGGGTAGAAGATTCAATTTTCACCCAATTCCCGGTACTTCTCTAGTTTTAACTTAATTCTTCTGATATCGAAAATAAATAAATGACATCATGTTAATTTCCTTAACTCTCATAATATTTTAAACTATTTAATTCCTAGTATTATAATTTTAAATGATTCTATCAACTAATGGTTCGATTGTAGTAGCAAGTTATTGTTTTTCCAGTAAAGTAGAAAAGTTATTGTTTTTCCAGTAAAGTAGAAAAGTTATTGTTTTTCCAGTAAAGATCCCTTTTACGATTACTTACAGAGTAATGTTACAGTTGATCTTTGTAAATTGTAGATCACCTAGGTAATTAAAGAAATGGAATTATTTTTGAGCACTCTAACGGATAACTCGAGTTGACCTTCACATTAACTAGATAATCTATAGAATAACTCATTTCTACGATTGACTGATGACATAAGCATCTTTAAAAACGTCCTTAACATAAAACATTGTTCTTATTTCTCAACCATCGTAACGACGCGATGAGTCGTAAAAAAACTTGAATAAATTCAAAGTATTTTGTTATAAGATATTTAATCTGTCTCTTCGGGGCATTTTAGGAACTTCCTAATCCAAACAAATTTTGAGATGTCAAGTCCCTTTCCTTTCCCACTGGGAGACACAAAATTTGATTCCGGCGGAATGATTGGAGTTATACCCTTTTTTGGGAGGGGGGAAGGAAGAGAGAAAGTCTTCTAACAGTATTATATTTTTTTATAAGATATTTAATCTGTCTCTTCGGGGCATTTTAGGAACTTCCTAATCCAAACAAATTTTGAGATGTCAAGTCCCTCGCCTTTCCCACTGGGAGACACAAAATTTGATTCCGGCGGAATGATTGGAGTTATACCCTTTTTTGGGAGGGGGGAAGGAAGAGAGAAGGTCTTCTAACAGTATTATATTTTTTTATAAGATATTTAATCTGTCTCTTCGGGGCATTTTAGGAACTTCCTAATCCAAACAAATTTTGAGATGTCAAGTCCCTCGCCTTTCCCACTGGGAGACACAAAATTTGATTCCGGCGGAATGATTGGAGTTATACCCTTTTTTGGGAGGGGGGAAGGAAGAGAGAAGGTCTTCTAACAGTATTATATTTTTTTATAAGATATTTAATCTGTGTCTTCGGGGCATTTTAGGAACTTCCTAATCCAAACAAATTTTTAGATGTCAAGTCCCTTTCCTTTCCCACTGGGAGACACAAAATTTGATTCCGGCGGAATGATTGGAGTTATACCCTTTTTTGGGAGGGGGGAAGGAAGAGAGAAAATCTTCTAACAGTATTATTTTTTTTTATAAGATATTTAATCTGTCTCTTCGGGGCATTTTAGGAACTTCCTAATCCAAACAAATTTTGAGATGTCAAGTCCCTCGTCTTTCCCACTGGGAGACACAAAATTTGATTCCGGCGGAATGATTGGAGTTATACCCTTTTTTGGGAGGGGGGAAGGAAGAGAGAAGGTCTTCTAACAGTATTATATTTTTTTATAAGATATTTAATCTGTCTCTTCGGGGCATTTTAGGAACTTCCTAATCCAAACAAATTTTGAGATGTCAAGTCCCTCGTCTTTCCCACTGGGAGACACAAAATTTGATTCCGGCGGAATGATTGGAGTTATACCCTTTTTTGGGAGGGGGGAAGGAAGAGAGAAGGTCTTCTAACAGTATTATATTTTTTTATAAGATATTTAATCTGTCTCTTCGGGGCATTTTAGGAACTTCCTAATCCAAACAAATTTTGTGATGTCAAGTCCCTCGCTTTTCCCACTGGGAGACACAAAATTTTATTCCGGCGGAATGATTGGAGTTATATATCCTTTTTTGGGAGGGGGGAAGGAAGAGAGAAGGTCTTCTAACAGTATTATATTTTTTTATAAGATATTTAATCTGTCTCTTCGGGGCATTTTAGGAACTTCCTAATCCAAACAAATTTTGAGATGTCAAGTCCCTCGCCTTTCCCACTGGGAGACACAAAATTTGATTCCGGCGGAATGATTGGAGTTATACCCTTTTTTGGGAGGGGGGAAGGAAGAGAGAAGGTCTTCTAACAGTATTATATTTTTTTATAAGATATTTAATCTGTCTCTTCGGGGCATTTTAGGAACTTCCTAATCCAAACAAATTTTGAGATGTCAAGTCCCTCGCCTTTCCCACTGGGAGACACAAAATTTGATTCCGGCGGAATGATTGGAGTTATACCCTTTTTTGGGAGGGGGGAAGGAAGAGAGAAGGTCTTCTAACAGTATTATATTTTTTTATAAGATATTTAATCTGTCTCTTCGGGGCATTTTAGGAACTTCCTAATCCAAACAAATTTTGAGATGTCATGTCCCTCGCCTTTCCCACTGGGAGACACAAAATTTGATTCCGGCGGAATGATTGGAGTTATACCCTTTTTTGGGAGGGGGGAAGGAAGAGAGAAGGTCTTCTAACAGTATTATATTTTTTTATAAGATATTTAATCTGTCTCTTCGGGGCATTTTAGGAACTTCCTAATCCAAACAAATTTTGAGATGTCAAGTCCCTTTCCTTTCCCACTGGGAGACACAAAATTTGATTCCGGCGGAATGATTGGAGTTATACCCTTTTTTGGGAGGGGGGAAGGAAGAGAGAAAGTCTTCTAACAGTATTATATTTTTTTATAAGATATTTAATTTGTCTCTTCGGGGCATTTTAGGAACTTCCTAATCCAAACAAATTTTGAGATGTCAAGTCCCTCGTCTTTCCCACTGGGAGACACAAAATTTGATTCCGGCGGAATGATTGGAGTTATACCCTTTTTTGGGAGGGGGGAAGGAAGAGAGAAGGTCTTCTAACAGTATTATATTTTTTATAAGATATTTAATCTGTCTCTTCGGGGCATTTTAGGAACTTCCTAATCCAAACAAATTTTGAGATGTCAAGTCCCTCGCCTTTCCCACTGGGAGACACAAAATTTGATTCCGGCGGAATGATTGGAGTTATACCCTTTTTTGGGAGGGGGGAAGGAAGAGAGAAGGTCTTCTAACAGTATTATATTTTTTTATAAGATATTTAATCTGTCTCTTCGGGGCATTTTAGGAACTTCCTAATCCAAACAAATTTTGTGATGTCAAGTCCCTCGCTTTTCCCACTGGGAGACACAAAATTTTATTCCGGCGGAATGATTGGAGTTATATATCCTTTTTTGGGAGGGGGGAAGGAAGAGAGAAGGTCTTCTAACAGTATTATATTTTTTTATAAGATATTTAATCTGTCTCTTCGGGGCATTTTAGGAACTTCCTAATCCAAACAAATTTTGAGATGTCAAGTCCCTCGCCTTTCCCACTGGGAGACACAAAATTTGATTCCGGCGGAATGATTGGAGTTATACCCTTTTTTGGGAGGGGGGAAGGAAGAGAGAAGGTCTTCTAACAGTATTATATTTCTTATAAGATATTTAATCTGTCTCTTCGGGGCATTTTAGGAACTTCCTAATCCAAACAAATTTTGAGATGTCAAGTCCCTCGCCTTTCCCACTGGGAGACACAAAATTTGATTCCGGCGGAATGATTGGAGTTATACCCTTTTTTGGGAGGGGGGAAGGAAGAGAGAAGGTCTTCTAACAGTATTATATTTTTTTATAAGATATTTAATCTGTCTCTTCGGGGCATTTTAGGAACTTCCTAATCCAAACAAATTTTGTGATGTCAAGTCCCTCGCTTTTCCCACTGGGAGACACAAAATTTTATTCCGGCGGAATGATTGGAGTTATATATCCTTTTTTGGGAGGGGGGAAGGAAGAGAGAAGGTCTTCTAACAGTATTATATTTTTTTATAAGATATTTAATCTGTCTCTTCGGGGCATTTTAGGAACTTCCTAATCCAAACAAATTTTGAGATGTCAAGTCCCTCGCCTTTCCCACTGGGAGACACAAAATTTGATTCCGGCGGAATGATTGGAGTTATACCCTTTTTTGGGAGGGGGGAAGGAAGAGAGAAGGTCTTCTAACAGTATTATATTTTTTTATAAGATATTTAATCTGTCTCTTCGGGGCATTTTAGGAACTTCCTAATCCAAACAAATTTTGTGATGTCAAGTCCCTCGCTTTTCCCACTGGGAGACACAAAATTTTATTTCGGCGGAATGATTGGAGTTATATATCCTTTTTTGGGAGGGGGGAAGGAAGAGAGAAGGTCTTCTAACAGTATTATATTTTTTTATAAGATATTTAATCTGTCTCTTCGGGGCATTTTAGGAACTTCCTAATCCAAACAAATTTTGAGATGTCAAGTCCCTCGCCTTTCCCACTGGGAGACACAAAATTTGATTCCGGCGGAATGATTGGAGTTATACCCTTTTTTGGGAGGGGGGAAGGAAGAGAGAAGGTCTTCTAACAGTATTATATTTTTTTATAAGATATTTAATCTGTCTCTTCGGGGCATTTTAGGAACTTCCTAATCCAAACAAATTTTGAGATGTCATGTCCCTCGCCTTTCCCACTGGGAGACACAAAATTTGATTCCGGCGGAATGATTGGAGTTATACCCTTTTTTGGGAGGGGGGAAGGAAGAGAGAAGGTCTTCTAACAGTATTATATTTTTTTATAAGATATTTAATCTGTCTCTTCGGGGCATTTTAGGAACTTCCTAATCCAAACAAATTTTGAGATGTCAAGTCCCTTTCCTTTCCCACTGGGAGACACAAAATTTGATTCCGGCGGAATGATTGGAGTTATACCCTTTTTTGGGAGGGGGGAAGGAAGAGAGAAAGTCTTCTAACAGTATTATATTTTTTTATAAGATATTTAATTTGTCTCTTCGGGGCATTTTAGGAACTTCCTAATCCAAACAAATTTTGAGATGTCAAGTCCCTCGTCTTTCCCACTGGGAGACACAAAATTTGATTCCGGCGGAATGATTGGAGTTATACCCTTTTTTGGGAGGGGGGAAGGAAGAGAGAAGGTCTTCTAACAGTATTATATTTTTTATAAGATATTTAATCTGTCTCTTCGGGGCATTTTAGGAACTTCCTAATCCAAACAAATTTTGAGATGTCAAGTCCCTCGCCTTTCCCACTGGGAGACACAAAATTTGATTCCGGCGGAATGATTGGAGTTATACCCTTTTTTGGGAGGGGGGAAGGAAGAGAGAAGGTCTTCTAACAGTATTATATTTTTTTATAAGATATTTAATCTGTCTCTTCGGGGCATTTTAGGAACTTCCTAATCCAAACAAATTTTGTGATGTCAAGTCCCTCGCTTTTCCCACTGGGAGACACAAAATTTTATTCCGGCGGAATGATTGGAGTTATATATCCTTTTTTGGGAGGGGGGAAGGAAGAGAGAAGGTCTTCTAACAGTATTATATTTTTTTATAAGATATTTAATCTGTCTCTTCGGGGCATTTTAGGAACTTCCTAATCCAAACAAATTTTGAGATGTCAAGTCCCTCGCCTTTCCCACTGGGAGACACAAAATTTGATTCCGGCGGAATGATTGGAGTTATACCCTTTTTTGGGAGGGGGGAAGGAAGAGAGAAGGTCTTCTAACAGTATTATATTTCTTATAAGATATTTAATCTGTCTCTTCGGGGCATTTTAGGAACTTCCTAATCCAAACAAATTTTGAGATGTCAAGTCCCTCGCCTTTCCCACTGGGAGACACAAAATTTGATTCCGGCGGAATGATTGGAGTTATACCCTTTTTTGGGAGGGGGGAAGGAAGAGAGAAGGTCTTCTAACAGTATTATATTTTTTTATAAGATATTTAATCTGTCTCTTCGGGGCATTTTAGGAACTTCCTAATCCAAACAAATTTTGTGATGTCAAGTCCCTCGCTTTTCCCACTGGGAGACACAAAATTTTATTCCGGCGGAATGATTGGAGTTATATATCCTTTTTTGGGAGGGGGGAAGGAAGAGAGAAGGTATTCTAACAGTATTATATTTTTTTATAAGATATTTAATCTGTCTCTTCGGGGCATTTTAGGAACTTCCTAATCCAAACAAATTTTGAGATGTCAAGTCCCTCGCCTTTCCCACTGGGAGACACAAAATTTGATTCCGGCGGAATGATTGGAGTTATACCCTTTTTTGGGAGGGGGGAAGGAAGAGAGAAGGTCTTCTAACAGTATTATATTTTTTTATAAGATATTTAATCTGTCTCTTCGGGGCATTTTAGGAACTTCCTAATCCAAACAAATTTTGTGATGTCAAGTCCCTCGCTTTTCCCACTGGGAGACACAAAATTTTATTTCGGCGGAATGATTGGAGTTATATATCCTTTTTTGGGAGGGGGGAAGGAAGAGAGAAGGTCTTCTAACAGTATTATATTTTTTTATAAGATATTTAATCTGTCTCTTCGGGGCATTTTAGGAACTTCCTAATCCAAACAAATTTTGAGATGTCAAGTCCCTCGCCTTTCCCACTGGGAGACACAAAATTTGATTCCGGCGGAATGATTGGAGTTATACCCTTTTTTGGGAGGGGGTAAGGAAGAGAGAAGGTCTTCTAACAGTATTATATTTTTTTATAAGATATTTAATCTGTCTCTTCGGGGCATTTTAGGAACTTCCTAATCCAAACAAATTTTGAGATGTCAAGTCCCTCGCCTTTCCCACTGGGAGACACAAAATTTGATTCCGGCGGAATGATTGGAGTTATACCCTTTTTTGGGAGGGGGGAAGGAAGAGAGAAGGTCTTCTAACAGTATTATATTTTTTTATAAGATATTTAATCTGTCTCTTCGGGGCATTTTAGGAACTTCCTAATCCAAACAAATTTTGAGATGTCATGTCCCTCGCCTTTCCCACTGGAAGACACAAAATTTGATTCCGGCGGAATGATTGGAGTTATACCCTTTTTTGGGAGGGGGGAAGGAAGAGAGAAGGTCTTCTAACAGTATTATATTTTTTTATAAGATATTTAATCTGTCTCTTCGGGGCATTTTAGGAACTTCCTAATCCAAACAAATTTTGAGATGTCAAGTCCCTTTCCTTTCCCACTGGGAGACACAAAATTTGATTCCGGCGGAATGATTGGAGTTATACCCTTTTTTGGGAGGGGGGAAGGAAGAGAGAAAACAGTATTTTATTTTTTATAAGATATTTAATCTGTCTCTTCGGGGCATTTTAGGAACTTCCTAATCCAAACAAATTTTGAGATGTCAAGTCCCTCGCCTTTCCCACTGGGAGACACAAAATTTGATTCCGGCGAAATGATTGGAGTTATACCCTTTTTTGGGAGGGGGGAAGGAAGAGAGAAGGTCTTCTAACAGTATTATATTTTTTTATAAGATATTTAATCTGTCTCTTCGGGGCATTTTAGGAACTTCCTAATCCAAACAAATTTTGTGATGTCAAGTCCCTCGCTTTTCCCACTGGGAGACACAAAATTTTATTCCGGCGGAATGATTGGAGTTATATATCCTTTTTTGGGAGGGGGGAAGGAAGAGAGAAGGTCTTCTAACAGTATTATATTTTTTTATAAGATATTTAATCTGTCTCTTCGGGGCATTTTAGGAACTTCCTAATCCAAACAAATTTTGAGATGTCAAGTCCCTCGCCTTTCCCACTGGGAGACACAAAATTTGATTCCGGCGGAATGATTGGAGTTATACCCTTTTTTGGGAGGGGGGAAGGAAGAGAGAAGGTCTTCTAACAGTATTATATTTCTTATAAGATATTTAATCTGTCTCTTCGGGGCATTTTAGGAACTTCCTAATCCAAACAAATTTTGAGATGTCAAGTCCCTCGCTTTTCCCACTGGGAGACACAAAATTTTATTCCGGCGGAATGATTGGAGTTATATATCCTTTTTTGGGAGGGGGGAAGGAAGAGAGAAGGTCTTCTAACAGTATTATATTTTTTTATAAGATATTTAATCTGTCTCTTCGGGGCATTTTAGGAACTTCCTAATCCAAACAAATTTTGAGATGTCAAGTCCCTCGCCTTTCCCACTGGGAGACACAAAATTTGATTCCGGCGGAATGATTGGAGTTATACCCTTTTTTGGGAGGGGGGAAGGAAGAGAGAAGGTCTTCTAACAGTATTATATTTCTTATAAGATATTTAATCTGTCTCTTCGGGGCATTTTAGGAACTTCCTAATCCAAACAAATTTTGAGATGTCAAGTCCCTCGCCTTTCCCACTGGGAGACACAAAATTTGATTCCGGCGGAATGATTGGAGTTATACCCTTTTTTGGGAGGGGGGAAGGAAGAGAGAAGGTCTTCTAACAGTATTATATTTTTTTATAAGATATTTAATCTGTCTCTTCGGGGCATTTTAGGAACTTCCTAATCCAAACAAATTTTGAGATGTCAAGTCCTTCGCCTTTCCCACTGGGAGACACAAAATTTGATGAATGATTGGAGTTATACCCTTTTTTGGGAGGGAGGAAGGAAGAGAGAAGGTCTTCTAACAGTATTATATTTTTTTTATAAGATATTTAATCTGTCTCTTCGGGGCATTTTAGGAACTTCCTAATCCAAACAAATTTTGAGATGTCAAGTCCCTCGCCTTTCCCTCTGGGAGACACAAAATTTGATTCCGGCGGAATGATTGGAGTTATACCCTTTTTTGTGAGGGGGGAAGGAAGAGAGAAGGTCTTCTAACAGTATTATATTTTTTTATAAGATATTTAATCTGTGTCTTCGGGGCATTTTAGGAACTTCCTAATCCAAACAAATTTTGAGATGTCAAGTCCCTCGCCTTTCCCACTGGGAGACACAAAATTTGATTCCGGCGGAATGATTGGAGTTATACCCTTTTTTGGGAGGGGGGAAGGAAGAGAGAAGGTCTTCTAACAGTATTATATTTTTTTATAAGATATTTAATCTGTCTCTTCGGGGCATTTTAGGAACTTCCTAATCCAAACAAATTTTGAGATGTCAAGTCCCTCGCCTTTCCCACTGGGAGACACAAAATTTGATTCCGGCGGAATGATTGGAGTTATACCCTTTTTTGGGAGGGGGGAAGGAAGAGAGAAGGTCTTCTAACAGTATTATATTTTTTTATAAGATATTTAATCTGTCTCTTCGGGGCATTTTAGGAACTTCCTAATCCAAACAAATTTTGAGATGTCAAGTCCCTCGCCTTTCCCACTGGGAGACACAAAATTTGATTCCGGCGGAATGATTGGAGTTATACCCTTTTTTGGGAGGGGGGAAGGAAGAGAGAAGGTCTTCTAACAGTATTATATTTTTTTATAAGATATTTAATCTGTCTCTTCGGGGCATTTTAGGAACTTCCTAATCCAAACAAATTTTGTGATGTCAAGTCCCTCGCTTTTCCCACTGGGAGACACAAAATTTTATTCCGGCGGAATGATTGGAGTTATATATCCTTTTTTGGGAGGGGGGAAGGAAGAGAGAAGGTCTTCTAACAGTACTATATTTTTTTATAAGATATTTAATCTGTCTCTTCGGGGCATTTTAGGAACTTCCTAATCCAAACAAATTTTGAGATGTCAAGTCCCTCGCCTTTCCCACTGGGAGACACAAAATTTGATTCCGGCGGAATGATTGGAGTTATACCCTTTTTTGGGAGGGGGGAAGGAAGAGAGAAGGTCTTCTAACAGTATTATATTTCTTATAAGATATTTAATCTGTCTCTTCGGGGCATTTTAGGAACTTCCTAATCCAAACAAATTTTGAGATGTCAAGTCCCTCGCTTTTCCCACTGGGAGACACAAAATTTTATTCCGGCGGAATGATTGGAGTTATATATCCTTTTTTGGGAGGGGGGAAGGAAGAGAGAAGGTCTTCTAACAGTATTATATTTTTTTATAAGATATTTAATCTGTCTCTTCGGGGCATTTTAGGAACTTCCTAATCCAAACAAATTTTGAGATGTCAAGTCCCTCGCCTTTCCCACTGGGAGACACAAAATTTGATTCCGGCGGAATGATTGGAGTTATACCCTTTTTTGGGAGGGGGGAAGGAAGAGAGAAGGTCTTCTAACAGTATTATATTTCTTATAAGATATTTAATCTGTCTCTTCGGGGCATTTTAGGAACTTCCTAATCCAAACAAATTTTGAGATGTCAAGTCCCTCGCCTTTCCCACTGGGAGACACAAAATTTGATTCCGGCGGAATGATTGGAGTTATACCCTTTTTTGGGAGGGGGGAAGGAAGAGAGAAGGTCTTCTAACAGTATTATATTTTTTTATAAGATATTTAATCTGTCTCTTCGGGGCATTTTAGGAACTTCCTAATCCAAACAAATTTTGAGATGTCAAGTCCTTCGCCTTTCCCACTGGGAGACACAAAATTTGATGAATGATTGGAGTTATACCCTTTTTTGGGAGGGGGGAAGGAAGAGAGAAGGTCTTCTAACAGTATTATATTTTTTTTATAAGATATTTAATCTGTCTCTTCGGGGCATTTTAGGAACTTCCTAATCCAAACAAATTTTGAGATGTCAAGTCCCTCGCCTTTCCCTCTGGGAGACACAAAATTTGATTCCGGCGGAATGATTGGAGTTATACCCTTTTTTGGGAGGGGGGAAGGAAGAGAGAAGGTCTTCTAACAGTATTATATTTTTTTATAAGATATTTAATCTGTCTCTTCGGGGCATTTTAGGAACTTCCTAATCCAAACAAATTTTGAGATGTCAAGTCCCTCGCCTTTCCCACTGGGAGACACAAAATTTGATTCCGGCGGAATGATTGGAGTTATACCCTTTTTTGGGAGGGGGGAAGGAAGAGAGAAGGTCTTCTAACAGTATTATATTTTTTATAAGATATTTAATCTGTCTCTTCGGGGCATTTTAGGAACTTCCTAATCCAAACAAATTTTGAGATGTCAAGTCCCTCGCCTTTCCCACTGGGAGACACAAAATTTGATTCCGGCGGAATGATTGGAGTTATACCCTTTTTTGGGAGGGGGGAAGGAAGAGAGAAGGTCTTCTAACAGTATTATATTTTTTTATAAGATATTTAATCTGTCTCTTCGGGGCATTTTAGGAACTTCCTAATCCAAACAAATTTTGAGATGTCAAGTCCCTCGCCTTTCCCACTGGGAGACACAAAATTTGATTCCGGCGGAATGATTGGAGTTATACCCTTTTTTGGGAGAGGGGAAGGGAGAGAGAAGGTCTTCTAACAGTATTATATTTTTTTATAAGATATTTAATCTGTCTCTTCGGGGCATTTTAGGAACTTCCTAATCCAAACAAATTTTGAGATGTCAAGTCCCTCGCCTTTCCCACTGGGAGACACAAAATTTGATTCCGGCGGAATGATTGGAGTTATACCCTTTTTTGGGAGGGGGGAAGGAAGAGAGAAGGTCTTCTAACAGTATTATATTTTTTATAAGATATTTAATCTGTCTCTTCGGGGCATTTTAGGAACTTCCTAATCCAAACAAATTTTGTGATGTCAAGTCCCTCGCCTTTCCCACTGGGAGACACAAAATTTGATTCCGGCGGAATGATTGGAGTTATATATCCTTTTTTGGGAGGGGGGAAGGAAGAGAGAAGGTCTTCTAACAGTATTATATTTTTTTATAAGATATTTAATCTGTCTCTGCGGGGCATTTTAGGAATTTCCTAATCCAAACAAATTTTGAGATGTCAAGACCCTCGCCTTTCCCACTGGGAGACACAAAATTTGATTCCGGCGGAATGATTGGAGTTATATATCCTTTTTTGGGAGGGGGGAAGGAAGAGAGAAGGTCTTCTAACAGTATTATATTTTTTATAAGATATTTAATCTGTCTCTTCGGGGCATTTTAGGAACTTCCTAATCCAAACAAATTTTGTGATGTCAAGTCCCTCGCCTTTCCCACTGGGAAACACAAAATTTGATTCCGGCGGAATGATTGGAGTTATACCCTTTTTTGGGAGGGGGGAAGGAAGAGAGAAGGTCTTCTAACAGTATTATATTTTTTTTATAAGATATTTAATCTGTCTCTTCGGGGCATTTTAGGAACTTCCTAATCCAAACAAATTTTGAGATGTCAAGTCCCTCGCCTTTCCCTCTGGGAGACACAAAATTTGATTCCGGCGGAATGATTGGAGTTATACCCTTTTTTGGGAGGGGGGAAGGAAGAGAGAAGGTCTTCTAACAGTATTATATTTTTTTATAAGATATTTAATCTGTGTCTTCGGGGCATTTTAGGAACTTCCTAATCCAAACAAATTTTGAGATGTCAAGTCCCTCGCCTTTCCCACTGGGAGACACAAAATTTGATTCCGGCGGAATGATTGGAGTTATACCCTTTTTTGGGAGGGGGGAAGGAAGAGAGAAGGTCTTCTAACAGTATTATATTTTTTTATAAGATATTTAATCTGTCTCTTCGGGGCATTTTAGGAACTTCCTAATCCAAACAAATTTTGAGATGTCAAGTCCCTCGCCTTTCCCACTGGGAGACACAAAATTTGATTCCGGCGGAATGATTGGAGTTATACCCTTTTTTGGGAGGGGGGAAGGAAGAGAGAAGGTCTTCTAACAGTATTATATTTTTTTATAAGATATTTAATCTGTCTCTTCGGGGCATTTTAGGAACTTCCTAATCCAAACAAATTTTGAGATGTCAAGTCCCTCGCCTTTCCCACTGGGAGACACAAAATTTGATTCCGGCGGAATGATTGGAGTTATACCCTTTTTTGGGAGGGGGGAAGGAAGAGAGAAGGTCTTCTAACAGTATTATATTTTTTTATAAGATATTTAATCTGTCTCTTCGGGGCATTTTAGGAACTTCCTAATCCAAACAAATTTTGTGATGTCAAGTCCCTCGCTTTTCCCACTGGGAGACACAAAATTTTATTCCGGCGGAATGATTGGAGTTATATATCCTTTTTTGGGAGGGGGGAAGGAAGAGAGAAGGTCTTCTAACAGTATTATATTTTTTTATAAGATATTTAATCTGTCTCTTCGGGGCATTTTAGGAACTTCCTAATCCAAACAAATTTTGAGATGTCAAGTCCCTCGCCTTTCCCACTGGGAGACACAAAATTTGATTCCGGCGGAATGATTGGAGTTATACCCTTTTTTGGGAGGGGGGAAGGAAGAGAGAAGGTCTTCTAACAGTATTATATTTCTTATAAGATATTTAATCTGTCTCTTCGGGGCATTTTAGGAACTTCCTAATCCAAACAAATTTTGAGATGTCAAGTCCCTCGCTTTTCCCACTGGGAGACACAAAAGTTTATTCCGGCGGAATGATTGGAGTTATATATCCTTTTTTGGGAGGGGGGAAGGAAGAGAGAAGGTCTTCTAACAGTATTATATTTTTTTATAAGATATTTAATCTGTCTCTTCGGGGCATTTTAGGAACTTCCTAATCCAAACAAATTTTGAGATGTCAAGTCCCTCGCCTTTCCCACTGGGAGACACAAAATTTGATTCCGGCGGAATGATTGGAGTTATACCCTTTTTTGGGAGGGGGGAAGGAAGAGAGAAGGTCTTCTAACAGTATTATATTTCTTATAAGATATTTAATCTGTCTCTTCGGGGCATTTTAGGAACTTCCTAATCCAAACAAATTTTGAGATGTCAAGTCCCTCGCCTTTCCCACTGGGAGACACAAAATTTGATTCCGGCGGAATGATTGGAGTTATACCCTTTTTTGGGAGGGGGGAAGGAAGAGAGAAGGTCTTCTAACAGTATTATATTTTTTATAAGATATTTAATCTGTCTCTTCGGGGCATTTTAGGAACTTCCTAATCCAAACAAATTTTGAGATGTCAAGTCCTTCGCCTTTCCCACTGGGAGACACAAAATTTGATGAATGATTGGAGTTATACCCTTTTTTGGGAGGGGGGAAGGAAGAGAGAAGGTCTTCTAACAGTATTATATTTTTTTATAAGATATTTAATCTGTCTCTTCGGGGCATTTTAGGAACTTCCTAATCCAAACAAATTTTGAGATGTCAAGTCCCTCGCCTTTCCCTCTGGGAGACACAAAATTTGATTCCGGCGGAATGATTGGAGTTATACCCTTTTTTGTGAGGGGGGAAGGAAGAGAGAAGGTCTTCTAACAGTATTATATTTTTTTATAAGATATTTAATCTGTGTCTTCGGGGCATTTTAGGAACTTCCTAATCCAAACAAATTTTGAGATGTCAAGTCCCTCGCCTTTCCCACTGGGAGACACAAAATTTGATTCCGGCGGAATGATTGGAGTTATACCCTTTTTTGGGAGGGGGGAAGGAAGAGAGAAGGTCTTCTAACAGTATTATATTTTTTTATAAGATATTTAATCTGTCTCTTCGGGGCATTTTAGGAACTTCCTAATCCAAACAAATTTTGAGATGTCAAGTCCCTCGCCTTTCCCACTGGGAGACACAAAATTTGATTCCGGCGGAATGATTGGAGTTATACCCTTTTTTGGGAAGGGGGAAGGAAGAGAGAAGGTCTTCTAACAGTATTATATTTTTTTATAAGATATTTAATCTGTCTCTTCGGGGCATTTTAGGAACTTCCTAATCCAAACAAATTTTGAGATGTCAAGTCCCTCGCCTTTCCCACTGGGAGACACAAAATTTGATTCCGGCGGAATGATTGGAGTTATACCCTTTTTTGGGAGAGGGGAAGGGAGAGAGAAGGTCTTCTAACAGTATTATATTTTTTTATAAGATATTTAATCTGTCTCTTCGGGGCATTTTAGGAACTTCCTAATCCAAACAAATTTTGAGATGTCAAGTCCCTCGCCTTTCCCACTGGGAGACACAAAATTTGATTCCGGCGGAATGATTGGAGTTATATATCCTTTTTTGGGAGGGGGGAAGGAAGAGAGAAGGTCTTCTAACAGTATTATATTTTTTTATAAGATATTTAATCTGTCTCTTCGGGGCATTTTAGGAATTTCCTAATCCAAACAAATTTTGAGATGTCAAGTCCCTCGCCTTTCCCACTGGGAGACACAAAATTTGATTCCGGCGGAATGATTGGAGTTATATATCCTTTTTTGGGAGGGGGGAAGGAAGAGAGAAGGTCTTCTAACAGTATTATATTTTTTATAAGATATTTAATCTGTCTCTTCGGGGCATTTTAGGAACTTCCTAATCCAAACAAATTTTGTGATGTCAAGTCCCTCGCCTTTCCCACTGGGAGACACAAAATTTGATTCCGGCGGAATGATTGGAGTTATACCCTTTTTTGGGAGAGGGGAAGGGAGAGAGAAGGTCTTCTAACAGTATTATATTTTTTTATAAGATATTTAATCTGTCTCTTCGGGGCATTTTAGGAACTTCCTAATCCAAACAAATTTTGAGATGTCAAGTCCCTCGCCTTTCCCACTGGGAGACACAAAATTTGATTCCGGCGGAATGATTGGAGTTATACCCTTTTTTGGGAGGGGGGAAGGAAGAGAGAAGGTCTTCTAACAGTATTATATTTTTTATAAGATATTTAATCTGTCTCTTCGGGGCATTTTAGGAACTTCCTAATCCAAACAAATTTTGAGATGTCAAGTCCCTCGCCTTTCCCACTGGGAGACACAAAATTTGATTCCGGCGGAATGATTGGAGTTATACCCTTTTTTGGGAGGGGGGAAGGAAGAGAGAAGGTCTTCTAACAGTATTATATTTTTTTATAAGATATTTAATCTGTCTCTTCGGGGCATTTTACGAACTTCCTAATCCAAACAAATTTTGTGATGTCAAGTCCCTCGCTTTTCCCACTGGGAGACACAAAATTTTATTCCGGCGGAATGATTGGAGTTATATATCCTTTTTTGGGAGGGGGGAAGGAAGAGAGAAGGTCTTCTAACAGTATTATATTTTTTTATAAGATATTTAATCTGTCTCTTCGGGGCATTTTAGGAACTTCCTAATCCAAACAAATTTTGAGATGTCAAGTCCCTCGCCTTTCCCACTGGGAGACACAAAATTTGATTCCGGCGGAATGATTGGAGTTATACCCTTTTTTGGGAGGGGGGAAGGAAGAGAGAAGGTCTTCTAACAGTATTATATTTTTTTATAAGATATTTAATCTGTCTCTTCGGGGCATTTTAGGAACTTCCTAATCCAAACAAATTTTGAGATGTCAAGTCCCTCGCCTTTCCCACTGGGAGACACAAAATTTGATTCCGGCGGAATGATTGGAGTTATACCCTTTTTTGGGAGGGGGGAAGGAAGAGAGAAGGTCTTCTAACAGTATTATATATTTTTATAAGATATTTAATCTGTCTCTTCGGGGCATTTTAGGAACTTCCTAATCCAAACAAATTTTGAGATGTCATGTCCCTCGCCTTTCCCACTGGGAGACACAAAATTTGATTCCGGCGGAATGATTGGAGTTATACCCTTTTTTGGGAGGGGGGAAGGAAGAGAGAAGGTCTTCTAACAGTATTATATTTTTTTATAAGATATTTAATCTGTCTCTTCGGGGCATTTTAGGAACTTCCTAATCCAAACAAATTTTGAGATGTCAAGTCGCTTTCCTTTCCCACTGGGAGACACAAAATTTGATTCCGGCGGAATGATTGGAGTTATACCCTTTTTTGGGAGGGGGGAAGGAAGAGAGAAAACAGTATTTTATTTTTTATAAGATATTTAATCTGTCTCTTCGGGGCATTTTAGGAACTTCCTAATCCAAACAAATTTTGAGATGTCAAGTCCCTCGCCTTTCCCACTGGGAGACACAAAATTTGATTCCGGCGGAATGATTGGAGTTATACCCTTTTTTGGGAGGGGGGAAGGAAGAGAGAAGGTCTTCTAACAGTATTATATTTTTTTATAAGATATTTAATCTGTCTCTTCGGGGCATTTTAGGAACTTCCTAATCCAAACAAATTTTGTGATGTCAAGTCCCTCGCTTTTCCCACTGGGAGACACAAAATTTTATTCCGGCGGAATGATTGGAGTTATATATCCTTTTTTGGGAGGGGGGAAGGAAGAGAGAAGGTCTTCTAACAGTATTATATTTTTTTATAAGATATTTATCTGTCTCTTCGGGGCATTTTAGGAACTTCCTAATCCAAACAAATTTTGAGATGTCAAGTCCCTCGCCTTTCCCACTGGGAGACACAAAATTTGATTCCGGCGGAATGATTGGAGTTATACCCTTTTTTGCGAGGGGGGAAGGAAGAGAGAAGGTCTTCTAACAGTATTATATTTCTTATAAGATATTTAATCTGTCTCTTCGGGGCATTTTAGGATCTTCCTAATCCAAACAAATTTTGAGATGTCAAGTCCCTCGCCTTTCCCACTGGGAGACACAAAATTTGATTCCGGCGGAATGATTGGAGTTATACCCTTTTTTGGGAGGGGGGAAGGAAGAGAGAAGGTCTTCTAACAGTATTATATTTTTTTATAAGATATTTAATCTGCCTCTTCGGGGCATTTTAGGATCTTCCTAATCCAAACAAATTTTGTGATGTCAAGTCCCTCGCTTTTCCCACTGGGAGACACAAAATTTTATTCCGGCGGAATGATTGGAGTTATATATCCTTTTTTGGGAGGGGGGAAGGAAGAGAGAAGGTCTTCTAACAGTATTATATTTTTTTATAAGATATTTAATCTGTCTCTTCGGGGCATTTTAGGAACTTCCTAATCCAAACAAATTTTGAGATGTCAAGTCCCTCGCCTTTCCCACTGGGAGACACAAAATTTGATTCCGGCGGAATGATTGGAGTTATACCCTTTTTTGGGAGGGGGGAAGGAAGAGAGAAGGTCTTCTAACAGTATTATATTTCTTATAAGATATTTAATCTGTCTCTTCGGGGCATTTTAGGAACTTCCTAATCCAAACAAATTTTGAGATGTCAAGTCCCTCGCCTTTCCCACTGGGAGACACAAAATTTGATTCCGGCGGAATGATTGGAGTTATACCCTTTTTTGGGAGGGGGGAAGGAAGAGAGAAGGTCTTCTAACAGTATTATATTTTTTTATAAGATATTTAATCTGTCTCTTCGGGGCATTTTAGGAACTTCCTAATCCAAACAAATTTTGAGATGTCAAGTCCTTCGCCTTTCCCACTGGGAGACACAAAATTTGATGAATGATTGGAGTTATACCCTTTTTTGGGAGGGGGGAAGGAAGAGAGAAGGTCTTCTAACAGTATTATATTTTTTTTATAAGATATTTAATCTGTCTCTTCGGGGCATTTTAGGAACTTCCTAATCCAAACAAATTTTGAGATGTCAAGTCCCTCGCCTTTCCCTCTGGGAGACACAAAATTTGATTCCGGCGGAATGATTGGAGTTATACCCTTTTTTGTGAGGGGGGAAGGAAGAGAGAAGGTCTTCTAACAGTATTATATTTTTTTATAAGATATTTAATCTGTGTCTTCGGGGCATTTTAGGAACTTCCTAATCCAAACAAATTTTGAGATGTCAAGTCCCTCGCCTTTCCCACTGGGAGACACAAAATTTGATTCCGGCGGAATGATTGGAGTTATACCCTTTTTTGGGAGGGGGGAAGAAAGAGAGAAGGTCTTCTAACAGTATTATATTTTTTTATAAGATATTTAATCTGTCTCTTCGGGGCATTTTAGGAACTTCCTAATCCAAACAAATTTTGAGATGTCAAGTCCCTCGCCTTTCCCACTGGGAGACACAAAATTTGATTCCGGCGGAATGATTGGAGTTATACCCTTTTTTGGGAGGGGGGAAGGAAGAGAGAAGGTCTTCTAACAGTATTATATTTTTTTATAAGATATTTAATCTGTCTCTTCGGGGCATTTTAGGAACTTCCTAATCCAAACAAATTTTGAGATGTCAAGTCCCTCGCCTTTCCCACTGGGAGACACAAAATTTGATTCCGGCGGAATGATTGGAGTTATACCCTTTTTTGGGAGAGGGGAAGGGAGAGAGAAGGTCTTCTAACAGTATTATATTTTTTTATAAGATATTTAATCTGTCTCTTCGGGGCATTTTAGGAACTTCCTAATCCAAACAAATTTTGAGATGTCAAGTCCCTCGCCTTTCCCACTGGGAGACACAAAATTTGATTCCGGCGGAATGATTGGAGTTATACCCTTTTTTGGGAGGGGGGAAGGAAGAGAGAAGGTCTTCTAACAGTATTATATTTTTTATAAGATATTTAATCTGTCTCTTCGGGGCATTTTAGGAACTTCCTAATCCAAACAAATTTTGTTATGTCAAGTCCCTCGCCTTTCCCTCTGGGAGACACAAAATTTGATTCCGGCGGAATGATTGGAGTTATATATCCTTTTTTGGGAGGGGGGAAGGAAGAGAGAAGGTCTTCTAACAGTATTATATTTTTTTATAAGATATTTAATCTGTCTCTTCGGGGCATTTTAGGAATTTCCTAATCTAAACAAATTTTGAGATGTCAAGTCCCTCGCCTTTCCCACTGGGAGACACAAAATTTGATTCCGGCGGAATGATTGGAGTTATATATCCTTTTTTGGGAGGGGGGAAGGAAGAGAGAAGGTCTTCTAACAGTATTATATTTTTTATAAGATATTTAATCTGTCTCTTCGGGGCATTTTAGGAACTTCCTAATCCAAACAAATTTTGTGATGTCAAGTCCCTCGCCTTTCCCACTGGGAGACACAAAATTTGATTCCGGCGGAATGATTGGAGTTATATATCCTTTTTTGGGAGGGGGGAAGGAAGAGAGAAGGTCTTCTAACAGTATTTTATTTTTTTATAAGATATTTAATCTGTCTCTTCGGGGCATTTTAGGAATTTCCTAATCCAAACAAATTTTGAGATGTCAAGTCCCTCGCCTTTCCCACTGGGAGACACAAAATTTGATTCCGGCGGAATGATTGGAGTTATACCCTTTTTTTTGGGAGGGGGGAAGGAAGAGAGAAGGTCTTCTAACAGTATTATATTTTTTATAAGATATTTAATCTGTCTCTTCGGGGCATTTTAGGAACTTCCTAATCCAAACAAATTTTGTGATGTCAAGTCCCTCGCCTTTCCCACTGGGAGACACAAAATTTGATTCCGGCGGAATGATTGGAGTTATATATCCTTTTTTGGGAGGGGGGAAGGAAGAGAGAAGGTCTTCTAACAGTATTATATTTTTTTATAAGATATTTAATCTGTCTCTTCGGGGCATTTTAGGAATTTCCTAATCCAAACAAATTTTGAGATGTCAAGTCCCTCGCCTTTCCCACTGGGAGACACAAAATTTGATTCCGGCGGAATGATTGGAGTTATATATCCTTTTTTGGGAGGGGGGAAGGAAGAGAGAAGGTCTTCTAACAGTATTATATTTTTTATAAGATATTTAATCTGTCTCTTCGGGGCATTTTAGGAATTTCCTAATCCAAACAAATTTTGAGATGTCAAGTCCCTCGCCTTTCCCACTGGGAGACACAAAATTTGATTCCGGCGGAATGATTGGAGTTATACCCTTTTTTGGGAGGGGGGAAGGAAGAGAGAAGGTCTTCTAACAGTATTATATTTTTTATAAGATATTTAATCTGTCTCTTCGGGGCATTTTAGGAACTTCCTAATCCAAACAAATTTTGAGATGTCAAGTCCCTCGCCTTTCCCACTGGGAGACACAAAATTTGATTCCGGCGGAATGATTGGAGTTATATATCCTTTTTTGGGAGGGGGGAAGGAAGAGAGAAGGTCTTCTAACAGTATTATATTTTTTATAAGATATTTAATCTGTCTCTTCGGGGCATTTTAGGAACTTCCTAATCCAAACAAATTTTGTGATGTCAAGTCCCTCGCTTTTCCAGCATTTCCTAGAACGCTCTACAAGTTAACCATTCCATCAATGGTTAAAGAAATCATTTAAAACTTTTGATCTAATTTACATCGATAATAGATCGAAGAACACTCAAAACAAAATGTTTTGTAATTGTTTAAACCCTCTTCTCGAGAAGGAAATGCGAAATAAAATAAATATTTTATTAATACAACTTTATGTATTGTCTAAAGACACTGTCTTAACACGGGAGAAAATACATTGTGTTACAAAATTATAAGACCACTATGGTTTTCGTGTCTTTTATTATAAGTGATATGAATTTTCAAATTATGTTTATGAAAATGAATGAAAAACCAAATATGCGTAGATAATTTTTAAGAGATATAATTAAATATAAATATTTTGTCAACAACATCAAAAGTATCCGCGTACCAGATTCCTGTTACAAAATTATAAGACCAACTGTTAAAATGAATTTGTTTACAAAAACTAAAAAATTTGATCCGCCATTTTCCTGAATAACTTCAACTACTCAATTTTTCATCGACTTAATCAAGTTTTCAAGCCACGTTTTAGGAATTTTGTCGCATTCATCCATGATGGCTACTACCGTGTCGTATATAGAAACATATTGGCGTTTATTTGCATATATTGTCCAGTCAAATGTCCCCACAAGTTTTCTGTAGTATCAGGATATTTCTTGACCAGCTTAGGAACTCGATTTTTTTCTTTTCTGAAATAAATCTTTTGTCAATTGAAACATATTGCATGGCGCATTGTCTTGCTTAAATTTCCGAAATGGCCCTACTAGATGTGGACCAAAAGGTCATCACACCATCACCCATCTGTCGACCGAAGAAATCACGACGTTCTGCTCTCTAAATCATACCACTAGTAATTATTTTAATTCGTGTCATCCAAATCAAACTTTTTTTTCGTCGAAAAATGTAATAATTTTCCATCCTAGTTCATGACCTCCTTTGCCCACTTCAGTCTCTTTCAGTCTTTCTTTTATGTAATTGAAGAACAACATTTGAATTTTGGGCTAGGTTTGAGAAATCGTTCTACTTGCTTGCTGTGGAATTTTGCAAGTAGACAACAAGTTCAGTTTCGTTGCAAGTTTGAAAATGTATCTATTATCATCTCGAGCTGATAATTTACGCCGCATCTTTTATATTTTCCATAAGAATCTTTTTTTGTTTAAAACATAATAAACAGCAGTTTTCGAACGTTTTATTAACTTACATATTTCACGTTCCTATTTCCCAGAGCCCTTAAAAAACCAAATTTTTCGATCGTCTGGCTCAGAAAATTATTTTCCGTGAGTTATTTCAACAAAACAAATAAATTAAATTATCTTTCTCTTTATAATATTATCGTTCGCATATTCTGCAATGCGAAATAACTGTGATGCGATTTTCAAAGAGAAAATATTAAAAATTTTTAAAACTTAAATGGATTTGGAAAAAAAATAAGTGATCTTATATTTATGTAACACCCAAATTTTAAAAAAGTCATTTTCTGAGCAAAACGGACTTAATTTTTTTCAGTTTTTGATTTATTTGAAAAAATGTCGCTTATGTTAGTTGCTTCACTAGTTAAAAATTAATCACTTTATACAGATAACCATAAAGATAAGTGATATTTTGGGGAGTTCTTATAATTTTGTAGCAAATTGTATATAAATCAATCTTTTTAAGAAGCTTATCGCAAGCTTTATCTACTTACACAGGCTTTCAAGCGTATTTATCAACCATAAAATTGGATTTTAAAATTCTATAATTAACATGACCATTAAAATTAAATTGAACCATTAAACCATTTAAAAATTAAATTGAAGTATTAAAATTGCTCCGTTACATTTTTAAAGAAAGCATTCTAGAATCATAATCTTATAAACTTTCTCCCGAAACAGTACTTAATGTAAATATAATAACGTAAAAAAATGCTTAGCCTAATCTTATTAAATTTGTTATAGTTAACAAAATTTTTCGTTATTTTGGGTTGTTTTCTACAAAACCAATGACAAAAATCGAAGGTTTTTTTTAAAGATACAAAGATAAAGATATCTTATAAATTGTTAGCCAATTTATTTTTTGAAAATAGTATGTATACAAGGGACCTATTCGAATCTAATTCCTCGTCTTTAAACTCGAATGGCTTAAGTTAAAAACGGGGTATCGAAGTATAGAAAAGTGGTTATGCACTACAAGAGGAGCACTGTAAAATAGTGTTCATTTCTATTTTTTTAGGGGGGGGGGGGTATGAAATACAAAGTTGTACCACATCATGGATTTAGCTTATATAGACTCTAATGAGGTGAACCGGGTTCGAATTCCAGTGAAGGCTAGTCCATACAAATTCCGCATCCAGCTTGCACCGACCACAGGGCTGACGTTAAATATCCTCAGTGGTAAACGGATCATGGATTAGAGTCTCCTTGCCGCCAGTCTAACCATTGGAGGTTTTCGTGATTTTCCCCATCTAACGCAAGTGCTGGTTAGTTCCATCGAAAAGTTCTCAACGACGGTAATTTTCTTTCAATATTTGATCCAGGAGTCCTCTTGTCTTCTGGATTGGATTCAAAATGACAAGGCTACGGAGTTGAACATAAATAACCGTAAATCCCCCCCAAAATGGGTCGGTTGTTCATCAATGGTTATAAAATAATATTCAATGTATCGAGAGCCTGTAAATGCGGATGAGTTCCAAAAAAAAAGTAAACCACGAAAGTAAATTTCTTCCAATACTTGATCCAAGAGTTCCGTTGTCTTCTGAATTGGGTTCAAAATTGCAAGGCTACGGAGTTGAACGTTAGTAGTCGTAAACTCAAAAAAAATTTGGGTTGACTGTTCAACGTCGGTTAAAAAATAAAATATATATCAGTTTGTTTTTAGATTTTTGATACATATATTTGTTTTAAGTTATCGATAGTAGTAAAATGAAGAATTTGTTTGTGTGTCCCGTTTATAGCTCCTGGAACCATTTTCGAAAGCTTCCTAAAATATGGACTGTGGGTGAAAGGAACAATTTTAGTCCTCGATCCTGAAAAACATTAAAAAAATTTTTTTTAACTACTTCGTTCAGACGCGACGTTTTAAAAATCAAGTTTTCTCATTGGTTTTGAGCTAGCACCATTGATATAAATAAAACTGCAGACGAATTTAAAGAAAACGCCAGCTATGTTTGCTTGCTTATAGCTCTCACTAATCGAAAAAAGAGTGGCATGTTCTTGGATATTCAATTATTTTATATTCGTTGTGTCAGCGGGATAGCATAAACGGACAAACATTTATATTTCTTAAGTAATAAGGAGCCATGTGTTTCTTTTTTTTTTACATAATTATGTTTTAAAAACGTATTTCCATTAAATTAAATAATTTGAAATTAATGGAATTTGAAATAAAAAAAATAAGTAATGTACTAAAAATCAAAATTAATGGAGAAATAGTACAAAATAATTTAAGAGAAAGGTACAAAAAATCGCCATACTGTTATTGATGCTATTGATTAAATAATTTTAATAAAAGGAATTAATTCGATTAAAAAATAAGCTATGTACTAAAGAGAGAAATTAATGGAGAAATTATACTAACTGATAAGCGGAACAAATCGCCTTATTATTATTAATGACAATGATGCGTTTGAGGCTTAATTAATTTTTGTAATAGGTAGGGGAGAGTGGGGTCAATTGTAACAGGGTAAGAATGTAACAGAGCAAACATTTCGAGTGTCGGGTTCTAGATTTGGTTCCTAGGTGGTGCACAAGGTGTATTTAATAAATCTACATGTATACCCCTGCTGGCAACCATTTTTATGCACTTTTGAAAGAGTTACATCACAAAAGATATTTTCGCGCTACGTAAGTACTTTTTTTGGTATTAGAATATTATATTGTAACAATACAATTTTGTTTAAACAAATAAAAATTATTAACCGAATATGTAAGTGGACACCTTAATTAACATTCAAAAAAAAGAAGATTAGTTTTGTTAATTAACTAGCATTGCTTTTAACAAATGAAGCTGAAATGGCGTCTTGGGGACTTTTTTAAAAATAAGTAGAGGGACGAATGCAACAGCTGAAAATAAATAATCTTATGTTTACAAACCATTACTTGACTCTTTAAGAACCACCAATAGTTTCCTATATCATTTATATTATGTTGCATGTGCATTATTTTATTTGTCACCTTTCACAGCATAAATTAAAATTTTTAACCCTTTAAAGTTAAATGTTTAACCCTGTAGGTCTCTGCTCATTATTATTTTTACTCCTAAAATATCACTACTATTTTGATCAATAAAAAAAATATATCACAACTATGATAATATGTATAATTAACTATGATTTAGTTGAATTTATGAACTGTTACAAATGACCCTGTAAGTGGAGACAATTGTAACAAATGCTCGACTGTCAAAAATTGTTAATAACTAATATAATAACATTTAAAATAAGGCATTTTTTTTCTAGTATAGTCAACTTTACTCGTCTGTCAATTAATACTAATAATATATTGGATTTTTTGTTAGTTAAAAATAGTTAAGTAAATAATGTTACAATTGACCCCACTCTCCCCTATTAGCTGGGGAAAAAACGATAGCGTATGTACTAAAAATATAATTAAAGGAGAAAAGGCCCTAATTATTTTTAGGCGAAAAGCTAAAACTAGTCATGCTATTTTTGATCCTAATGATCCCTAACTAATTTTATCAATAGGTACTATATCTGAAATAAAATAAACTATGTACTACATAGCAAATTTAATGAAGAAATAGTATCAATCCGTTTAGAATAAAAGTAAAAATTCACCATACAATTATTGAATGATGTTTAATTAATTTTGGTAATAGGTACTAATTTATATAAAAAATAAGCTATGTACTGAAAAGCAAAATTAATGGGAAAATGGTACTACCTCGTTACGGAAAATATAAAAAAATCGTCAGGATATTATTCACGTTAATGATGCTTAATTAATTTTGGTAATAGGTACTAATTTATATAAAAAATAAGCTATGTACTGAAAAGCAAAATTAATGGGAAAATGGTACTACCTCGTTACGGAAAATATAAAAAAATCGTCAGGATATTATTCACGTTAATGATGCTTAATTAATTTTGGTAATAGGTACTTTAATATAATAATTATTACCTTTTTAATCAAAACCAGTTGTATTTAAATATACTATACTAGGGGGCTATGCTCCTTGTTTGCTGCAGCTCACCAACCCCATTGATTGCTTCGCAATAATTGTTATTTCATGGCAGAAAACAGTTTTTCTACTAAATTTAAAATTATTCCTTCAACATCTATGTACTAAAAGGAATTCTGTTTGCTTACACTTCCCCCATCCAAATATTATTATCTATTAGTATTGTAAATATTTAGGTAAACAGAAGTAATTTTTTCAAGTAATCATTTTTTAAAAGAACATTTATATATTTATGACATTATATTGTTCAAACAAATTTGATGAGTTCACAACCGTAATTTAATATTTTTGCTTACCGAACGGCTGGATATATTAAATGCTATTTTTGCTCGCATCTCATTGTGCATGAAGCTGATCATTAAGTTCTAAATTATTTAACATATACTGCAGTTTATAACAGTATATTAATGTTAAAACGATTAATAAGATTAGACTACTTTTCTAAATAACTTTATCTTAAAATGTAGCGCAGAATTACGTTTTAATAATCACAAAAAATCTTAGTTTTAAATTCTTGAATTAAAAGCGTAATAATAGCAGTACTGGAAAATAACTTTAAATTAGAGCTACAAAAATACTTTTAGATAAACAATACCTTTATTAATTTTATGCTGATGACAACTGAAACAATATGGAAATGAATGAGGAAAAACTGGATCCTACCACGTGATTATCAGAACAAGAAAAATGCACGGACAACAATGGAGACACCATCATTAGATTTTTATACATAGTAAGATATAATATACTATATTAAATTTATGCTAAAGAAATAACATATACAAATATACTTTAGGTGAAATTAAAATAGACACCCATTGAAACTACATTATTACTCTGCAGTTTTAATACAGAAAATATGGAAAGTTTTACGGTAATAGAATAATTATGAGCGAAAATCGCTTAATTGTGTTATATTTAAACCATCGTGAGTTGGCCTAGAGCAAATAACATCATTTCAAGTTAATCGTTTTTTTGATGGGATGAACCCGGGTTTTGCTTCATCTATTAACCACCGGCAAAGACAAATGATTAATAATAAATTGGAATTATTTTCTTGTACATAATTTCATTGTGTTATTATGAACTTGATTACCTCCGTATTTCTGGTTTTTTAACCTCATTTAAATCCTGAACTGTAATAAAATTAAATTTTAAAAAATCGAAAAGCTGTAAAATGTATAGTTTTAAATTACTTCTTTAAAACCATTTATCTTTATTTAATTTATCTTTCTTTATTTATTTTTGAAATTAAATGTAAACTTAAAAAAAAATTAAGAAATACTATTTCTCCGTATCTAAAAGTGGCATCCCATTATTTTCAATTTTTTTGAAATGCTGTAACAGGACACTCTCATGAAATCTTACCAAGTTCAATAAAACAGCTACTCACAAAATTTAGATTAAAACCCTAGATGGAGAAGGAAGAAGCCTCTTAAAACGCATTTTTTTTTTTTTTTTTTTTTTTTTTTTTTTTTTTTGTGAAATACGCAAAATAATTGGTAACACAAGTTGTCCAAAAAAATAATTCGCTACATTTGTCATCCAAGAAAAAAATTGGTAAAACCAGTCATCAAAATAATAATAATAATATAATAATGCTTGGTAACTCTAGTCATCCAAAAAGTAATTCGTTACATTAGTCATCCAAGATAAAATTGGTGAAACTAGTCATTAAAAAAAATAATAAATAAATAATTGTTAACACTAGTCATCCAAAAAGTAATTGGTAACAAGTCATCCAAGAAATAATTGGCAACACTAGTTTATATGTATACTGTACTGAAAAAATTTATTATACTAGTTTAAGTGAAGGATTGATGAAAATATTTTAAATAAATAATTTGTTACTTAAAAAATAATTCTCGACACCAAATTTTTTAAAATAAAAATAGTTGGTGGCACAAGTTTAATTAAATAATTTGTGATACTACTTTAATTAAATTATTTGTTACTTTGTTGCAATAGTTTAATTAAATGATTAGGGAGCGTACGGAAGCTAAAAGTGCGGAATCTCACTATTTATTAGGGAGATTTCGGACTATTACGTTAGCTTCCGAACGTTCCCGTAGATAAGACTGAAGCAACTGCGCATGCTTACGTTTAATTTAGATGCTACATTTCTTCAAATTCGTATTCCATGTCAATGTGTTTAGGTCGAAGGTAAGCCTAAACAGAAAACAACATTTAACAGCTATAAACAGTGTGCCTATAGCTTTATCTTTATGGCATAAATCACGCCAACATAATGTAAAGATAAGTAGCACCTAAATGCGCAATTTCTTCAACCTTACGTTCGGGAGCGTACAGAAGTTAACGTAAAAGTACAAAATCTTCCTATTAATATAATTTGTTCACCAGGAGTTGGCTCTTGGCTCCACCTCCTCGGACATTCAGCGCGGGAGTAAGAGGAGAAACGTCTCCGCTCTTGAAATTGAGAGAACCCTTAATGCTTTATTGGAACAACCCTTATATTGCAGCAAAATGTCTAAAAATAAGACAAACTTTTCACTCAAAAGGGAAAATGTATGAAATATTTAATGTTAAAAAAAATGCATAAAAAAAGATTGCGAACTAAATGTTATTGTCCTACGATCACCAAATAGCAACCTTGTTCAGGATTGTTCACATTCTTCTCCCAAAAATAGCGAAATAATATCGTCTGATATCACGCGATGAAGGCGGAGCCAAGTGCTAACTCCTGGTGAACGAACTATAACCTTATGACGTCAATCAAAAGAAACCGCACATACAGTGTTTGCTGTAAGGTTGCTTGTAAGGTCTTGAAAATTATTTTCGACACTAGTTAAATTGAAGGACACTAGTTTTTTTTTAAATTTATTAAATGGTGAAACAGTACAATTAAATGATTGCTAATTACATAAATTGTGACAATAGTTTAAGTAAATGTTCTTAAGTAAGTGAAAAGATTAAAATTATGAAATAAATTATTGAAAACACTAGTTTAGTTAAATAAATCTTTCGTGTAAGGAAACGTTATAATTTTATGACATAAAACAGTCTTCTGTAATAAGATTCTTTATTTATAAAAACGTTTTTCCATATTTTTTAAGAAACATTGAAAGAATTTATACCCGCTTACAAGGCGAAAGCCGCCAATGCTATTATCTCCGTGTTCCATATGAATTCTAATATATAAATATATATATACGTAAGTAAAAGTAATGGCTTCTTCAGAGTCATATTTCAAAACTACAAGTAGGTTTCTTAAGGGGAAAAAAAAAAAAAAAAAAAGAAAGAAAGAAAGGCGCGAGCCAGAAAAAGATGCTCGACGATGTGATAGGTTAGGAAGAAAATACACAGAATAACTGTTGCTTCCGAAAACAGTGAATGACGCGGGGATCTTATGGAAGAGACACGTAACCATGACAACGAACGACGAGGGTAATCCGTAGGTTCAATTTCAAGCGCCCACGGGACGTCTTAAATAAAATTACGATATTCGGGAATTTTGGCGAGTTCGAACCGACAACGACAGTTGCAAATCATTTGTTAAGATTATTATTGGATACATGAAAGATACTAGTACAATACAGCGCGGGGTAAGAGGAAAATCAAACGCTGGAACATTTTTGTTGAACAATGTAGGTTAAAGCGATGAGAATCTAATTTGACAAAACACAATGTATCTTTAATGACTTCATAGTTATAATCGATGTTAATCAGCACATATTTTCCATTTTCTTTTAAATCTGCATTCAAAAAATTATAAAGTATGAGTAACATTATCAATTAGGTAAACTTTATAATCAGATGTCTTAAAAAACATATGTAACACCACATTTTACACAATTGTGAAACTATTAGTATTTTTCTAATAATAATTCATGCGTAACTTTTATAAAGTTAGAAAAACTTTATAATTAGATCTTTTTTTGAAGGGTATTTTTTATTTAACCTCGCATTTTTCAATATTTATACACATTTTTGGAAGTCAAAGAAATTATCAGTGAAAGATTATTGTTTAGTTTTATTTAAATGTGTTAAACATTCAGTTATTTTGTCAGGGCATAAACTTTTTAAGTGGGTGAAGGAACTAAGCGACATTTCTTTAGTGTTTTCTGGAGTGAAAGAAGTTTCCAAGTGCATTTGTAAACAAATAGCTGACGAAAACGTAGAAAACCTCAAATTTTGACTGTATATTAAAACTCTAAGTGTAAGTACGACGCAAACAGTTTAAAAGAGAGTTGGAGATTTAGACTTTAGAACAAAACAAAAAAATAAATAAATAAATAACCAACATATAAAATTTAAAACTAACTTGCTCTAATTTACTAAAATGTCACTTAGGATTTTCATTCAACTCTCTATTTTATTAATTTTTTTGTTTATTATTTTATAAATTAATAAAATAGATCAATTCAATGTATTTTCAATAAAACACAATGACTTGAAATCCAAAAATTACAGAGTTATTACAATTAAATTCATATTAGGCTGTAAAAAAAGAGCAAGTATTCGTCATAACCTGATATTTCATCTGAGTAACTGTGAAAAATTCATTTTTGCGAAATTAAAAAATGTGTTTAAAAGTGGATCGATACGTTCAAAAGTGGATCGATGCGTTTTCCAAAATTAAAATTTTTATATTAATTTCGATAATTTTCATCATTTCATAAAATAGTTCAATGAATTTTAAAATGTTTAAGTTAGTTATCTGTTCAACAGTTACAGTTTTAAATTATAGCTTTGCCTGAAGTTTAAGGAACTTAAACTGTGGCTTTTTTTTTCTTGGCAAAAACGTATCGAAAAACACTGTAATGAAAACTTGCGGTTGTAAAAAATTGCGGCTAAACATAGTACTTATTTCTTATTATCAATGTAGAAATTTTTGAAAATTTTAATTAAGTTAATTTAATGAAAATTATATTCTTAAAATTTCATTCAGAACCTTCATTCAATGATTTATTCGAATACAAAAGTTATTAATAATTTCTGAGTTTGAAATAGAAACTAATTACTTATAGTTTTTCTTCAAAGCAAATCGGTTATTTAAGTTTAAACATAAAAAGTTACTTAGAAACTCTTCGGGCAATCAGGTTTTGACTTTTATCAGTTACAACTGTTTGTACTTTAGTCTTTTATCCATGATGTAACATATATATTTTTACTTAAGTCACTTTAATTTCGTCATATAATCTACTTTATCTATAACTCATATTTAAAACTGAGATTAAAATAAATTTTTTATCAAATTTTGTTCTACTCAAGTAATGCTTTTAGTAAAAGCTGAATATGATATTTTATGATTTCTTTCTAATCGAGCTTTCATTTTATCAAGTTGTTTTTATAAGTTCTACTTTTAACTCTCTGGAAAATATTAGAATTGTCTTATGTGACTATCAAATGTTTAAAATGACATACTTCGTATATTTTTTTGGGGGATGCACATAAATTCTGACATCCTTTCACTCCAAACATTTGACATCTTTTCTTTCAACTTTCAAAGTACTAAGGAAGAAAAAAAATAAAAATTATGTTTCAAAACTTGTTGCGTTGACAACTTTTCTTTAAAAACATTTTATAAAATGAACAACTGTTGGAATAACATATACATTGTGCTATACATTATTTATGTAAATTAGAAAAAAAGGGTAAAAAATGCACTAATATTCAAAGTTTATGATATTTCGAAAATATCTAAAACGCATATTTTTCCCCGTTAATGAAAATAAAATAAAGCTACAATTTTGTTTTAATATTCTGAAAGTACTGCATTTTGTAATTATATACAGAGGGAAATATTCGATTTATAGCGGAAAATATTCTTTTTATATTGGAAAATACATTTTATGATAGAAAATGTCCATTATTTTGTGTATATATATTTATGTTATGAAACAAAGTAATTAATAAAGGCACTATTTTTTTCTTTTGAGTTTCGTGCAGAAATATTTATTTTCCTGTAAAAACAATACTGACTTAGAAGAGACACAACTATGTGATGTCACCTTTGATAACAACGTAAAAGCTAGAGTATGTTTGTATATTCTCCATAAGTACGCTATTTTATAACGAAAATGAATCATTTTATATAGGGAAAATTATTAATTATGTAAAGAAAATTAATGACTTTATAGTGAAAGTAATTTTATAGCTGAATAGCTTATTGAATGATGAAAGTTTTAAAAAGAATCGATATCTTTCGCACGCTTGTGCTCAATGTCATTTAAATTCATTGTTTAATTTACTTACAAAAACAAAACACTCAGTACAACTCCTGCAATTTTAAATTTCATTAATAACCTTTAAATAAAATTATAATAACCTTTTTAAATAAAAATTAAATGAATAATTTTTAAAATATATATTGAATGAATGAATTGAAATAAAAACTACATTCGATTTCAATGCGACACATTTTAAAACAGAAAATATTCTTTTCAGAGGATAAGCGAGGTTGCCAGCTAAGTAATTTTATAGCGAAAAGTAAATACAAATAATAAGTAAATACAATAAGTACAAAAAGTAAATACAATACAAATAATATATGTTTGTCCTGTGTTTAATGTTTTCATCTCCATTGTGAAAAATGTTCCTTTCATTTTTCAGCGAAAATTATTTACGTTATATTTGTTAAATATTTATTTTCTCTTTATTTACTTTAAAAAAAAAACAGATATGAGCTGAAGTAATTACCCTTGGTGATAAAACTAGAGAAGGGATTGTGTAAAAATATGCCATTTTAAGAATATCTCTTTTATAGTAAAATATGTTGATTTTATAGCAGAAAATATTTACTTAATAATAAAAAGTTTTTAATAGAATCAGTCTATTTATTTGTCTTGTGTTCATTTCCAAGTTCGTACTTAAAAAACAAAACACTCCCCACTATTCCTACAATTTTAAATCCATTCATAACTTATTCTAGATCTAAATGAAAGGAATCATTTCAACAACAACAAAAAAATATTTCTTCTTACTCTTAATGAAATAAATTGTTCCCAAAGTGTCCCATTTTGAATCTCTCTTTTATGATGAATGTCTTTTTAGTTGTTTTATAATAAAGAAAAGTAATCAATATTTGTTTCTCTTATGTTTATAGTTTATACTTTTATTTTTATCTTCCTTTTTTTTTATCTTTCTTTATTTTTATCTTCATTTATTTTATCTTCATTTATTTTATCTTCATTTATTTTTATCTTCATTTATTTTTATCTTCATTTATTTTTATCTTCATTTATTTTTATCTTCATTTATTTTTATCTTCATTTATTTTTATCTTCATTTATTTTTATCTTCATTTATTTTTATCTTCCCTTTTTTTATCTTTTATTTTTTCCCTCATTTATTTTTTTCTTCCTTTATTTTTATCTTCACTTATATCTATCTTCATTTATTTTTATCTTCATTTATTTTATTTTGCCAAAACAACAAAACATTTGACAGAACTATAAAATTCCATCAAAACTGACATATCATCGGGCGATTATATTTCAAATTTTGATCTTTCGATTTTATTCATTTAAAAAATTCTTTTCTGAAATCATGAACTTCTTTAACTGTCAAAAACATTTCCGAGATGTACAAGCGCATGTTTGGTAATTTGAAATAAAGTTCTCGAACTGAAGTATACTTTGCGTAATCCGTCCTGACAAAGGACGCAGCATATTCGAACATTTTTAATTAGTTCGAAATTGAAAGAGAACGATTTCCTAGTGTTCTTCAAATCGTCAGGCACACAAGTTCCCCAGAGATTTAATCCCTAGAGGGGGAGAAATTTTAATTAAACATCAAAAAACAAAACACCCTTGACATTCGGAAAGTGTGAACGAACTTATTCTGGATCTGTCCCATGTCTCGAACATTTTCGCTCGCCGTTTATTCTTATTAAATCTTAGTTAATCTTAATTTAAATAAACGAAATTAAGTATTTGAATAATCTATTACTTGGTTGCTGCGTAGTCTTTTCGATACATTAATTGTAAATTAATTTCCAAATCAATTAATTAAGAGTGTTATGTAATCTTTTCTGTATTATTAATAAGATTGACTCTCAATACGAATTACAAGTATTTGTGCAGTGTGCAAAATATCGTATATGGGTAGATAAAAAAGTGAATGCACTGAATAACTTTTTATTTACTTAATGATTCGCTTTTTACGTACTGAAAATCCTGAATTAAAAAAAAAGTAGCTGCGCCATTTTGTAAAATTAGGTAAAATTTCAGAATCGTAGTCTTACTGGCAGTTTTCAAAATTTATGGAGAAAAAAAATATATTTAATGATTTTTCAGCAAATACGTTTTCCCCAAAAATTTTCATAAAAATCTGAGGCATGATACCATTAAACTTGGAGGGGAGATTTCCGTATCGTGATCTGTGACAGAATAATCACCAAGTCTTGGAAACTTTCTGGCAGTGTCCGGCGCGAAACTAAAGAAAATCACAGAAAGGGACAAACTCGAAAGGTATAGTCACCTCCGGGCAAACATCACACACACACACATGTTCTTTTAAAAACTAATTGCAAGTTGAAAAATTTATTTGGCACCTTGGCGATTGTAGTTAGCTCGACAAATCTCGGAAATATCCCCCATTTACAGAATTCCTTTCCAAGCAAGTATTACTGTAGTTTTATTATTATTTCTAGCATAAACATACATCATTACTTCTCAAGGTAAGAACGTGTGGCGAATAAAGTTATCGCCAAGCCGACATAAAAAATAATGCAACCCTAGAGCAGAGCAGCAGAACATCTCCTTGCAGTACGGTGGCGGGCACGCAAATTGAAGATAATAAAGTTTCGTTTTTAAGCAAGAATGTGTTGTTTCTAAAGAAGAAAATACTCATTTGGTTAAATCTTTGGACGATGTAATATTGGATAATCAAATAATTATTCCATAAACGTGTGGAATTCGTCTTTGAAAAAATTTAATGCGCCGATCCCTGTGGATTGGCGTTTGAAAAATTCAGTATCAGTGTTTAATTGTCTTGCTATCACTGTTCCATACATCAGAATTAGTATAATAATAATTCTGACAAATATATGGAAGAATGGTTTTATGTATGGTGTTTTCGACATTAGGGAGTGCTGCAAGCTGTATGCCGCTTATACTTCTGGGTTACTGTTTCCGGTGTATTTTAAAGCAATTTGGCTCACAACGCGATCATTGTGTTTTAAGACTCCTGCAAACGTAGTATTTGAATACTTATTACTAAACTTAATCTTGCTCCTCGAATAATATGCTAACACTAACAGATGGTGCACAGCTTTGCAACACGAACAAACAGTAATAAATAAATGGAAAGAGGCCAAATCAAGACTGCCAAAAAAGCGAGTTATTCAAAATCTAGCAACCATGTCAACTTTTTTAACAATATATCTCTAAATAACTAAAACAAATTTTCACTTCAAACTCACCAGAATTACATAATAACATTAATATCTTATGAAATACGGCAGATTTGAGCTCAGAAATTATTTCTTTTATTGAAAACAAAATTATCCGTTTGAAAATATCGCCTTGCAGAATAACATGTAATAAGCAGCTGCAAACTTTCTAACCGGAACTAGAGCAGGCATGCAGCTCGAGATTGTTATTGTTTACATTTCTACTGAAAACACCATCCATAAGAAACAAAAACGGTGCGTCGATTTTGGATTGCGTTATCGTTCGGTTATACAATCATTCATCACTTTCGGCTGTGAGGTTAAGTCTTGTTGATCACTGATCAGCTTTCAATGTGCCAGGACCTGATTATCGTATTGGCAAAAGGGACAATTAACCGGGACTCCGAAATACGATTTCAAAACATTTAATGTAAGATTTTGATTTTACACTTCAGTTTAGGTTGCGACTTGCTGATTTATTCTTAGAATAGTCTAAAAAGTGTTTTAAAATTATTCAAAATCGATCTTGTCGTCGAAAAAGACCAATCAAAATAATGAAGCATTAGTGTCAGTCCTTACTTCTGTTAATGTGAAAAAAGTAGTGACCAATCAAATGCAAGACTAATATAAATTCGTTTCGGTGCGCGAAATCATGCGCATAAATTTACCAGGTAAGGCCGTTGCGGGCTTACCTGGCAAAATTAGAGTTTGAATGGTTGAAGATGCGTGATGCGTAGAGTAAATTTTACAAGTCACACTGAAGTAAAAACTTTATTAAAGCAAAAGTAATATAAATTGTATAGTCAGTTAAAATGCTGGAATCACTAAATCAGTATTCTACCCAGGACTTCAGAATTTCCAAATGGGTTTCTGAATGTGCTAAATGTTAATTTTGTACCAAACACAGGGGTTCGTTTCGATTGTAAATGAATGAAATAATCCTTAAGTATCCAAACATTAATTAGCTTAAGCTGTTAGAAAATACAGCTATTTCTTCTGGCACTCATTTACAGCTCAAATAATAGAGTAGTACACAGGCTTTAAAACTTCCAATGGTTCGATGATTTCACTTTAGACTCGCAGACTTCACTTGAGACTATCAGAAAGCTTTAAGAAACAGACTCGGAACTTTCGACACTTTTATAGACGATTCTCGCAATACTCTATAATTATTGGTCCTATCACTTTGAATCTCGAAGTTTCCAGAACTACCATGCTGTTGCCAAAATGGTTGCCAAAGTCGCCAAAACTTACGCCAAATTGGCGAA
This sequence comes from Parasteatoda lunata, assembly GCA_949128135.1. NCBI lineage: Eukaryota > Metazoa > Arthropoda > Arachnida > Araneae > Theridiidae > Parasteatoda > Parasteatoda lunata. Next base: position 114,381,210 of record OX421972.1, on the reverse strand, counting down.
AATGTCACCAAGATAGTCTTCCATGATGAGTACATTAGGCTCCATTTTCTCTTCAATTTACGTTAGAATTACGTATCTTTCTAACGAATTTTCTAATTAAACTGTATATTTAGGGTCTTTCTGAGACATTTAGCTTCATAATAAAGGAATATTCACTTATTAATAATTGTGATTTAATTTTTGAAAAGTCATAGAAATATAAAAAACATTAATCATTGATTAATTTTGATAATTTTATGTAAATAGCTCCCCAATTTGACAAATTTTTTAAAAAAAAATTAAAATATTTTTCAAAAAAACAATATTTTTGTACTGTTCTTAATTTTGACAGCTCATTTCAACAAAATACTATTTCGAGTTAAAGTTACGTCAAGTTTATGGCTCTCAGATTGTGGCTTTCTTACTTTTCTTGGTGAAAAAGCTTAAAAAATTGCGCTTAAACTGCCGAATGCAATTAAGATGAAACATCAAATAACGAAATGAAACTCAAATTAGACAACATTAAAATACTCTTAATAATTATTCTGCAGAAATTTTTTATGAAGCGAATAGCAATAAAACAAGCATTATTCCGTGCTATTAATATTCTTTTTCTTCAAAAGAGCTAAAGTAATGGAGGAAAATAATAGTTATCTAAGGGAATTTAGAACTAAAAGTAATTGCTTTCGAAGCGGATGTTTGGACAGAATAGGTGGCAACGGTTATTGTGTCATTTTTAGGAGGGAAAGGTAGTGCAGGAGAATAGCCATCAGGCCATGTCATTAGTTAATCTTTAGAGATGCTGCTAACATAATGAGACGAGGCCTAAAGTGATGTTTGCATTTCATCAGAATTTATTCTATTGTGTACAGATTGTGGTTTCTAGACGGTAATTAATTGAGATAAAGCCTGCCATCTGGCGGTGACAGTTTGCTGAAAATCGCCCGGATGTGCAATTTGTTCATAGAGTTCCAAGACGAGACTTTAAGATTTGTGTTCTTCGGCTTTGTATGGGTAGATAATAGATTAAAGCAATTAGTGTGCAAACTTTTTAAAAGAGATATGCATCATACCTTTCTCAAATTTTTATAAACCATTTTTCCCTTCACATACCCAATTATGAAATTAAGTGTATTTATATTAATAATAATAAAAGAAGTAAAAAATTTCTCTTTTTTTAAAATATTTAATGATCAATGATATGATAAAAGGAAGCTAAAGAATATTTCACGTCATTTACTTAATTATGTCAGTTAACGAACAAACTATTTTTGTTTAATTAATTTCATATTCTATTTCTATTTTTATTTTAATTTACTTTTTCGAATTTTAAGTTTAATTAACTAACAAACAGTTAAAGTTAACCATCTAAGCTGTGTTAATTTCTAAATGTCCGATGGGATAAGCATATTATTTTTAAGAATAAAAACAAATATTTAATTACTAAACAAAATATTCTTTTTAAATCTCATTTAATTTCATTTACTTTGTTTTCTAATTACGAAGCAACGAATTAAAAAAATAAACATTAAATTCCCCGCTTAAACATTTTAAATTTAATTTTCGTTCGAAGTTTCTTTTAATTCAGGCAAAAATTTATAAGAATGAAATGGTTTAAATCGAACATTTTGAAGCTTTTACTATTTAATTATTGGGGAGTAGTTTTTCTTCACAAATTTAGAAAAGAATGTATGAATTTATATTTTAACTTAAGTTTAACGAATAATATTGCGGTATGAATTACAAATTTGTGAAAGAAATATATTTTTAGATACTCTTTAGCTATTTAACATTTTATCAAAAAACAACACAATTATTTATAAGCTTCTAAAATATATCAAAATAGTTTGGTTTTTTGGTATATTTTATTCAAAATTAATTTTCCATTTTGCCAAGAAGGACTCCCCTTTGAAATAATTAGTATTTAAAATTATCTCTTCTTTTGCCTATCAATAACAGGGTCCTAGAATTACAACTATGATTCGACACATAAATACCAGAGATATACAGTCCCTGGCCAAATTATTAGACGCACTATAAGATTCTATGTAAAATTATAATTATCAGGTGATACTATACAGCTTTATTGTTTTTACTCGGATGAAACCGGTTTGCACTTGTTTATGTTCGTGTATCAATGGGTTAACATTGTCATGCAATACGTTAAAAATAAATACAAATAGGAAGTATATGAAAAATCTCCTGAATAAAAACCCATTACATGTATGTTTAAATATAAAAGTATTGCCTATAAACTCGTGCAAAACAAGTAAATATTAAAACACTACAGTGCGACTAATAATTTTTGTTCAATTATTACAATATACTAACATAATACCAGATATAATAAAGATTCTATATTTAAAGAATATATCGTCAAATTTATCCAATCATCGAATTTATATTACATATATTGTCTAATTTAACCGATTGATACACGAACGTAAACATAAGTGCAAACACATTTCAGTCTCGTAAAAACAATAGAGTTCTGTAGTATCACCTGATGATTAAGATTTTACTTAGAATCTTATAATACGTCTAATAATATGGCCAGGGACTGTATGCTTCATAACAAATTAACTTGGCAAAAAAAAGACAAAAAATTGAAACATTAAGTACTAAACTTAATATCATTTTTTACATAGATTCTGTAAAACCTTTTTGTCTACTCTATCTCAACACCAAAAATGGTAGCAACTACTGTATACCAAAGTGGTGTGGAACAAAATTAGTTTTTGTAATACTGATATGAAGGTCATTAGAGATACAACAACAGTTCCAAACAAAAATATTACAAATTTATATTTTCAATTAACGTAGTCAGAATGTACAGTACGTAAGGTGATACCAATTATAACAAAAAAAGTATTTTAAAAAAGTATAAAAAAAAAATGTTTTCAAATAAAAATAATAATATTGAATATAATTGCGTCTTTTTCAAGCAGATATCAGCATCACCCGCGTTACTACTAAGTTTTCTCATAAAACTATGACGAATTTATGATTCAAGCCATGTTAACTTGGCACATCTGACGAAAGGACTCTTCTTCCTTGACATTTAAGATCTTCAATTACAAACCAATGGGAACTAGAGTTATAGGTAGGCCTAAGATCAGATGGCTTGACTGTGGGGATGAAGATTTTAAAATCCTAAAAATTACTAACAGGAGAACAATCGCAAAGAAATGAGCAGAATGGGGGAATGTTCTAGGGAAGGCTCTGGCCCACAAAGATGCTTTCGTGCCAATAAAAGAAGCAAGTTAACTTGGCAGTGTTTTAGAAACTACTGTGAGTAATGTTGGATCAAATAACTATAGGCTATAAAAATGACTATAGATCGAAATAATTAATAAATATTATCTCATCTTTTTCCTAAAGTTGTCAGGATCTTTGATTTACAGCAACTATCCCACACAAGACTAATACGTTCTTAACGTCAAATTTGGCAGAATTGCAGATGCCTCAGCATTGTTGCGGCAAAGAACTATATATTTATTAGACTCTAGTTCTTTTATTTTAAGCACTTTTTTTAAAATTATATTTATAGATAAAAATTAAAAATAATTTGAAGTTTACGATGTCTCTAATAAGTATTAGATTTTCATAGTTGTTTTCATTATCAATTTAATTTAGTTTGAATTAATACATTCAACACGAATTCTAACGAATTTTCAGAAGCTGTTTAATTCTGTTAATAAAAGAAAACAGAACGAAAAATAAAGTTTTGGTGGTAAATAATATTGTGGAGTTAGAGTAGTCATTTTCCTTTTTTTTCCCTCTCCTTTGCTCATAGACGAGACTGCGATAACTAAAACTGCTCCCTAAATTTACAACTTTTACCATCTCGTTTGCAGTGACTCTTTAAGCAATTTAGTAGTACAGTTCTTAACAAAGAGCATCCAGTTTTTTTAATTACCCATTGGCAAAATGGGTCTTGGTTTAGATTTCATGGCGTCCTCACTTTTCAACTACAATTGTAAGAGATATTTAACGTATATTTTAAATATATCTTTATTTCATCGTATTCGAGTCCTAACTAGACATAGAAAACATAATAATTCAAAACAATATTTACGCACGTAGCAACAAGTCATACTTATGCTCGCCCTTGAAACATTTAGCTGCTTACATTCGGCCATCCTATAAATGGATGACCCCATCCATAAAAACAACAAAAATCAAAAGAGTTAACTAAAGTACATAGTCCTTTAAATAGGAAGGCAATTTTTTGGGTCTTTTCTGTTGAGCATTTAATTCATCTCTAGATGCGTCTTCAGAAATCTGAGACAAAACTAGCGAGTCGGTGATTATCGATGGTTCATTATTAGCGTCATCTTCGTAAAACAATGAGTCATCATTTTCTGATACGTCATCATTATTCACAATATGAAATAATTTCATTTGAGATGCATGAGCAGTTGTAGTGTAAGCCCGTCTTGTGCGGCCTTGTCCAGATTTTCTAAAATCTGTGACTTGATATACGTCAGACGGCAAGACCTTCATTACTACAAGAGGGCCTCTATAGCGAGATTGAGTTTTTGTACGCAATCCAGTTTTCTCCGGTAGTCTCTTTACAACGACTACATCTCCGACCGAATATTTACGTGCATCGCAATGTCTTTTATCGAAAGATAATTTCATTTTTTCTTGTGATTTCAAAATATTGTCTCGTGCTTCTTGGCGCAGCAACTCGGGAGACGTATACTCATCAGAGGTCGAAAGCAACTCCTTGGGAAAATTATCAAAATTATTAGGTTTTAAATCCATACAATAATTCAAAAGGAGCTTTTTCTATCGATTTGCTTGGAGAACAGTTAATGATGCAACGCTGAATTTCTGGAAGCAACTTGTCCCAATCTCTGTGAGCGTCGGATTGTGAGCTTAACGAAATCATAGATATTAAAATGCGCTTTATTCGCTCTACTTGCCCATTTGCTGCTGGTCTTTGACTACAGTTTAAAGTATGTTTTATTCCATGCTTCATACAGTATTCTTTAAAATTAGAAGACGTAAAACAAGTTCCACGATCCGTTATTATCCTGTTGGGGCTTCCAAAATCATTAATAAAACTTTCAAGACACCTTAATACGCATCTTGTTGAACAAATAGAACAGGGCCGAAGGTAAACAAATTTCGTTAAATTGTCTACGGAAATCAACAGTTCTGTGTTACGATTTACAGTAATATTGAAAGGTCCGATAAAATCTTAATGAATTATATCAAATGGTCGCTTGCCTGGTGGTATTGGACCCTGAACTTTTCCTGCTGGTACTTTCGTAAAGGCACAACTAACACATTACTGTATATGATGCTTTATATACTCTCTCATTCGAGGAAAATAGAATTGTTGCTTGATAAGTGAAACTACTTTATCAACCCTAAAATGGCCAGAGAGTTCATGAAATCGAACAGCAAGGTATTTTCTCATCGATTTCGGCATTACGAATACTTTTATATACTTACCATTAATGTTTTCTAGGCGATAAAGTATATCATTTATGAGTTGGTATTAGTTTTCAAAGTTCTTGGTTTTTGTCCAACGCTTACAATTTTTCAAACACTTGATAATATTTTGAATTTCCTCATCTTGCGCTTGAATCAAAGCTACTTTATCTTCTTCTGTACTAATATACAATACGACTGATTCCATTTTTGTTTTCATCTTGTTTATTTTATCGATTTCAGACAATTGCTCCACTTCTTCATTCATTATTGGAGCTCGACTAAGGGCATCAATATGAGCCATTTGAGAACCAGATTTGTGCTTGACTTCATAATTAAACTCACTTAGTTGCTCAATCCATCGAGCCATTTGTGGCTTCATATTACGTTGACTCTTTAAATAAATAATCGCACTGCAGTCTGTCACAAGAGTAAACGTAATGCTAAGAGGGAATGGTGGAAGACGGCTACATGCCCACACTACAGCTAGCAGTTCTAATTTGCTTGAGTGGTAGTTTTCTTCATAGGGAGAAGTGCGCCTGCTTACACAATAAACTAAACGTAGTGCATTATTTGAATCCCGTTGAAGTAACATTCCTCCTAATCCTGAAGAACTTGCGTCTGTATGAAGCTCAGTTTCATCACGAGGGTCAAATAATTTCAAAATTGGCTCAGACGTTAACATGGTCCGCAATTTCTCAAACACCGTCTGATGCTCGGTATTTCATGTAAATGCTTGACCATTTTTAAGCAAACGTGTAAGTGGGGATGCGATGGCAGCGTACCTTTCTATAAAACGGCGAAAAAAACTAGTCAAACCTAAGAATCGTCGAAGTTCATGCTTTGATCGCGGAGCAGGGAATTTTGCAATTGCAGCAAATTTTCTTGGGCCCGGTTTAATTCCTTCTGAACTAACAATAAATCCCGAATATTCAACTTCAGACATAGCAAATTCACATTTGGACAGCTTCAACGTTATTCCGGCATCACTTAATTTTTGAAGTACTGCTCTAAGTTTTAAAATCATATCCTTAAAATCCATAGATCTGAAAAAGATGTCGTCAATAAAGCATGTAACGCCTTTCCACAGTAGATCAACGAGTGCCTTTGACATGCATTGTTGGAAAACAGCTGGACCATTAGGCAATCCAAAAAATAAACGTGTGTGTTCAAAGTGACCATCAGGTGTAGTAAATGCGGCTTTTCGAGATGATTCATTATCCATAGGTATTTGATTGAAACCTTAAAAAGCATCAAGTATGCAGAATAAGTTGAATCCTGATAGTTGATCCAAAAGATCATCTGTACACGGTAAAGGGAACTTGTCTTTCACCGTTTGAGAATTAAGTTTCCTATAATCGATAACCATTCGATATTCTCCAGTTTTCTTCTTTACAAGCAATGCAGGACTACTATATTCCGATGAACTATCTGGAACAATGCCTTGTTCCTTCATATCGCTAACTATGCCACGCATAATTTCTCTTTCATAATGTGAAGTACGGTATGGCGACCGAGAAACTGGTGAGCTTCCAGGTTTTTCAATAATGTGCATAACTGTATTATTAACGCATCCTAGTTCACCAGGCTTCAGAGCTATACACATTCTAAACTCATTTAACAAATTACTTATTTGCTGCTTCTGATCTGTTGTTACAGTTGGACCAACTTTTATATCATCACATCGAATAGGTTCTCTTTTAATATTTTTGTTAACTAAAACCACTGTACTATCTTCGCAGCTGACTGTATTATCGCGAGTAAAATCAGTCAGCCATTTGCCTCTTAGAAGAATGCGATCTTTATTAAGATGAAGTTTGCTCTCACTGAAATTCGCGATTGGTAATTTAGCTTTACCGTCTTTTATCAAGTAGGCATAATCACTTTCATGTTTACTTATAAAAATTTCTTCACTACCGGTTTGATTTCTATTGCTGATTACTTCTACCATTTGTACTGTGTTTGGCAGAATTTTCACTGGTTCCGATATTTTGAAAATAGCGTCTTTGAAGTCTTCAATTTCAAAATTCTTAAAACATGGAAATTCATTTACACCATACAGCATTGATTTTCCTTCCTTTCTAACCATCATTAGATCTGGTATATCTAGGATATCTTTTCCAATGAGTATGTTTGGTCCAGGAAACGTTTCGTCTGCAACAATATGTAGTTTTACATCATTTAGTACCAGTCTGTCAATGGTTAAATTTACTGCGCAAACGCCTAATGACTTTCTCAACCCACCAACTTCTCGTATGATCGTAACATCACCATTATGCGTATTATAGACTCCTATCTCTTTAGAGAATGTGTATTTAATCATTGATATGTCGGCAGCTGTATCTATTAAAGCACTTGTAGCTATCCCATGGACAAGAACTGTGTTACTAGTAGTAAGATTTTCAATAGGTGAGAACGTTGAAACGTTTACTGACGGTTTGCTAATTTTCTTTGGACAATCTTTCGTACCGTGTCCTTCTGTGCGACAAAATGTACAAAATTTTGGGCGCCTTGGCTTAGAGCAGTTACGAGAATAATGTCCTATTTCAGAACAATTATAACATATTATGGATTTTAATCCTTTGATTCTAATAACTTGATCATTTCTTTTTGCTCCAAATTGATCACATAGAGAGGGTACCTCAGAGTTATTTTTGTACAACTCTTTCAGTTCAATATAATCGTCAATTTTATTCACTAATAGCATTGGCGACTTCAACAAGGACCACTCACTTACATAATATTCTTGAACTGCTGCTGGTGCACTTTGCTTAATTCTGTCTGATATAATTAAATTTTTTAAATCTTCCACTGTTTTTATATTTAAACCTTTTATCCATCCATCAAAAAATGTTTCAAGTTCATAATAATATTCTCGCCAAGAACTATCATTTTTAATTTTTTGCGAATAAAACAATTATCTAAATTTTTCAGGACTTAATTTATATCGTTTTAGTAACAATTCCTTCACATGAGAATAGTTTTCCGCCAATTCTTCTGATTCTCGCATGATTATTTCAACTATTTCTCTTGGTAAAACACTAGTCAAACAGGCCACCCATAAATTTAGCTCCATTTTAACTCGTTTCATTACTCTTTCGAAATGCACTAAGAATAAACTTATGTCGTAATTTTCGAATCAAAGTACTTTAACTGAGATTTCCAGTCTATTTTTGGTTTTGACGAATCAATAGGTAAATTAGTGCCAACGTTTCCTAGTTCCAATTTTCTCATTTCTAATTCATGCTTTCGCATAGCTTCTTACTCAGCAGCGGCGGCCTCTGCTTCTCTATCCGCATAAAAATTGAATATCATTCCTTGTACCAAATCCTCATCATAGTTTTTACTATTTAAAATCAAGTTTTTTAGATCTACAACCTTAAAAGCATCGTGTACTTCTTCACCAAGTTCCATTGCAATAACCTGTAACTCTGACTTACGTACTTTAGATAAATAAGACATCGTAAATTAAGAAAGAAAAGAAACATAAAAAATAAATTACCGTTCTTTTTAATCCCACTTCTGAATTGTAAAAGATATTTAACGTATATTTTAAATATATCTTTATTTCATCGTATTCGAATCCTAACTAGACATAGAAAACATAATAATTCAAAACAATATTTACGCACGTAGCAACAAGTCATACTTATGCTCGCCTTTGAAACATTTAGCTGCTTACACAATAATCAAGAGTAATGGTAAACAGTGCGCATGCGTTTCTATGACGACCACGGCTGTTTCATAATTTTTTTTAAATTCTTTTTTTTTTCACTTTTAATTTTGTTATACATTAAATTGGTGAGTTTATTTCTGAGATATGGGACCAGAGAGATCCCATAAATATTTCTTGATTTGTGAATAAAAGAGAATTTCATCATTTGAATGATATTTGTGTTTTAATTAAAAATCAGAAATTCTAACACCTACAGTTCAAACTGGATCGTTTTCAATACTAATTCAGGTGAATATCACACATAAAGAGGGTCCGAACTGATAGACACGGTCCCAAAAGTTAGAGTTGAAGCAAGAAAAAAACGATGCCAATGCCTGAACTTGCCAATGCTGAAAAAGCCAAAGAACGTAGACGGGAATACCTTAAGCTTTATACACAAAGGAAATGATTCCGTTCGCAAACGCAAGCATGAAGCCCGTCCCTCACAAAAGTGGTTGAGAGAATTGAACCCTACCGAAGAGCGAATTATGATTCTCCGAACACCTTTCATGCAAATACGTGAACTGGGTGTTGGTCACCAGTTAGGGATAACAGGATCCATTGTCAACGTACCCAATAACTTGCACAAGACTGTCTTCCACGCAATATAAATGATTCATTCACTGTTCATATAAAATTGAAAAAAAGTCTAACTTTCAAATCATATTTCATGTATGAACTTGTGAATCCGAAACGGGTGTATCATGCAGCTTACAATCTCCATCAAATACTATTCCGAAATAATCCGAAAACGTTAATATTGATCTCGATTAGGCTGTTCAATGTCTTTTCAGTCATCAAAAGAATTTACACAGAATGTGTCTGAGCTGCATTTAAATATATCTGCGAAATTATGTACCGAGCAGTTCAGGATTAACAGTTAAAGATGTTCAAGTTGAAAACACAATCAAGTTTCTTTTCCAAAAATAATTAAACAACCATTTTGTGAATGGGTAACCTGTGATTTTCTTCATTTTGTAGTGAATCGTATTTATATTATTTATAATTTTTTTTTTTTTTATTATTCTTAATTATTTACCAGGAAAAATTTTTTTAAAAGTTTTCCGAACTATCCCAGTTTTTAGAAAATCAGCATCGTTAAAATAGAATATTGCGCAAAAGTTTGTCATGTGTCATTGATCATAGCCAGAACTGCAATAAAATCTTACTTTACCATCAACTAATGAGAAGTTTCAGCTCCCCCCTTTTTTTTCACAAAAGAATATAAGTTTGGAGGTTTTATGCGTCCCCTCGCGTACATTTGCATTCTTTTGATGTCATCTAATGACTCACTAGAGCTTCAAATGAATTTTTAATGAAGCAGAATATTTTTGGTTGTGCTTCCTCAGAAAAGAAAAGAACACAAAACCCATTGTAAACGACGAGTGCTCCCACTTCACTTCAAGAACTTTTTTTATTGCATACCCTTAAGTGTAAATACAAATATCTCGTGAACCAAAAAAAAAAATGGTGGAGGACAAGAAAAGAATGTTTTCTTTGAGAAAACTTTCTCAAGTAGAGCTTTCTTCAAGGAGGATAAGTGTATAAAGATATCTAATATCTTTTAAGAAAGGCTTTATTCCTGCCTCGTATGTTAACACATTTAGAAGTATTCATGGATTCAACTAATACTCGTATATATTTAAAAAAAAATTCTAAACGCTTTTCCTTAAGGCTCGATAAACGTTTTTTAGAGGTTCTTTGTCTCGGCGACAATTTTCCATTCGTCTTATTAATTGTTTTATGAATATTTGAAGTGAAATATTTAATTTTATTTTAATTTAAAAAAACACATCTTACACAGATGGAGCTAACGGGATAGAACGTTCGCCTTCCAATGAGGTGAACCGAGTTCGAATCCCACCGATGGCTGGTCGATAGGAATCTGCATCCGACTTGCACCGACCACAGTGCTGACATGAAATATCCTTAGTGGTAGACGGATCATGGGTTGAGTCCCCTTGCCGTCAGGCTAATCGTGGGAAGTTCTCGTGCTCTTCCTCTCCGTGTAACGCAAATGCGGGTTACTTCCTTCAAAAACTCCTCCACGAAGGTAACATTTCTCCCAGTACTTGATCCAGGAGTTCCCTTGTTTTTGGATTGGGTTCAAAATTACGAAGCTACGGAGCAGAGCATTAGTAGTCGTAAACCCAAAAATTGGGTCGGCTGTTCACCGACGGTTACAAAAAAAAAAAATCTTACACGGGCGATAAACTTTGCCTGTACACGTAGAATATTGCGAGCACAGCTGACTATTGCGAAAAAAGGGGAAGTTTTCCATTATTCTGAGAATCGATATTTGCATTGGTATAACATCTGCTAAAAGCAATGGAGCTTAATAAAATATAAATGTCTGATAAAATCCAAGCATAGCAATCACTAAGCAGATAATCTCTACTAAGAACTAGGGATTGCAATCACTAGAAGGATAAACATTTTTAGTAATTAATAAAAAAAAGAGCCTCTGATAATAACGAATGATAATCAGTAACAGGATAGACTCTGCTGAGATTTAAGATAACTATCATTAAGGAAATAACCACTTCTGAGAATTAAAGATAACAATCGTAAGGAAATAACATTTGCTAAGAAGTAGCAGATGCAATCAAGTCAGTAGATAACCTTTGCCAAAAAAGAAAGCAATCAAGTCAGTAGATAACCTTTGATAAAAAAGAAAGGAATCAAGTCAGTAGATAACCTTTGATAAAAAGGAAATCAATCTAGTCAGTAGATAACCTTTGATAAAAAGAAATCAATCAAGTCAGTAGATAACCTCTACTAAAAAAGAAAGAAATCACGTTAGTAGATAGCTTTTGCTAAAAAAGAAAGCAATCAAGCAATCAAGTCAGTAGATAACCTTTGCTACAAAAGAAATCAATCAAGTCAGTAGATAACCTTTACTAAAAAAGAAAGAAATCACGTTAGTAGATAACCTTTGCTAAAAAAGAAAGCAATCAAGTCAGTAGATAACCTTTGATAAAAAAGAAAGGAATCAAGTCAGTAGATAACCTTTGATAACAAAGAAAGCAATCAAGTCAGTAGATAACCTTTGATAAAAAAGAAAGCAATCAAGTCAGTAGATGACCTTTGATAAAAAAAAAAGAAATCAAGTCAGTAGATAACTTCTGGTAAAAAAGAAAGCAATCAAGTCAGTAGATAACCTCTGCTAAAAATCAAGAATAACAACTAATGTTAAGAAACCAGAGACAAAACCCAATAAGAGAATAAATGTTATCCATGGCGTGGAATGATGTTGCCCTTATTTCATTTCAAAACTTGTTTGGAAACATTCTTATTACAGATATTTCTGCTACGTAATTCAGTCAAAAATCTGTAAAAAAAAAGTTTGCTCTATATGTGAATTTAAAACCAAAGTAGCTGTTCAATATAAAAATACGTAAATATGTCTAATTCATTTTTTTTTAGTCTTTTCATTGCTATTTTAACATTAAATGTGTGAACTTGCTTATACCAACAAGCTTGTTACCACAACAATAACAACTGCTATTATTTATTGTCGTTAAAAAGGACATTAACTGTATTTACTAATATTTAGTACGATGTTTTATTGTTATTAAATACATTTTTATTTTCATATTTATGAAAAATGGCATGATTATATTTTATCTTCCTTTAAATTCCATGCGACAAATTACAGCAATTTTAAATACATTTACCATAGCGATTTAATGATTACTGACAAAGTGCAATCTAAGTTATCCTTTCATCGATAAATTTCTAAACAAAGTGTGTAAAATGTCTTGATGATGCCATCTTTCGTTATTTTCGTTCTTCTCAGAAATCAACGTGACATAAGATCGTTCTTAAAGTCATTTTCTTTGCCCTCGCTTAAAGACAATATTTTATTCCTTTTGACGCCAACGCGTTCATGCCGTTTCTATGGTAACACTTTGCTAAAATTTTTTTTAGATGTTTTGTTTGCTATTTATCTTAATTCATCGAGCAGAATTTGGAAAAAGAGCCAAGCTAAATATAGTCAAGTAAAAAATCATAAAAGTTATAGCCGTGACGAAATAAATAATAAATGTCTGAGATCTTTTTAATTTAAGTAATTATAAATGAATAATTAAAACAAAATAATGCACCAGTTAAACATAAGGAAGGGAAGTTATTTTTATAAAAAAAATTTAAACAGTAATAGGCGTTTTCATTTTCCTTTATGGCTAAGTTATGGAGTATTTGAGGTATTTTCTAAATTAAACTGAAAACATTAATATTATTTAGTTCATATATATATATATATATATATATATATATATATATATATATATATATATTATATATATATATATATATATATTATATATATATATATATATATATATATATATATATATATATATATATATATATATATATATATATATATATATATATATATATATATATATATATATATATATATATATATATATATATATATATAAACTGCTGTTTGTAGAAAATGCAACACCATGAAGGAATCATCAGAATCAAATGAAATTCGCAGCAAATGTCAATTATAGGATATTATGCAAATTAATAAAGTTTCAGAGCCATCGCGCGTGCGTGGCGCGCGCAGCGCCCTCTGAATTGATGCTGAAAGCGTATAAATAAAGTGCTGTAGCGGGACGTTGAAAATAGTCTATGATTATTTGTTAGTGGCAAACGTTTAGTGAGACCTGAGTATGCCTCCACGACGGAAGAATAAGAAATTCAAGCAACTTACGGAGTTTGAACGAGGGAGGATAATCGGCCTTCGAGAAGGAGGATTTTCCTATCGCGCAATAGCAGCTCGTATGCAGCGGAACAGTTCCACAGTGATGCGAGTTTGGAAGCAGTGGACCGACGAGCACCGAACAACTCGAAAAACAGGCACTGGACGACAGAAGGTGACGTCAGAGCGCGATGATCGACACCTGCTCCGCATGGCGGTGAATGATCGCACAGCTTCCTCCAGGCAGCTGGCAGCACATTGGTCTACTGCTACAGGTGTACAATTGTCGGCTTCGTCAATTCGTCGTCGTCTGCTGCGCCGTGGATTGCGTGCAAGGGTGCCATTATACAGGATTCCCCTCACGGCGGATCATCGACGGCTGCGTCGGCAGTGGGCTCTTGAGCACAGAGACTGGCGAGCTGATTGGCACCAAGTTGTCTTTTCAGATGAATCACGCTTCAATTTGTGGACCCATGATGGCCGTGTTCGTGTTAGACGTTATGCCGGTCAACGCTGCCTTCCTGAGTGTATTATTGAACGACATAGTGGTCGAACACCCGGAGTTATGGTCTGGGGTGCGATTTCGTATCATGGACGATCCAATTTGATACGAATTGAGGGTAATCTCAATAGCAACAGATACGTCCGTGAAGTGCTACAGCCCGAAGTCGTTCCTTTCCTTCAAGGCATCCCTGGAGCTATCTTTCAGCAGGATAATGCACGCCCACATGTTGCGCGGACTGTTAGAGACTTCTGTTCAGCACAACGCATGCAACTTCTTCCTTGGCCTGCTTATTCGCCGGATATGTCGCCTATTGAGCACGTGTGGGATATGGTTGGTCGGCGTCTCACTCGTGATCCGCGTCCTGCAGTTTCCAAAGACGAACTTTGGTTGCGCATACAAGCGATATGGAATTCTCTTCCTCAAGCAGATATTCAACATCTGTTTGACTCCATGCCACGTCGTATAGCAGCACTTATTGCAGCGCGTGGTGGCTGCACCAAATACTGATTTCGGACGCTTAATTTGTTTCTTTTGTTTTGAAAATTTCATCATTTATTTGTATCAGTACAAGTCGTTTCTGCATTAAATTTCATTTGATTCTGATGATTCTTTCATGGTGTTGCATTTTCTACAAACAGCAGTTTATATATATATATATATTATATTATGCGTTGGCGTTCTATGTCTGCTAAATAATTTATGTGGATTAGGTTATTTTGCATTACTTAGTGTTCGTATGGTAAACCCCAAAAAAAAGCACCAATCATATTAATTTAACAACTGAATCGAATCGGGCCATTATTCCAGAAATAACTTTATTAAATATTTTTTTCCACTGTAATTTAAAAATAATACAAATTAATGGACAAAAGTTAAGTGTTACCAACAGTGGAATGCAGGTGGCCTTGTGGGTAAAGACTATTAGGCAATGCCAACTATTCAAGTACCTCAAGATTAAATCAAGTTAGCATGTCTTATATACTAGTGAATTGATGTTTAATAATCCATTAACCCTCGATCTGCTTAAACCAGAATTTGGCATTGTTCTTACGTGTTGGCGAATTTGTCTTCGTGGTCCCAATAAGCTATCTATACTCAGATTTCTTTTAAGTTCTTTTTTGGCATATTTTAAGTTGATTAAATTTGAAAGCCACAATTACCATGT
Source organism: Parasteatoda lunata (assembly GCA_949128135.1). Classification (NCBI taxonomy): domain Eukaryota; kingdom Metazoa; phylum Arthropoda; class Arachnida; order Araneae; family Theridiidae; genus Parasteatoda; species Parasteatoda lunata. Next base: position 114,365,684 of record OX421972.1, on the reverse strand, counting down.
TTCTATTTCTCACTATTAAACATGAAAAGCTTCTCACTATTAAAATTCTCACTCTTAAAAAAAAACTGAAAAAAATTGAGAATATTGTTTTCTAAAAGAGCTATTTTTATTGATCGACTCGATATGGAAGCTTTTTCGGAAAGGCATGAAGCAAACTTTGCCAGTACTATAAATATTTATGGCTGAATTACTCGCTCAGGGACGAGATATTTTTAAACTTGCAAGAATTTAGAAATAAAAAATTCTTTTTTAGAATGTATAGGAAACGAATTTTCGACGATATCTTTTTTTTTTCTCTCTCTCACTCTCTACCTCTCTTGACAATTTATGTATACAATATACAGAAAGAGTCAAGGAATACTTCGTTTTTTGCTTAATATGTCTTTTTTACAAATCTGGCATCTTTTCAGTTTACATAATTTATTGGGTATAAAGGAAAAGGGGGAAAATGTTTATAGAAAAGAGGAATATGAGATTTAGTAACTAAGTAAATATTGCAGAGGGCAAATAACCGCCAATGATACATTTTCAGGAAAAGTTAACGTTTGTAAGTAAAAAAAACCTATCTAATCACAAAATAAGTGAGAAATAGTTCACACTTACAAAACAATTGATTTTATTCTAACGCTTCTAAAAATTTTATTCCACAAAATAAATACTTTTTTGCTTCAATTATTTCTATTTATTTCCTGATTTATTTAAATGACATAGTTTTGAGAAGAATTATAATTCCGTTGGAATACATATTTGAAAAATAAAAATGAGTTTGGCAGGTGATATTTTTTTTAAATAACTTTTAAGGGAAACGTTAATTTATAATTGGATACCTGCAAACGACCGACGTCATCGTGAGTAGGGCTCCTAATTGGCTATTGAAACGAAGCAATTGTATATGTTATTAACAGATCAGTCTTAGCTCATCAAATATGAATTTTCTCTAGTGAAAGAATCTATATATTATTCCACAAAGAAAGATTTTTTTAACTTAACCTAAAAACAGGCATGAAGCTATGTAGAACAGACACTCAACAAAGTTTAAAGATTCCCCCCTTCTTTTGGGCAGGATTGTGTAGAGATATAAATATAATTTGAAGTAATAAATATACAAATTCTCGAGTAATTGCTTATTTAGAATTGTTTTAAATTTAAAGGTACCATGTTTTACTGAAAGAGAAGTTTACTACAGTCCCTGGCTAAATTATTAGAAGCACTACAAGATTCTATGTAAAATCTTAATTATCAGGTGATATTAAACTGCTGTTATTGTTCTTTGCGAGACTGAAACCGGTTTGCACTTGTTTACGATCGTGTGTCAATTGGTTAAACTAGACGATATATAATATAAATTCGATGGTTGGATAAATGAGACGATATGCAATATAAACATAGAATATTTATTATATCAGATATTATATTAGTATATTATAATAATTAAACCAAATTATTAGACGCACTGTAGCTTTTTTTTTAATAATTACATGTTTTGCACGAGTTCATGCTCAATATTTTTATATTTAAACACACATGCAATGGGTTATTATTCAGGAGATTTCTTATATAGTTCCAATTTGTATTTATTTTGAGCGTATTGCATTACAATGTTATCCAATTGATACACGAACGTAAGCAAATGCAAACAGGATTCAGTCGCATAAAAACAATAAATCTGTATAGTATGACCTGATAATTAAGATTTTACTTAGAATCTTATATTGCGTCTAATAATTTGTCCAGAGACTAAGTATTTTTGAATCCCTGTTATTATAGATTTACCTCAAATACAAATTTCCTAATGAAATTTTAATAATTATATAATTTAATAATTTAAATTTTATTTTATAAATTATTGTTGACTTAACATAATTTAAGTTTGTAGAATCACTTCTGTAGGTAGCACAAGCATCAACGAAACATAGCATTTTTTTTTTTTTCATATACCTCTTAAATACTTTTTTCATGATGACCTATCCATTAGACGCAAAATTATCTGTTTTTAATTTTATTTGTGAAATCCTAGCAAGGAAATGTAGATTAAATATAAATCACTCTTCTGAATAAAAATTTTGCTAATATATTGAACATTTTTGTTCATAGAAATGTTCTCTAAATTTCAAATGAAACTCTTTTTTGTATAAATCGAGAGCTGTAAGCCGACAAATTTAAATTATTTTTTATTTTTTTATTTTCTTCAGTTTAAGTTACTACATTTAAAGTGGTAACGTTGCTCGCCTCCGTGACTTTGGTTCACAGGTGCCCACTGGGTAACGATAAATGTGCAACACTTCCGGCATCTTCTATGGCGAAGAACCTCTGCCGTTTAAAAAAGAAAAAAAAACATTTAAAGTTAATGCTTATCTTACGAACTTTTACTTTCTTTGTCATGTGGTTCGTGGTGAATCGGAGGTCAGAAGGAATATTTGAGTTAACAGTGATGATGACCGTGGGCAATACCAAATATATTGAAATACAGATTTGCATTAAAAAGATACCAACAAATATAGTGTGTAACTACCCTCTGTCACAGATTGCTTTTGTTTTTCCCTCATAAAGAACATTTTGTCTCACCTAAGAAAACGCATTCAATTGAAAGATTTCAAAATGCTTTAATGTATGGTAAATTAACATAGTTTTACAAATGATTTTATTGGATTAAAATATAATGATTTTGCTCGTTTACCTCTGCAACTTCCATAAAAGCTAGCTCAAATTCTTAAAAACATTTTACGATACGAATAATAAATTATTTATTGTTTAAGATTTGGAAAAGTATTAATAAGTTTAAATGTCCATTAAACTAAGCTAATCGTAAAAAAACTATGTAATAAGATAAGAATAAAGGAACAACTATTACTTTTAAACCTTTAATTTAGAGTGAGAATCAAAATAAAAATAAAAACAATAAGAAAGGATTAATAAATAAAAATATCCGGTCTGATTTTGTATGTATACATCAACAACTAATTATTATTTTTATTTAAAATGAACTATTTTTAAGAAGAAACGTTTTTAAAAGTTTCAAGAGTGCTAAGATATTTGTTTTATTATTCGAAATTCATTCCAGCATTTGTCAACCAAGAAAAATTCTTTATTTTCTACAACTGTTAACAGTTTTATTTAGCTCAAAACACGACCGTGTTTTTAGAAAGCTTAATGAATTGTAATGCAACAAAATGTTTAAATAAAATATTCTGGTTATCGAAAAAGCTTTAGTTAAGCAAAACCAGAATTTCCATGATCTGAAAGACTGTGAAAGTTACTTCCTGGGTCGGGATAAACTGATTGGTTGGAATATGCCCCATGAGTTCGCTCCCCACCGGCATAAGACTCTCCACGTAGTAAATGATAATGGATGCAAGTTAAATCTGTCGGGTCACAGAGTCCTCCATGCTCCAATAACAAATCATACTTTTCGGGGAACTGAATTGTAGATTGATCGTTCACTGGTTCAGGTAAAAATTACGATCTGTGGATGAATGAAAAGATGCATGAAAGGGTCCACCTTATAAACAGGCTATGACGTATGCGTGACTGAAGTCGTATTCTTGACCATAGTCTGCTTGGTTTCATCAAGCAAACTTACTGGCTTGGACAAGTAGCATTAGAAACAACAACAACATAGGTATCGCTCGTCCTACATTTTTACTTTGCCGCTGACCTCTGTTAAGCCTAATATGTCAGTGAAAAAGCAAGACTTCGACAGTAAAAAGATGGCAGTAATTGAATTTGTCAGTTATTTCTAAATATTATTGAAAATTAATCGCCTCGCTTTTCTCTAAATTATGAAACGAAAGAAATTATTTAAAATAATTTGAAAATGGAAAAAGTAATTTATTGAAGTTCAAACCAACGAAAGGTTTTAAATTGGAACATTCTGAAATAGACACTCAAATCCGTTTCTCAATTTATAGCTTAGTTGCGTCTATAAGTCTGTTCAAAATTTTACAAGTTAAACGAGTTTTAACTCTACCGATGATTTCGCTTTTTGAAAATGTCAATATTTTTTAACTCCGTCCTATTCAGTCCTAGGCAAACAAGTTTTTGTTTTAAAAATGAAACCGTTATTATCCTTTGGAAGTTTTTCATTATTCTTAAACTTTATCGTGGAGCGTTGCGTAGGCTATATTTGAAGTTGGCAGTTTATTTCATTCGCCTTCCTGTGTTGTGATTGATTATATTTCGATAGTTTTCTTTTTCTCACTAAAATATTAATACGTACCCCAGAGCAGTGATGACTCAGGAGATCATTCGCCTTTCAATGAGGTGAATCGGGTTCAAATCCCAGAGATGGCTGATTGATAGGAATATCGTATCCGGCTTGCACCGACTATAATATCCTCAGTGATAGACAGATCATGGGTTAGAGTCCCCTTGCCGTTGGGCTAACCGTGTTAGATTCTCGTGGTTTTCAAACTGTCTAAGTGGAAAAAAAATTGCCAAATTTTTCAAACACAATAACTTAAGCAGTGGTGGCTCAAGGGATCGAGCTCACCTTCCGATAAGGTTAACTGGGTTCGAATCCCAGCGACGGCTGGTTGATACGAATACCGTATCCGGCTTGCACCGACCCTAGTGATGACGAAAAATATCCGCAGTGGTACACATATCATGGGTTAGAGTTCCCTTGCCGTCAGGCTAACAGTAAGAGGTTCTCGTGGTCTTCCTCTCCATGTAACGCAAATGCGGGTTAGTTCCATCAAAAAGTCCTCCACGAAAGCAAATTTCTCCCACTACTTGATCCAGGAGTTTCCATGTCTTTCAAAATTGCAGTGCTACGGAATTGAACTTAAGTAGTCGAAAACCCAAAAAATGTTGTCGGCTGTTCAACGACGGTTATAAAATATGATATGTACCTCCAATACCTTTTGTTTTCATACTTGGTAAGGATTTTAAATATACGTACGAGAGGTCTTTAAAGAAACCATTTATACGTCAAAAGTATAGCAATTCATATGTTCTGCGCTAGGTCTGTAAAGAGGAGAGATTGTTTTGTAGTGGCTATCCTGTGCAAAACAATATAAAAGGGATATTTTTTTAAAAAATTGATTTTGCTATAGCATATTTGATACTACGAGGCTTTATTTTGTGAAAAAAATATGTATAAAAATCCTTCGTGTTAACTTCTTCAATAGGCATCATCGATAGGCTATTAAATAATCGACGCTATTCATCAACATTCTATATAATAATTAGATGAAAATTAAAATTACCCAGACATCTAAAAGAGAATAGCATGGACCTAAGACGCTTTTAATTTCACAAAGCCTATAACATTTACTACTTTAAATTTACTTCCAACGTATAAAATGGGCTAAAAATAAGTATGTGTGCTTCCCGCTTTTTATGCAAATCATAAGTTAAAGAATAAAAACAAGTTGTTAAAAAAGCGGCACCCCGTTAATTTGCTTAAAATTTGATTACTAGGATATTAATATGTTAATTAATTTTGAAACTAGCTGTAAAATGTTCGTTTATAGAAACTTTTTATACCAATTATTAGCCATTTAGAAAATTAACTTTTTTTACATTAAATAAAACGCTAAAATATGTTAATTAAATTAAAAGCTTTCGTTTTTAATTAGACTGCGTCAGAATTTAATAAAATGTTATTTTTTTTGTACCAACTAATTTTTTACCGTACATTTTTAAGTATCATTGTTTTCTAAAAATGTACTTTCTTAATAATTACTTAGTTGAAAGCGGCTATTAAAAAAGCAAATTTCTAGGGCGCTAGTCTTTTTTTTTTATTTTTTTATTTTTATTTTTAATGTCTTCTGTAACAAACTTTTCAGCTTTCAAATTAAGAACACTTTTTTTTTCTAATTATTATTAATAAAGTGACTATATGCAACCCTTCCTCCTTTTGTGGCAAGAATCTTAAAGAGGGAAATTAAATATTTTGTAATATAATAAGTAAAAAGAACTTAGTGTTAACCTAGAGTTATCTATATGTTAATGAGTGAGTAATTATCTCCTGACAGATATTAATAGATTAATATATTTAAAAATAACTGCAGAAATGTTTTTGAAAATGTAACTCTGTTTATAATTTTTTTAAACGAGTTTTAATTCGTTAATAATGTTTTAAAAAGTGATATCCGCAGACAATTTAAGTGCTTATCCTAATGAATCGATTTTAATCCAAAAGATTGTAAAGATATGATGAGCTAGCTTTACTATAACTTTTTAAAAATTAATATCTGCGGAAGATTTAATGGAATACCTGTAAGTGACGTAGAGTGGGTATCTCGATCCTGATTGGTTGTTGAAACGTGGCATTTGATTACGGTAGCAACTTTTCTTTCCATTCTATTTCGAGTAAGCCAAGCCCGTTAAGTATCAATTCTCGTAAGTGACACATTATAAATTCTTTCACTATCTAATTACAAAGACAGGCACGAAACCAGGTGGAACATGAAAAACTAATTATGTATCGAAGTACACAAAACAAAAATATATCACGGTTACAATAAAATGCTTAACTTATAGTTAACTTATAGTTAACTTATAGTTGCATAACTTATAGTTAAATGCATAATTTATAGTTAATTAACATTCTAACTTATGTACAGAAACTGATCTCAAATTTGCTGATAAAAATTAGCTGGCGCTGACGCCATAGTTCACATGTTTGGGTCTGGGAGGTCTTCTTGAAGTGTCTATGAATTCATTTTGGTCTAAAATATTCTGAACACATTAATAAAATGTTTTAAACCAAATTAATCTGTTAATAACTTTTTAAAAATTAATGGTATATAAACTAAATTTAAGTGTATTATAAACTAAACTAAATTTATCCTCTTTCAATCTCTTTCGGTCTATGTGATTCTCAACATAGAAAAACAATAAAATTTTTTAAGCCAGATATAATCTGTTAATAACTTTTTAAAAATTAATGGTATATAAACTAAATTTAAGTGTATTATAAACTAAACTAAATTTATCCTCTCTCAATCTCTTTCGGTCTATGTGATTCTCAACATAGAAAAACAATAAAATTTTTTAAGCCAGATATAATCTGTTAATAACGATTTAAGAAGTAATGTCTGCAAGATTTACTTTTATCTGTTAATCCGTTATAGTTCAAAAGATTCTGAACACATAAATATAATTAAACGTTTTAAAGTCTGATTTTATCTGCTATTAACTTTACAAAAAGAATGTATCATATTTAAGTGTTTGACTCAATCAATACATTTTATTCTAGAAGATTCTAAACATATAAATACAATAGTATGTTTTAAGTCAACTTTAAGATACCCTTAACTTTTTAAAAAGATATATCCGCACAAAATTTAATTGGGCATTAATCCTTTTCGGTCCAGAAGATTCTAAACATGTAAATACAATTAGGTGTTTTAATTAAACTTTAACCTGTAATAACTTTTTTAAACGTAATAGGGCATAAATTTTAAGTGCTTGACTCTATTAACAAAATTTTTCAAATAGATTCTAAATATAAATACAATAAGATGTTTTAAGCATACTTTAATCTCTTAGAATCTTTTTTAAGCAATGCCTGTACAAAATTTAAGTGTTTTGCCTCTATGTATCCCCTTTTCTTGGTCTAGAAAATTCTAAACATACAAATAAAATAAATTGCTTTAAACCAATTTTCGTATATTAAAAACATATTTAAAATAATAATATCTGTATAAAATTTAAGTATTTGACTCAATTAATCCCATTTTTTAGAAGATTTAAAACAAATAAATACAATAAAGTAATTTAAGTCAATTTAAATATATTCGTAACTTTTTAAAATTAATATCTGCAAAAAATTGAATTATCCGTTTTGGTACAGAAGATTCTAAACATATAAATACAATTATATGTTATAATCCAGCTATAATTTGTTAATACCTTTTTTAAAGAAAAGTAATATTTGCCCAAATTCTTCACATATTAATTCATATTGGTTCAGAAAATTTTAAACGTGAAAAAATAAAGTCTATCATAACCAACTTTAATATGCTTGCAAATTTATAAAAAGTAACGTCTGTCTAACATTTAAATGTTAGTCTCGATAGTCCAGGTCTGTTAGTCTTGTTAATCACTTTAGTCCAGAAATCTTAAGCGTATAACTACAATAAGATTTTTTAAGCTAGCTTTAATCTGTTTTTAAGTTTTTAGGGTTATGTCTTCGCAGCATTTAAATGTTTGTCTATATTAATCCATTTTGGAGAAGGAGATTTCAAACATTTAACAACAATAAAATATTTTAAACAAGCTTTAATCTATCAATAACGTTTTTAAAAAGTAATATATATACAGCATTTAAACGTTTGTTTCGTTTTTTTCTAGAAGATTTTTAACTTGTAACTACAATAGGGTGTTTTAAACCAACTTTAATCTGTTGAGAACTTTTTAAAAAGTTATGTATGTATGTAAAAGTTATGTTAAATGTTAGATTCTAGGAATACATTGTGGTGCTGAAGATTTCTTAGCATATAACTACAATAAGATGTTTTAAGCTAACTTTAATCTGTTTTTGAATTTAAAAAAGTAATCTCTTCACAACATTTAAACATTTGTCTCTGTGCATAGACATTTTTTCCAAGAGATTTTTAATATGTAACTGCAATATGACATATTAAGGCAGATCTTTATTAAGTAACCTTTTTTAAAACAAAAATTATGCATAAAAAGTCATTCATCCATTTCGGTCCAGAAGACTCTGAACTCATAAACCCAGTGAAATGTTTTGAAACCACAATTTATTTATCATTTGAATACTAAAATGACACTAGGAGAAAAAAATTTCTGTTGCGAGAGATATGTTAACGAATTTGGATATTTTCACGTCGCTGATTTCAAATTTGTAATCTATTTTTTTCTTTGAGTTGCAGATTTTTTTTAATGACAGTGTCAATCTTTAGTTATATATCCGAGTTTAAAAACATTAAACATTATATATGTAAGTCGCGTAAATTTTGATACAAAATTCTAGAGGAATTAAAATTCCATAGGAACCTATGCCAGAAAATGTCATCATACGCTGGTAGGGGCACTTCCTTATTATAAACTGTTATTATGAACCTTATATATAACAGCAACTATTCCTTATTATGAACTTTATAGCAGTAGGTCGCGTAAATTTTGATAAAACGTTTGGAGGAATTAGAGCTTATCATCCGAATTAAAATTCCGAAGGAACCCATGCAAGAAAATGTCATCATACACCGGTAGGGGCACTTCCTTATTATGAACTGTTATTATAAACTTTATATATAACAGTAACTATACCTTATTATGAACATTATATATAACAATAAATCTCGTAAATTTTGATACAAACTTCTAGAGGAATTAATTTACTTCATCAGAATTGAAATTTCGTAGGAACCCATGCATGAAAATGTCTTTATACGCCGGTAGGGGCACTTCTTTTATATGAACTGCTTCTTAGAGTGCTTCTCAACAGCTCATAATAAGAAAGCGCCCCTAGACGCGAACAATGACATCTCCTAGTATGAATTTTCATGCAATTTTAATCCTGATGATACGCCCTAACTCCCCCCTAGAAGTTTTTCGCAATATTTACACGACTTATTATTATATATAACGTTTTTAACCTTGTACATTTCGACAAAAAATAAACCGAAGATCTCATTAAAGCAACTGTAGCTATAGGATAAAAACCAATTTAAGATTTGAAATTCCCAAACCCGATTTAGGGAAGATCAAGTATTTGCATAAATGCAACAAAAGATTTATTCCTCAATGTAATCCGTCAGTTTTCCTTTCCTGAATTTGCAAATTTAAAAATAAAAAAAATTAAATAGTGCATTGAATTTATCTTCTTATCACTGTTTTCGATTCATCCTCAATTCAAATTCGATTTATTATTTGGAATATATATATTTTTCACAAACTGAGTAGATATACTATTTCTTTCGATAAATGAAAACGTCGAATTAAATCTCGGCGAATAAAAGAAGGCAAAGAAAATAGTTTCAAAATATTTAGATGTTATCTTATAATAAACACATCTTGTCTGACATGTTTATATTCTATTTTATTATGCAGAAATCATTTTATATTTGAAGTTATATAATAAGGAAACACATTTAAAAAATATATATAATAAAAAATATTTAAAAATATATATGGTAAAAAAACATATTTAAAAATATATCATAAAGCAAAATATTTAAAAATTATATAATAAAGAAAAATATTTTAAAATATATATGGTAAAAAACGTATTTAAAAATATATAATAAACAAACATATTTAAAAATATACATTAAAAAAACTTACAAACCTACCACGTTAACACATTTGATAGCACGGATTCTTTTAGTTAAGTTAATTCTATACCTAAAATTAAAAATCGGAAAAAGAAAATAAGCTAAAATATATTTTTTTTATAAAAAAGGTATTCTAATCAATTTTATTTTGTTTATTTATTTATTCGTGGAAATGAAGTTAAATAAAATTTTAGTTAACTTCATCATTTACAACCAAATCTTAGAAAACCGAATCGAATGTTAATATATTACCACATAAATTTAACATTAATATTTATATCTATTTACCATTCTTTGAAAATGCGCGAAAAACAATTATAAACTTTGTGAAGTGAAATTTTGTAAAATAAATTATTCATTTGTCTGTTCGACGTATTAAGTTTAAAAAAAATTTTGTAAGTGAAGAAATTGCTTTAACCGGGATAGATGCCAAATATCATAAATTAAGCAAACTTGGTTGACATATATGAACTCTTTAAAAGCAATTAAATTTAATTAAAAACATTTGTATCAATACAAATTGGGGACTCCTCTCTTTTTATTCTGTAGATTTATGAATAATAGTCTAAAAAATAATGCACGAGCAATAAATATTTCGAAACTAGATATATTTTTTCTCAAATAAAAATAACTTCCCACATAAAAGAACAAAATCTTTGAAATGTTTTTCAATTATAAAACCATTATTTATTCATTGTGAGATTGAAATCTTGTAATTAAACTTTTAATCATTCTTTGACTTTTAAATCTCAACTTGGAAGCAGTTCCTGAAAACAGGGCGATTTTCAATCATTGTCCGATAAAAAAGAACTTATTTTATCCCCACATCGAATTTATCGTCAATAAGAATTTTGCTCATTTTCCGATTACTTAGAGTTCACAAAACTGAAAAGGAGCTCTAAATTAATGCGTAGGTTTCAAATGTTTCTTAAATGTTATTCGAATCAATATCACCATGTTATCACCATATCAATCTGAAATTTCGACCTTTTCTCGATTAGGTAGAATTCTCAAATTTCAACTGGACCATTCTGCTTGATGCAAGTACAAGGTATATTTATTTCTCAAACGCTGAAACGATATTTGTCAACTTTTTATCGCTTATTAAAAATTCGACCAATCCTCGTCTTATTAACAAAAATAAGAAATAAAAAATTGAATAAAATAAGAAAATGCGTTTTTTTTAATGACAGACTAGGAAAAAATTATACATTTTAAAAGATTTTTATGTTTGTTAGCAAAATTTTCGTAATAGGCTGTTTTCCTCTCTGAAAAAAAAATCCACTTCTAACGAAACTGATGCTCCCTGCTTTTTACATTATAAATCAGACAAAAAAAAATAAATTGTTTTTTTCTTTTTTAATCTACTAAGAGACTAAAAATTAGAAAAAAATATTATTTTATCAGAAGCCAGAAACGTAGAATGCATTACTATCGTAATGAACTTCGTTTCTCACTGAAAATCTCCACCATTTCTTACAAAAATGATGCCTTTTTTCGTTGTAAATCTGATTTTTAATCTACCAAGAAACTAAGGAGAAGTTAAAAGCATTATTTTTAACAGGAGCAAGACACGTAGAATGCATTGCTATCGTATAAATATAATAACCCAAGAAAACTAAGATGGGCACAGTAGGCCTTAGCTCTCTATTGGCTGTCGCATTTTAGTTTAGTAGTCTACTTAAGCATAATTTTTCTTAATTTTTTTAAATTTTTATTAATCTTATTAGAACGCACGGAGCCGCGATGGTCTCAGGGGATACAGCGTTCACCTTCCAATGAGGCGAACCGGGTTCGAATCCCCAGCGATGGTTGGTTGAAACGAATCTGCATCCGGCTTGCACCGACCACAGTGCTGACGTGAAATATCCTCAGTGGTAGACCTCCTCCGTAGTATTCCGTGAAATATCCTTATGGGTTAGAGTCCCTTTGCCGTCAGGCTAACCGTGGAAGGGTCTCGTGGTTTTCCTATCCATGTAACGCAAATGCGGGTTAGTTATATCATAAAAAGTCTTCCACGAAGGCAAATTTCTCTCAATACTTGATTCAGGAGTTCCCTTGTCTGTTCAAAATGACAAGGCTACGGAAATGAACATTAGTAGTCGTAAACCCGAAAAATTGGGTTGGCTGTTCAACGACAGTTATGAAATAATAAAAAAAATATTAGAATGCACGTGCATATAATCACCAAATAAGAATGTATTGTTTTCGTATAAAAGTACAAATCCAATTATTATCGAAATATCCAAATTTTATTCTTTCGTGATAAAGAATTTGTAAAATCGATGCTTACAAATATGTAAAATAATCTTACTTATCCTTTTTCGTCTGTCGAAAAGACAAATGCAAGTTGTTGCAATAGTTGCAACAAGAAGACTAATGCGGGAGATAGTTGCAAGTTGCCAAATTGAATAATTTCACCCTCACAAGTTTCGCATTCTTCCAAAAACTTTGATTAAGTTCGAACTGCAAATCGTTATTTCATGAAAGTTGCGATAACATCATAACTGAATTTAAATTCGACATACAACACAACGTTAAATTATTTCAAGAAATAAAATGAATAATTTCGGCGAATGAATAGTTTTATGCGAGGAAGTAAGCTCATTGTTTTATGCAGGGATAAATAATTCGCAACTTAATTATTTTTTTCTGTACAGAGTAACTTACCATCGATTTCAACGAGTGTGCTAAGCATATTTTTAGAATTCACAAACAGTATAAAGTTGAAAAGTATACTTTCTAATAAAATAATTAGTAAACCAACGTTTTCTTATCTTCTTCATCATATAGAATGAAAGAATCTTAATCATATAACTCGCAAGAAATAAATCTAATGGAAAACACAGAGTGCATTATTCTGTAAAAAAAGCATATAGGGTAAAATGAATATGTGGGTTTGCTAACACCTACGCATTCATTTGCTGAAGTTTTCAACAACCAATTTGCATATGTGGTTGAATTTAAATGACAACACGGTCAATTGCCTTCTTCAAGGCGTTCTAATTATGAACTTATAGACATAAATTTAAGATGTAGCAAACAGAAAAGGATGGAATGAAAAGAATGTCCTAAAGTGTACGGTCTCAAGAACTGTACATTCTGACTACCAAACAGGTAAATTCCAGTGACTGAATCAATAATGTACAAAATATTGCTTAACTTCCATGTAGAACTCTATTTACAACAATATTGATCAGCAAGCTAACTGTTGCCTTTTCGTTGGCGACATTTTCCTGTACAAATGGCGCAAAACTCAAATACTGCAAAATTTCGGTAATGGGCTGAATTAACAATGCTTAGAATTCAAATCTTGCGTGCTTTCACAATTTAATGTTGTCTCCCACTCATCCAAAAGTGCCTATCTCAGAGAATATTCTTTCCCATTGGGATAGTTTTGATGTCCTCGCAACTACTAAACATTCTTTAATCACAAGACGCAGTTTGTCGCATTAATCAGTGTCCCCCCCCCCAAAAAAAAGAGATTTCTAACCGTGACTGTAACTGAAACGGTAGTTTTCCGCTTACGTCGAGAACCCCCAAAGGTCTAATAATATCTAAGCAGAGTCCTATTAAACTCGTAATCTATCCACTGACATGGAAAATTTCGGCATATTCCCAGAAATGTTGCGGAGGATATCGTTATCGCCTCTCCGCTTCCTCCCCTTTTCCGCTTATCGGTATAATACGCTCACATGTTGGACTATGTGAGAGGAATCTGCCGAAGTTTTAATTAGGAGCCGCCTACATATTCTCGTCTGCTGCAACTCCTCTTATGCGTAATTAGGGGTAGAGATATCAATCAGAAATCTCTTTTGTCTCATCCCTGAATTTCCCCGAGTAATTTACCCGGACATTCGAATTATACTCTCGAAATTGGTTTACGAAAAGTTGTGTTACAATAATTATTTATCGAAGTCGATTCTTTATTGTAGAAGGACTTTTCAAATATACCTCGATTATCTGAATATTTCTGTAAACCTAAATCAATTCCATGTTTTGTTTTTCTTTTTGTTCCAATTTTAGTATTCAGTTTTTTCTTCTTTCCTTTTAGTAATTTTCATACCACCATATGACTATAACAGATAGGAAAAGAAGTCCATTGACATAATGTAAACCAGTTACCCAAGGATAGGTGTGATCCCCTTTATAAAGGAAAAACAACATTGAGGAGCACAATACAGGGGTTCTTGAAACGGGTTTTCACCCTCCTCTCCTACTTACCACTACTGGGGAACCGTGATGGCTCAGGGGATAGGGCATTCAGGAGCAACCCGGTTTGAATCCCAGCGATGGATGATCGATACAAATTCCACATCCGGGTTGCACCGACCACAGTGGGGACGTTAAATATCCTTAGCGGTAGACGGATCATGGATTAGGGTTCCCTTGTCGTCAGGCTAACCGTGGGAGGTTTTGGATCGGGTTTAAAATGACAGGCGTTGAACATTGGTATGTCGCAGAATTGTTCCACGACGATTGTAAAATAACCACTTCTGGGATAGAGGTGTGCAAGTATTTATTGATGGCGTGTTCTGTATTTTTACACTAATAATAAACAGTATTGTAAAATTAATTAAGATATTTCTTTGAGAACACATTTGTATCATCCTTGTTAATTAAACCTGCTAACACATTTTAACATAGAAAAAAAAAAGAATAAAATAGCGGCTGGCGGGAAGTAGCTTCCCTAATTATGTATATAGAGTTGTCCAACAACCGGTTCATAAGTGACGTAACTCCTGACTATTACTTTATTTTGTATGCGCATGCGCTTGATCTTAATTCAAATGGCGCTCTGCTAAATTTGTGTATGTTGCTCACCCTGTTAGTTGTTTTTCTGGTATAGCGTACCACACTGAGCATTTCTCCGCGTTAGTTACGTATTCGAATTGCTGGACCTTTTCTATGTTCTTTGATAAACATCCGTTGGTGAAGCATTTTGCCTTCACTAGCTATTTATTTGGACATTCGAATTATGTTCTCGTTATCGATTTGCGAAAAGTTTTGTTACAATAAATATTTATTTAAGTCCGATCTTGATTTTTATAGGATTTTTTATATATATTTTTAGTTAGTAAACCTTGTTGGCTTACTTTTAAAAAATATATATATTCACTAGTTACATATTTGGACTCTTGAAACTGGTTAACCGAATTTTCTGTTACAACAATTATTTATCGAATCTTTATTTTTATAGAACTTTTCATAAGTACAGTCAATATGCGATTACTGTTGACCTAAGTCAATCACATAAGTTCCCCCCCCCCCACTTTTTACCATCATATGACTATAACAATTTTATTTTTAGTTGGTGAAGCTTTGGTTAATTTTAAAAAATCCAGCCAAACAATTCAAATTATACACTTGAAATTTATTTACTAAAAGTTCTGCTGCAATAACTATTCATCGATGACGCATCCTTATTGTTGAAATAATTTTCATAAATACAATAAAATCTTGATTAACTAAGTACTTATGTTAAGCAAAGTCTATTTTAAAGGGTTTTTTTTTTCTTTTTAATATACGCATTTAGTTATTTTTTATCAAAATTACTATAAAACTAGGAGGCTTCGGCCCCTGCTCGCTGGCGCTCGCCAACCCCCGGAACTGCTTTCGCAGTTCATTTCGGATTGCTTCGCAATCCAATGCTCGCTTTGCTCGCTCATTGAATACGTTCTTAACGTCTAGCGTTTGTATACTTTTTTCAATACTAAAGTTCCGAAAACTTTTCACTGTAGAAAATTCTAAACTTGTACATTTCAATATTAATTTGAAATTGCAAACAGCTCACATGTTTTTCTTAATCACACTATTCTAAATTTCAGTTGCTGAGAAAAGTAACTGTTGTAAGTTTTGTTTTAAAGTCTTTCCCACCAGAATGTTAAAGCCATGTGTTGTAAAACAATATGAAATAGTAGTCTGCCACTGAACGCCGGATGTAAAGCATCGGCTTCGATGAAGAAAATTTTGTATTTTTAATTCTCTGAAGGGCGCCACCCTAATAATATGGAATTTGTAAAATAAAAGTATATATTTTTGATTGTTGATGAAGCTCATAATTTAATGTTTTCATCAGTGTTCAGAAGCAGAACAACTATAAGTTTTTTATTTTTTCACAAAAGTGTAAAAAACAAAGAAAAGAGTAAGAAAATTAGTATAGTCATAGAAAAAGTTAAAATTATAATATAGCATTTGTCAGTTAAAATAAAACTTTTTGTTTAAGTCATTGTTAACAATTCAAATTTCTCCGAGGCAATTCTAAACCTTAATTTTGTTCTAAATGTCAGTATTCAGACACACAACAGAAGTTTAATGTGAAGTTGTAAAATGCAAATATAGATATATATATACACACATACACAAACACACACGCACACACAGAGAGAGAGAGAGAGGGTTTCTCTAAAAACACAATTGTTAATTTGGGCATTTGGTGATACAATACTTATAGAATTGAAGGATTTGTTACTTAATTTTGATCTAGTTGCGCTTCTATGTCATTTTGATTTGTGTTGCTAAGTTATCTTTCAAAAAATTCAATGGCTGGCAACAGCATTTTTATTTTTTAAGTTGTATATTTTTATTTCTTTTAGAATTCGTTCTTTTTTTAGCAAAATGTTTTTTAACCTAACAGAATTCTCTGCCGACTGTTCTCTCTATAAATGAAGAAAATAAAGTAAATATTTAAGTGTTGTGAAAAGAATCTTATTTAGTTGTACTAAGTAATTCGTTAAAAATGAAAACTGTTGCCAACGCGAGAAAAGGAATATCATCGGTTTTATTGATACATACGTACGTATTAACGTTTTATATAATATAGATTTTATGTCTGTATATGGGTCATTCTCATTGAAAAGGTATAAATGGACTAAATTTTTTCTTAAATTAAAGTAATTAAAAAAGTTATAAAAATTACATAAATGCTTTTATTTATTTTTATTATATGTCCTTATAATAATGGTCAAGTTTTCTATTTTATTTTTAACAAAATGAAAACTGTTGCCAACGCGAGAAAAGGAATATCATCGGTTTTATTGATACATACGTACGTATTAACGTTTTATATAATATAGATTTTATGTCTGTATATGGGTCATTCTCATTGAAAAGGTATAAATGGACTAAATTTTTTCTTAAATTAAAGTAATTAAAAAAGTTATAAAAATTACATAAATGCTTTTATTTATTTTTATTATATGTCCTTATAATAATGTTCAAGTTTTCTATTTTATTTTTAACAAGATTTAAAATATTTTTAATTCTGTCTTGTCCACGGAGGAGAGGTAATTTCTGTCTAGCTTGTCTTATGCTAAGTTTTTTCTGTTCGTTAATTCGTTGTTAGATTTGAACATTTGATTGAGTTCTTTTTTTGCATTTTGGTTTTGCCATTTTTTTCCTCAAATCTGAAGCGAAAAGTAATGTTAAACATCACTGAAATTATTTGGACAAATTGCCAATAGTTACTTCTCCGATAAAAAAAAGTTAAACTTAATTGCTTTTCTTTAAAAATACAAAGAAATTAACACATTTGTTCCATTTAAAAAATATAAATTAAAAGAAAATAGTTTTTTAATTAAAAAAAAAATGTATTATTGCTTGTCTAACACATTCTCTCTCCATTGACTATACATTGTGACTCTCCATTGAGTATACATTGAGAACTTTGCCAAACCTCAGTTGAACACAACAATCCAAAACTAACACCAAAGAGAACAAAAGCAACTGATAGTTAACAAGAAAATAGAATCTTTACCTTCCCCACCAGCTGTCTTATAGGGATTTCACATATGCTGCTCTCTATTACATATTTACTGATTTATATTAATTGTCCATGGAGGGAGACTTCATTTTTGATGGACAAAGTTTACTAACCATTTATTTTATAAAAATAAAACTTTTCTAAACAAATATTTAAAAAAAAAGCTACTATAAACATTTAACTAGTTAAAAATACAAAAATCATTAAAATAACATCTAAAATGTTTAACAGCCATTAAAAATTATTTTGTGTCACAGACGTAGGGACGCCCACGGAGGGGATTTTGATGTTTATTAAAAAAATAAGAATGAAATATTAAATGCAGAAATGCATATGATTGTTTAGTTAGACCTTGAATGATGCTGAAAAATATTAAGAAAGCTGCTGTATTTCCTAGCAATTATTACTAAGGGACTAAGAAAATGACCTTTTTGTGAGAATGGCCCATATAACAAATTAACATTTTTTTAAAAATTAGTGTACTTAATATCGCTAAAAATGTTCTAAAATCTATAATTTTCGTTCTATTACCCTTCATACCGTCATTATTACTTCGATATTTTAGTTTAAGTGAGAGAAAAAAAGAAGCTTATTATTTTAGCTGGGCAAGAAAAACGCAATATCATAGTGCTAACAAAACAGGGAAACATCATCACCAAACTTCTTTAACATCATTTGGGTTAATAATAATAACTCTTTCGTTTTCATAAAATGTCTTTGCTAAAGAATAGGTGTAGAGATATCCTATTTTGGGACTTCAAAGCTGAACACATACCAATGAATTATAATTAGATTTATGTTTCAAAGGATGTAAAATCTTTCCATCTTTCACTTCCATATTAGGAAGTATTAAATGATTTTCGATGATGCGTAGGGATACAAGGTATGCACGACTGGGCCTTTTTACCTCCTGTTGTTGTAGTAATTAATGCAGGAACAATAGTTTTTTCATGCCTTTTGAAGTATGATGTGGACCTGATAACCTGTGCCGGAATTCTCAGAAAGTGTTGTCCAACCCCCTCCAGTGTGGAGAATGGGTGTGAACTGTTACAGCCTCCAGCCTGCCCCTAAATAAAACTTGTGAAGAAGTATTTGGTTCACGACTTAATTATTTGAGCTAAACACAACCAAGATAACAGGGATGTAGCCCTGTTATATATATATATATATATATATATGTGTGTGTGTGTGTGTGTGTGCGTGTGTGTGTGCGTGTGCGTGTGTGTAATACAAAAATTATAAATACTTTTGTATTAATAAAAGCATTAAAACTCTTTCATTTTCATAAAATGGCTTTGTTAAAGAATAAGCGTAGAGATATTCTTTTTGGGGAATTCAAGGCTAAAAACATACCATTGAATAATAATTAGATTTGTATTTCAATGGAGGAGTTATTTTTAGAATCTTTCCCTCTTTCACTTCCATGTTAGGAAGCATTAAATGATTTTCCTTAATGTGTAGGAATACAAAGAATGCAAAAACTGAGTCTTTTCACCTATCTCTGTGTTCATATAAAATACGAGAGCAATGGTTTTCGCATGTCTCTTTCAACATGATGTGTTCCATGTAAGATCTGCCGGAACCATCAGGACTTTTTTCCCCACCCTCTCCCTTGTGGAGTGGAGATGTGAACTGTTATAACCACCAGCCTTCATTTCAATAAACCTTTATAGAGAGTATTATGGCTTACGACTTATTTATTCAAGCTGTCTAACAACCATTGATATCAGGGATCTTGCCCCGATATTATATACATATATATGTGTGTGTGTGTGCGTGTGCGCGCGTGCGTGCGTGCGTGTCAGTGTCATCTAAAATACCAGCTTTATAAAATTAAAAGGATCTTTTGAGACTAAACTTGAATTATATCTTATCTGCAGATAAGCTTATCTGGTTTATGAGGACATTAAATTATCTCTAGCACGTACTTAACTCAGCCCTTCGCTTACATCTTAAGTTTCATTGAATAGCGATGAAATCTTTATTTATAAAATGAGTCCATGACGTGCAGTAAAAAATCTTAAAGAAGCCGAAATATCTTAAGATCTAGCCGAATTCCCATTAAAATCAAGCACTATGTTGAGATATTAATTCATCTCCATCTGGTCTTAAGATCTTACAATGCCGCTTCTAGAGGGAAAAAAGGTTTGGATTTTAGAGATCACATCACATGAACGAATATATTATATATTATATGTTACACGAAAAGTACAAACTTAGATTTTGGAAATGATACAGTGAACTTGTGTCCCGGAGCTCTGCTCTACCTGTACAAAAATGTAAATAGATTTCTTTATTCTTTCCTCAATAAAAGCCTAGAAAAATTAGTATGTTGTCATCCTTATAAAAAAGGATATTAAAAAATGACTGCAAACTTTATAGACTACTATTTTAATCTATTATGATAAAATAAAACTCGACTCGAAAGTTATGAAGGAAATATGAGAGAAGGAGCATTACATCAAAGTCGACAGGATTTCATTTTTTGCCCGGAGCCCCTATGGAATAGCATGTGAATTTAAAAATTATTGCTAAGATTTTTGTTTTAAACAAAAGACATACAATTTTAAGAGACTGATGAACTCCCGTTATCGGCCCCTTCTCTGGTTGGAACGGAAAGTCTAATGGATGGAAATTTGTTTCCCCGATGATGAACTTCGCCGCGCCTATGGAGATTCCAGGTGAACTTCGCCGCCTCTGGAAAGCGAAAGGGAGCAGAGATGTCCTTACTCTCCCCCCGTGTGTTCGCCGAAATGATGATTTTCGCCGCCCCTGTCTAAACTGTTCTTGATGCGCCCTAGAAAGAGGACGAACGTTCTAGCAAGAGAAAAATACTGAAGATTCGTGAAGGATGAGAAGGTGTTTTTTTGTTGTGCGCTCGCGCTTTAAAATAGATGAAGATCGGTGAGTTTTGAAAATAATTTTGTTGAACTAAGTGTATTACAAATAATAGTTTTATTATGATAGTTTTATTTCATAAATAGAAATTATATTTTATTTTAGTGTGTGTTGCAATTTTAAAAAGTATATAGAGTGTGTTGGTATTTTAAAAATGTAATAATTTGATTTTTCCTTTCAATTGATTTTGATTTTCATTTCTCTTATTGCAAAAATAAGTATCTTATTTTTAAGTTATTGATAATTAATGTTGTGAAAAATGGCATATCTATGGAAACTAGTTAAATCGGAACTGGTAAATTTAGCGAAAGAATTAGATTTAGATGTAAATGAAAATAACACAGTTTCAGAGATAAGGAATAAAATTGTAACGCAAGAGAATTATGACGAATCTATAACTAAAGAAATAGTTAATAGAATTTTAGAAGAAAAACGGGAAAAATCAGAATTAAAACTTTTAAGAGAAAAGGTTTTAAGCCTAGAAAAAAATGACAAAGATATATTCTATTTAGGTAAATTAGTAAAAGCTGATTTAATTATTTTGGCAGATGAATTAGGAATATTAAAAAGTGATACCGAACCAGTTTCCGAAATTAGAAAAAAATAACATCAGATGAGAATTACAATGAGAAGTTAACCACAGAAATTGTAAATCGTATCTTAGAAGAAAAGAAAGAAATGCAAGAACTACAAATTTTAAAAACTAAAAATCAAGAACTTGAACTGTATAAATTAAGTTTTCAAAGTAATGATAAGGAAACATGTTCAGGTGTAAATTCATCTAATGTAAACATTTCTTTAATGAGATTGTCACAACCATTTGACCCCCATAAAGATGAGATATTTTTGTATTAAAAAAATTTCGAAACAAAGGCCAAATTAGCCAATATTCCCGAAACTGAATATGTTATTTATTTATTGAATCGGTTACCCCATGATATTGTTAACCGACTTACACGGGAAAGGGGTGAATTGGCTCATGATTATTCACATATAAAAACCTTATGATATATTATTAAAAAGGTATAAACTTAATCCAGAGCAATTAAAATTTAAATTCTTTTCAACTCATAAAAAATCTCAAGATTCTTGGCGCGATTTTTGCAATGAAATATCTGTTTTCTTTAATGATTGGTTAGCTGAGCTTAAGATAGAATCATTTGAAGAATTGAAGGAATTAATTATTGCTAACCAAATCAAAACTAGAGTACCAAATGAAGTAAAGCAGCATTTTCTTGATACATGGAATTCTATGAATAGTTCTTTAAATTTGGCAGAGAAACTAGATGAATCTTTAAGAATCGGTATTAATAAACAGACAGGTACTAAACCAAAACAATTTTCTCCTACTTTGCAAAGACGCGTTGGATATAATGCACCACAAGTAAAAAGAAATTTTTCAAATAATTATCAGAGTAGTCCAGGACAGTTCCGATATCAGACTGATCATTATATGGAACGAAATTATAATTACCCATATAGAGCTGGTTTCAATCAGTATAGTAATAATTCTTAATATAATAGTAATGAAATGAAACGATCAACTGAAAAAACTCACCATGGAGCTGTCTCTGACAAATCTTCCCAAAACAAATATGACAAAAAGAGTGAAAATGTTAATGATAATTCTTCTCAAAACAAATGTGATAAAAATGTTGAAAATGGTGTTAAAAAACAATGACACATAAATTCTTTATATTTTTGCAATATGATTATGTCGGTAAGTGATGGCACAAAAATTTAAATTCCGGCCCTTTGTGATACTAGAGGAACAATATCAATTGTTCCATCAAAATTCTTAAAAAATATTAAATATAGAAAAATTGAAGAAAAAATATAAGGTGCCATTGCAGCAAACACAAGGCACAATTAATGATTTTGATTTAATTGAAATAGATGTTTGTATCGGTAAATTGACAAATAAAATCAAAATGTACAGTATTAATACTAATTTGAATTATTGTTTGCTGTCACTACCTGACATGTACTTATTTAATATTAAAATAGATTTTGATAAAAGAATTGTTGTTCAGGGTGAAAATGAACTCAAATATGCTCAAAAAATATTGTAACTCATTCAAAATGTTTGTGTCTCAGTGTAGTTAAGGATAGTCTTTGCTCATCACCAACGAGTAAACATTCTAAATCACTTGAATCTGTGGATTGTAACTCACCACAGGAAATAGTAGATAAGAGACTGTCTTTATTAAGAGAAAAGTATAATGATATTTTTAGTGAGGATAGATATCATGTTGGACTTATAAGATTAGATCCTCAGAAGGTTATTCTTACTTCTGAATTGCCAATATCTTTACGTCCATATCGTTGCTCTCCTTAAGATAATTTAGAGATTGAGACACAAGTTAAAAAGTTATTAGAAAATAATATTATTAAATCTTCACATAGTCCCTATTCAACTCCTGTAACAATGGTAACCAGAAAAGATGAGGGAAAAAGAAATAGATTTTGCATAGATTTTAGACGATTAAATTTAGTAACAAAATCAGATGCTGAACCAATTCCTCGAATTGATGATGTTCTTGATGACTTAACAAATGCAAAATATTATTCTAAAGTTGATTTGTGTTCAGGTTTTTGGCATTTAAAAATTAGAGATTGTGACACTGAAAAATTTGCGACGGCCACTAATTTTGGTTTATATGAGTGGTTAAGACTCCCTTTTGGCTGGAAGAACAGCCCAAGTATATTTCAGCGTACTATCCGCCAAATACTACAAAAACATAACATTAAATTTGCTACAAATTTCTTTGATGATATTATAATTTATAGTATTTCTCTTGAAGAACATTTAACTCATTTAGGAAAACTTTTCGAAATTTGTAGGTTAGAAAATATCAAATTAAAAGGTTCTAAGTGTGATTTTTGTAAAACAAGTATTAAGTTCTTGGGTTATGAAATTTCAGAAGGTAAGTGTTTTCCTAATGATGCAAATATAGATACAATTAAAAAACTTCTTACCCCTCATAATGTCAAGTCATTACATAGGTTTTTAGGTTTGATTAATGTTTATCATCGTTTTATTAAAAATTATGCTAAGTTAAGATTGCCGTTAAATAAATTACTTAAAAAAGATGCTAAGTTTGTTTGGTCTGAAGACTGTCAAAAATCATTTGAAGAGTTAAAAAACGCGTTAATTTCCAAACCAGTTTTATGTCTTTTCAACCCACAAAGAAAATGTCATTTGTATGTAGATGCTTCAGGTGAGGCTATAGGTGCAGTCCTTAAACAAGAGCACCCGGATGGAACACAACATCCAGTATCTTTCCATTCGAGGCAATTAAGAACTTATGAGAAAAATTATTCTGTTACTGAGTTGGAATGTTTAGCAATAGTAGATGCTCTTGATAAATATCAACATTATCTTCATGGAACACCTCTCACCATACATCACGCAGCTCTAGTTTGGTTGAGAAACATCTGACAGGTAGATTATTTAGATGGTCTTATCAATGTATGAATATGAGATAAAATTATTCTGTTACTGAGTTGGAATGTTTAGCAATAGTAGATGATCAACATTATCTTCATGGAACACCTCTCACCATACATCACGCAGCTCTAGTTTGGTTGAGAAACATCTGACAGGTAGATTATTTAGATGGTCTTATCAATGTATGAATATGAGATAAAATTATTCTGTTACTAAGTTGGAATGCTTAGCAATAGTAGATGATCAACACTATCTTCATGGAACACCTCTCACCATACATCACGCAGCTCTAGTTTGGTTGAGAAACATCTGACAGGTAGATTAGTTAGATGGTCTTATCAATGTATGAATAAGAGATAAAATATAAAGTACTAATTATGAGGCTCTTTAGAAATAAAATTTCTCACCATAATTGCTATTCAACACATTTAATTCAAAAAGAAAGGCTTCATAATGTAAATAATCCTAACTTTAAGAAAATTAATGATGTTTTAACTGTAAGTAAAAAGGGTTTAATTAAAATTGTAGTCCCTTTCTCCTTAAGAGAAGAATTAATTTCAAAAGTACATGAAGAATATGGTCATCCAGGTGTAAAGAAAATGTTAAGCATTATTTCCCCATACTATTATTGGTCAGATATTATTAAGGACATTATGTTAAGCACTTGTCAGTTGAATAAGATCTCACACTTTAAAAAATATAGTTTGTTACAGTCAATACCACCCTCTAAAGAACCTTTTGAGTTAATATCACTGGATTCTGTAGGTTGTTTTAACTATTATAACTCTTCCAAAAAATATTTGAACATTGTAATTGATCATTGTACCAGATATATCTGGGCTTTTTGTAGCAAAAATATTACATCAGATGTGTACTCGAATTTGATGAAGCCTTTATTTACATCTTATGCCCCAAAGGCTTTATTAACTGATAAGAACCCAGCCTTTACTTCTAGTCGATTTAAGAAATTTTTGAGAAATCATAATGTAAAACAGTTGTTGGCAACTAGTCACCATCCACAATTTAATGGAAAATCAGAAAGGGTAGGACAATCAATAGTCACTAGATTAAAATGTAAAGAAAATAACTTTTCTAAAAAAATTCCTTGGACTAAAATTCTTGAAAAAGTTGTGTCAGAATATAATAATACTCCTCATGCTGTTACAACTTTTCCACCTGCTTATTTAATGTTTGACTCCTTGCCTTTTGATTCCCCTATTGATTAACCTTTATACCCCCCCCCCCCAGTAGAAAAAGCTAGAGAAATAGCTTTCGAAAATTCAAGGAACATCATTTGAGGAATAAACTTAGATATGATTTAAAATTTAAAAATGCAGATTTTAAAGAAAGAGATTTGGTAATAATGGAAGAATATAAATACCCTAATACTAGAAAATTAACTTCTCCTTATTCAGGCCCTTACACAATACTAAGGAAACTTTCTAATGTAAACTTTGAAATAGATAAATATAATAATCAAACAGAAATAGTTCACTCTTCAAATTAAGATATTTTTATCCAGCTGAAGAATTTCATTTAACATCAGAAGGTAAAAATTAAAAGTACATTTTATGTAAATTTTAGTCAAATTCTGTTGTGATATTTTTGTAATTTTATCGTAAGGAAAATTTGAATTTTGTAATTTATTACAAATGATCCTGAACTGTTATAAATAATATTAATAAGAAGAAGTATTCCCCAAAAAATTTATGAATTTTGTTATACATTAAAAATAAGTTTGATCTGTCATAAATATTGATGATGATGAGAAGAAATATTAACCCTTTTTCTGGAAGATCCGACCCTTAATTTGTGAAAACCAGCGTAGTGTTTACCCATACCTGAGATAACAGGTTATGCGCGCGAAGCTTTATTTTTTTTCTTCTTTTGTTTTTGCTGAAATATTAAACCACAAATACATATAATTGATGATGACATACTTAAGGTTGCCAGGATCTTCCATAAAAAGGATTGCAGTGATTCGGGGCTGTTTTCCTCCTCTCAAGGAACTAAGTTCCTTATCAAGCAAATTCCCTTTAAAAATATTGGAATCCTAATTTCCAAATTAAAGACAAATGTGTCCAATGTGAAGTGGAATGAGGTGAAGTGGAATTTATGTTTTTGAATTGTGTTTTTCTCTACTTTATATTTTAATGCTTGTATTTTATAAATGTGACTATACTTTATTAAGGTTACAGTGACATGTAGTCACCAAAAATTAGAAGTGGTAACGATGCCAAAAATGTTTAAGAAAGTGAGTTTTAAAATTTTAGGCCTTACAAATGAATATTGTTAGTGGAAATGAGTTCTAAAAAATGAATGTTGTTTGTGGAAATAAGTACTAAACATGAATATTATTCGTGAAAATAAGAAAAGTAGTTGTAAGGTATGTACTAAAGAGAATAGTGATTACTGAGATTAAGTAGTATATTTGAGATTTATAAAAATGAAGAGGAGAGTTAGTTTTTTTTACTTGAAGTATTTTTAAGGTGTTAGTTAAAGAGAATATTTTTGATGACTATTTTAAAGAGTAACAGAAGAGAGAAAATATATGAGTATTTTAAAGTTTTGTAAGATGAAGATTTAAGAGATTTTTGTAAGAGATTTAGGATAATGAAGCTTTATAAGCATGCTAATGGATGATTAATCAAGTGACTTACGTCACAAGGACTTAAACCTAGGTAGCAATTTTTAAGGCCTCTTGTTTAGTTTCAACTATATATATATTTTTTAATATTTTTATATTAGATGTTATTTTAGCATATTAAGAAGTAGAATATTGAGTGTTTTTATAAATGTTTTTATATAATCTATTTTAAAATTTTGAGAGTTAGTATGAAATCATTGCAATTGAGGTAGTTTCATATGTTTTGTTAACATAAGATTTGAATATTGTTTTTATTTTTAGATTGCTTTTGAAATTCAGGTCATGTGATCTGAATCATCCAGATGAATATTAATTTTAAATAGTTTAAATAGAAGATGGTAAGTGCGGATTTTGATCTTTCCTCAATGAGATGTGATGTGGAGCCTGATCACCTCCGGATCAACCCTTTGAGAGGGGGGATATTGTAACATCTAAAATACTAGCTTTATAAAATTAAAAGGATCTTTTGAGACTGAACTTAAAAAGAATTATATCTTATCTGCAGATAAGCTTATCTGGTTTATGAGAACATTAAATAATCTCTATCACGTACTTAACTCAGTCGATCCTCAGTCTCTATCGCGTACTTCCTCAGTCTTTCATTGAGCAGCGATGAAATCTTTATTTATAAAATGAGTCCGTGCCGCGCAGTAAAAAATCTTAAAGAAGCCGAAATATCTTAAGATCTAGTCGAATTCCCATTAAAATCAAGCACTATGTTGAGATATTAATTCATCTCCATCTGGTCTTAAGATCTTACAATGCCGCTTCTAGAGGGAAAAAAGGTTTGGATTTTAGAGATCACATGACATGAACGAATATATTATATATTATATGTTACACGAAAAGTACAAACTTAGATTTTGGAAATGATACAGTGAACTTGTGTCCCGGAGCTCTGCTCCACCTGTACAAAAATGTAAATAGATTTCTTTATTCTTTCCTCAAAATAAAAGCCTAGAAAAATTAGTATGTTGTCCTCCTTATAAAATAGGCTATTAAAAAATGATTGCAAACTTTATAGACTGCTGTTTTAATCTATTATGATTAAATAAAACTCGGCTTGAAAGTTATGAAGGAAATATGAGAGAAGGAGCATTACATATATATATATATATATATATATATATATATGTATATTTATGTATTGAGTTCAGTTCTTTAAAAAGAAATTGAAAACGTAGTGTATGCTTAGAGGAAATCTCTCATTTTACCGTGAAAACACATATAAAATTTAATCGAATAGCTTATTGTTCTCGTTTTCAGGATAATATATAATCCCGTGACAAGCGGGTATAATTTGTCTTTTCTTTATGGGCATTTACTAGGAAGCAAAAACGGGTCGTTCATTATGGTACGAAAAAGGAAGAAATGGAACAGACTCGAATTTCGGAAATGCTTTTTTTTTTCTTCCTACCGCAAGTAGTAGTGAGTTGGAAATATTTCATTCTGTACTCCCGATAGCGCATTCAATTAAGATAACAAAATGGCGTGTTTCCGAATTATTTCTTTTTTCATTTCTTCTATCGGAAATTCTTCGTCCCAAGATCTTCTCTTGGATAACTATCATTTCAAATATTAATATATCCTTCAAACACGTGTCCGGAAATATTTAATGCGGCTTGCTTAATCTTACGAAGGATCTTATTTATATTAAGAGATGAGTCCACTTTTGGATGTTTACATTTCCGCTATAACATTCTACACCAATATGCAATAAACATTCTTTTATTAATTTCTCTATTTTGCATCTCAAAGGTATAAAGTAAAATGTAAGTTATTTTCGTATAATTTCTTCAGTGAATCCCGTAAATGGTGTGAATTTGAACTCTGTATCCCGCTCACTCTGCAGTTTACCACAAATCTTAGTTCTTTACGGAGCTTAAGCAGAGCGTGCGATATAGTACGTGATTATGCAATGTCAACCCATGATGCCCTAACTTGACTTACACGTCCTTCACGTCTCATTGGAGTTGGTGGAGTCCTGGACCCATGTCCGAGAGTTCATGGGTTCAATCCCAGACCGGCCGAAGACTTCCTGTGTAGTAAATAGTGACCGATGCGCGTTAACTCAAAGTCCTCCATTTTCCCATAACAAATCATACCTCTGGGGGCATTGATACAGGAGTTTCCTTGTCTTCTGGATTGGTTCAAAATGACAAGGCCTCGGAATTGAACATTAGTAATCGTTAACCCAAAAATTGGGTCGGCTGTTCAACGATGGATTTATAAAATTAAACAAAAAGAAATCACTGTGTTCACATCATATTTTATTTATCTTATTTGTCTTATATATCGCTTTTTATCTTATTTACATTTGGTATTTAGTTAGAAGGATCTAGTTTAGTCATAATTGTTGCGGTTGCTTTACACTTCTAAATCTGGGATTGAGTTTTAATCGTTTTGATAGAAAATTTATCCTAGTCTTCATGTGTTTCGATAAATGATTTTAAAATGCTAGCCAAAGAAATTATCTATTTTGGGTTTAAAATTAATTTTTAACATTTTTAACTGCATTTTTCTCTGTAGAGTCAAAAAGGAAACTTAAAGACTCTTTAATAATTGTACTTCATAAGATTTAGATTGTCGCATTTACTGTCAGCTGCCGAGCTGCGGGATATTTTATGTTTTGAAATGATAATTATTCAAGAGATCTAGACAAATAATTACGAAGAAATGAAAAGCGAACGTTCGTATTGTATTAACTTATAAAAAATTTTAAGGGCATTTGAAATTATCTTTTTCTGAACCTTTAAAATTGAAAAACTGTTTCTTTAATGCTGATGTTGAAAGCAAATCTTAACTGTCACTTGAGAAGTATTTTCACATTAAGAAGCATTTAAAATGTCACCAATTTATACTTCCCAGTTAAGCTCAGCCACCAATTTCATTGTAAGTATGTGCAGTTCATCTTAAAAATATTATTTTTGTTTTTTTCAGACTTAGATTCATACTTTGATAACTTGCGCGAGAAATAATCCTACATTTCTTACATCAAACGAAAATTTCAGAACAGTTTTATTCATGCGTTCAAAAAAAAAAAAAAAAAAAAAGAAAAGAAAAAGAAGGTGGAAGTTAAATTGTAAGTTTTTCTCAGCTTTAATCTTTTAATAACTTTCGAAAAGTAGCATCTGCATTGGGTTTATATGTTTGCCTCCGTGGATTCTTTTTATCTAAAAAATTTTAAACAGAAGAAAACGGTAAGATGTTTAAATCCTATCTTTCATCTGTTAATAACTTTTTAAAAAATAATATCTGCTCAAGGTTGCTGTATTTGCCTCTATGAATCTAAGACAAGAAGATTCTAAACATCGAAATAGAATACGATGTTCTAAGCGAGCTTTCATTGAAAACCTATACCTGATAGAGATTTAAATGTTTGCCTCTATGAATCTAAGACAAGAAGATTCTAAACATAGAAACACAATACGATGTTCTAAGCGAGCTTTCATTGAAAACCGATACCTGATAGAGATTTAAATGTTTGCCTCTATGAATCTAAGACAAGAAGATTCTAAACATAGAAACACAATACGATGTTCTAAGCGAGCTTTCATTGAAAACCTATACCTGATAGAGATTTAAATGTTTGCCTCTATGAATCTAAGACAAGAAGATTCTAAACATAGAAACACAATACGATGTTCTAAGCGAGCTTTCATTGAAAACCTATACCTGATAGAGATTTAAATGTTTGCCTCTATGAATCTAAGACAAGAAGATTCTAAACATAGAAACACAATACGATGTTCTAAGCGAGCTTTCATTGAAAACCTATACCTGATAGAGATTTAAATGTTTGCCTCTATGAATCTAAGACAAGAAGATTCTAAACATAGAATTACAATACGATGTTCTAAGCGAGCTTTCATTGAAAACCTATACCTGATAGAGATTTAAATGTTTGCCTCTATGAATCTAAGACAAGAAGTTCCTAAACATAGAAACACAATACGATGTTCTAAGCGAGCTTTCATTGAAAACCTATACCTGATAGAGATTTAAATGTTTGCCTCTATGAATCTAAGACAAGAAGATTCTAAACATAGAAACACAATACGATGTTCTAAGCGAGCTTTCATTGAAAACCTATACCTGATAGAGATTTAAATGTTTTGCCTCTATGAATCTAAGACAAGAAGATTCTAAACATAGAAACACAATACGATGTTCTAAGCGAGCTTTCATTGAAAACCTATACCTGATAGAGATTTAAATGTTTGCCTCTATGAATCTAAGACAAGAAGTTCCTAAACATAGAAACACAATACGATGTTCTAAGCGAGCTTTCATTGAAAACCTATGCCTGATAGAGATTTAAATGTTTGCCTCTATGAATCTAAGACAAGAAGATTCTAAACATAGAAACACAATACGATGTTCTAAGCGAGCTTTCATTGAAAACCTATACCTGATAGAGATTTAAATGTTTGCCTCTATGAATCTAAGACAAGAAGTTCCTAAACATAGGAATAGAATAAGATATTCTAATACCGCTTTTATTGAAAACCTTAACGAGATTTAAATGTTTGCTTCTATGAATCTAAGACAAGAAGATTATAAATTCATGATTACAATAAGCTGCTTCAAGACAGTTTTCTTTTCTTAATAACTTTTAGAAAAAATTGTTCAAAATTTAAATGTTTACCTTTATGACTTCTTTTTGCTCTTCAAGATTCTAAGCGCACATAAATATAAAAAAATAACAGAAAAACTATGACAAGAATCAAAGTATCATAGAGTATATAATAATAAAAATCAACGTACAGCAGTTTATCTCTATACTCTAATTCTACTATTTATTGAAAGTTCACTAAAGTCGATTCCCCATATAATGAAGAGTTTGTCTATGACAAAAGTATGATGATTGTCCAGTGTTTTCTACGAGGAATTTTTCATTTTGATGTTCATACTTTTTTGAATTTTTTTTTACATTTATTGAGTTGCAATTAAAAATCAGAATTTTTGAGCAACCTATTCCGTCTGACGCATGAGTATTTCAGAAATTTAGAATTCATTACTGTGATGTCACATTAAATTAGAATCGTTTTGTGAAAAATAATAAAAAAAAGAATACAATAGTGCAGTGATTCTCAACCACTGTGCCGCGGCACTTTTGTGTGCCGCCAAATTCTTAAAGTGTGCCGCCAAATTTTAGAAATGTATATAGTAAAAATTATAATGCTATTATAATAGTTTGTTTTTTGCATCGAGAAGCACTTGTTACAAAATATTTGCCATCAGAATTAAAAATAGTTCTGGAACAATGTGTTAAAATGGTTAATTATATAAAATCAAGACCATTAAAAAGTCGCTTATTTAGTAATTTATGCCAAGCTATGGAAACTAAGTACGAATCCTAGTTACTGCATACGGAAGTAAGGTGGTTGTCCAGAGGAAAGTGTACTGGAATTAAAAGACGAAATGAAAATGGTTTTTGAACAAAATAAAAATTATGATTTAGTTCATTTGTTGGAAGATAAAATATGGTGTGCTAAACTAGTTTACTTATCAGACATTTTTGTTATTTTTAATAACATAAATTCAAGTATGCAAGGGCCGAAAGAAAATATATTAAACTCAATAGATAAACTGGTGGGATTCCAAAAACAAATAACTTCATGGAAGAATAAAGCTCAGGAAAGGTATTTGGAAAAGTTTGAGTCAGTCCCAAACGATTTTAATAAAACTATTCATAAAATTGTTATTGACCATTTGACAACATTAGAGGAAAGAATTATTCATTATTTCCCAAATTTAGATATAAAAAAATTTGATTGGATTCGTAATCCATTTGTGATAATGAATACTTCTATATTTGAATTAACTTTGAATGAAGAGGAAGAACTAATTTCGCTTTCTAACATTCGAGATTTAATTTTAAAATATTCGGAAGAATCAATTAATTAATTTTGGATTAACATTAGATGCGGTTATCCCATGATAGCCAAGAAAGCTTTAAAAATATTATTACAATTTTCAACATCTTATTTGTGTGAATTCGGATTTTCAGCATTAACCAACATAAAAATGATCGAGATTGTCAAATGTAGAAGACGATATGAGACTAGCATTGTCATTTTTACGACCCAAAATAAATGAAATTATCAAAAAACATCAAGCTCAAATTTCTCATTAAAAGTATTCTTATTATTCATTTGTAGTTAATCCCTTAATAAACGTTGTTTTTCTAGTACATATTATATTATTTTATTTTACATTCCAAATTATTATCATAAACTATTTTACTCAGTGTTTTATAGTTAAGTAAAAAACTTTTAAACTCATCTTTTTCTTTGTGTGCCGCCAAATTTTGAAATCGTTAAAAGTGTGGAGCAACAAAAGTTGAGAATCACTGCAAAAGAGTCTCCAAACAACTCTTAACATTCTCTCAATTAACATAATATTTACCTTAACTGACCATCAAAATATTTTACATGTAATGACGTTTTTCTATAACGAATTTAAAAGAATGTAATGACCTTTTATGACAATCAAAGAACTATACCTATAATGTATTTGTTTTTCTATAACGAATTTAAAAGTGCTTTTTCTTTTTGATTTTAGTAAGTTTTAAAAATTTTTTTGGAGCTTATCTTCTCAATTTTCTTTACTTTTGAAGTCATTACAATTTGAAATTTAAATTTCTCATCGAACCATTCCTCCTCCTGTGTGCCTATAACTGGAACCACCAGCAATATAGTTTCTTGTGATATCACAAAACAATGTAATTTTATGTGACTAAAAATTACTCATTTCAAGCATTTCTTTATTTCAAAATACATATTGTTCTCTCAATTTAAGAATTGTCTTCACCTGTGAGCATTTCATTTAATCAATATAAATGAAGTATTTTTAGTATATTATACTATGTATTTCTACATTTCTCTCTAAGTTAAAAACCCTTAAGTAGAACCACAGTCGCTGTTTTGGATGTTTAACTTAACGTTACAATTTTTCCCCAGTGCAAAAACTGTAAAACTTAGAAGCTTGAAATTATAAAGACATGTAAAGAAATGCTCAGGGAATACGATAAAATAAAAAATATTATTCGATTATTGGTTTGCGAATTATAAAATGTTAAATCTGTAGTAAAAACAATATGATGCGGGTTTCTCAACTAGGCACAGAAATGAAATTTGACATTTTGAAAGAGCAAATTTTATAGCTCGACTTTTTTTCAAAAGTAAGAACAAATCAATATTTAAAATTAAAAAAATTAAAGAGAGAAATTAGATATGGAAGCCTTTTACATTTATATCGAAATTTTTCAAAACATAAAAAATCTCAAATGAGTTAAAACAGATTTGTAATATGATATGATGAAAAGTTATCCTTAATGTTGTATCAAATTACTTCTCATTTAGTCGCACATTCTGTAGTCGGAACTTCAATACAGTTGATTATTATCATCTAGGTATGCATTCCTTTCAGTACAATTTACATGTTGTGTACATAAGATTATTATAATCATATATTTTAAAAACAAAGCAATCATTTTTATCAACTTAAAAAAAAAAAAAAAAAAAACTACAAATATAACTGAAAGGACAAAATAATTTAAAAATGGAGTAGTATAATGGATAAAATAATTCAAGATAACTTCAACAAATGTAAATGGCATGTCTCTGTAATTACTTATCAAAATATTGTGTATACTATTACATAATATAACAAAAAACAAAACTTATTAAAATATTGTGTATACTATTGTATACTATATTGTATTTTTCAAAATTGAATTTTTTCAATTTTGGAAATGATTATTTAACAGGGAAAATTTTAGATTCAATTAGCAACTAATTAAATGATAAAAAAAAGTCCCCAATGGTCAAGTATTTTTTCTTTCTGGATTGACTCCGTTAAACGCCACAACATTTCAAATAATGGGTTGCAAAAAGTATCTCAATTGATAGTCGTCGGTCTGGTTTTCAAATCCTGCCTATGTACGTGTCTCAAGACGTCACAAAATACTTTTCCTTCAGTATTCATATTTATATTGAAATCACCTTCAAGCCAGTAATTATAAATTAATAATAAAAAGAATATAAAAATACTTTAAATTATTATGTAAATACATTAAAAATGTCTGCTATTGAAAATAAAAAGAAAAAAACAGCAATTTCACCATAGCAACGCACGCAATGACGACGAATGCGCACTGTTTACTATTACTCTTGAATACAGTTGAAAAGTGTGATGACATCCAAATTAGTTGCGCACGCCATTGGACCAAAACAAGACCCATTTTGCCATTGGGTAATAAATATAAAAAAAAACATAATGAATGAGAATAAGCAAACACAGAGGTCGGTGAGCAGAGCGAACAGAAAGCTAAGCTCTCTAGTTTACTTATAAGTTATAACTACATACTTTCGAACTTAACACATGTGGAATAAAATTTTGTAATATTTACATCACTTCAAAACTTTCGAACCACCATGAAAGGAAATTTTGGCTATAGTTAATCAATAGTTCATTTTTAAAAGGGATCGATGCTGTTAAAGAGAAACTATATTTGAATTTTAATTCTTAAAATCACAATGGATACAATTTGTGAAATTCAACGCATCAAGAATTGATTTTTAAATATGCAAAGACATAACTGCGACTTTTGAAATCATAAATAATAAAAGAAGTTAACTAATAAAGAGAAAAATATTTATTTATAATTCTTTCTTCGGGAGGAAAAGGTTCATTTGTATAATTTGTTTTCACCTGGAGACATATTGTTGGCTGACATTAACATTCAAAAAGTAAAATATTTTCGCAAGAGAGACTTAATTGTTGCGTGTAATGTACTTCTTTTGTGTTCGTAAATGAATTCATTTTTGTTTGCAGTGTGTGTGTTTGAACAAAAGAATGCGGTGTCTTCCTCTGAAGACGGTCCTTCTACTCTCCTTTCTCCTTTGCTTCTCTGCCCAACTCATTCACGGCTACGCTATGCGTGGTAAGTAGTTGCTCAATTAGATCATCAAAACTTTTATATTTCCAAATTTAAATTTTGAATTCTTGCGTAAAACCTTCTTCTCGTTTATATAATAGGGCAAATGGTTCCTTTTTTCAAATCTGTTTCTTTGGTTTATAAAATAACAACGGCCAATCCAAATGGAAATATTTTTATATAGAATGTTATATTTTGGATATTAATAAGGTTGCCATTACGAACGCATATAATAAAAAGCCTGCCTTTCATGTAAATATTTAATGCTCACGTAAAAAGAAAAGTTTAACAAACTAGATCGTGGTACAATACAGAGTAGAAGATAATCCTCTAGTAACTTTTTAAATTACAACAGTGTAGTGTATCTACAAAAATACGATTCGAATTCACTAGTATGTATGACATGTTAATTCGATTCCATAATGGGGTACCTTTTCATAGATGAAGGTTGACATTGTCTATAACTTCACTCCTCACATTGGTGACCCGGACGTGATATGAACACGCCTACCTTGACAAAAACTCCCACTTTGATTTGAACACGCCTACTTCGATGGATCTTTCCCAGTGAACAGTTGACTTGCTACTTGTGACAACATCCACCTAGCACTGTTTCTTCTCAGCTTCGATCATATACAACACACAACGTATACATTCGACTGCCAATGGAAACACAAGAGCGACTACGACCGTGAACTTAATACAGCTCTCACGATTTTCACTCAAAAGTACAGTGATCTTAATACAGCTCTCCCGGCTTCTCACAAAACAGCAATGAATAGACTAGTTGTATCCATTCATCGAATTCTATCACAGCTATAATTCTGGTGGGGGAGTACTGTAGTGTGTCTACCACTACAAAAATACGATTCCAATTCACTTGTATATAAGACATGTTAACTCGATTCTATAAAGAGGTACCCTTATATAGATGAAGGTTGACATTGACGAAGTGAATCTCCCCAAAAACAGTTTTAAAAATATTTGTTTTTAATAAAGAATAGGCTACTTAAATATGATTGTGTTTATCTAAATACTGGAAGTAAAGTTTAGGCAATATCAAAGACTATTTTGAGGGCTCTGTTGTGTAACAAAACTGGAAAATTTTAACTTGTTTGTTATTCAGAATGGTACCAAACGCAAAACTCTAGCAGGAGGAAAAAGTAAATTTTTTAAATGTCCTTTCGTTCAGAAATAAACCAAGCGTAGAGGGTACAATTTTTGCATTATATAAATTCAACTTCCAAATATTCAAAATATCAAAAAAATTCTGAAATATGACATTTTTCTGAGGCATTAAAATTAGTTATGAATTCTATCGATTCACTGTACAACTTCCACCAAAATGACAGCAATACGATTTACAACAACATATATCAAAATATATATAGCTCGAAATTGAGATAGCCTAGACTAAGTCGATAATATATTCTGAGAAAGTAAATATATATTCTCAGAAAGTAAATATAGTCTATAATCATATTCCTCAATTAAGGCGCCTGAAATAAATTGACTGCGTATGATAATAAGCCTGCGGAAGCTAGTAACTAGTAAATTATCGGTAAAGGATTAAAATACTTAATATTGTATGCGTCAAAGGATAAAATTGTCTACACTGTAAGAAATTGTTGAATGTATTGAACCGCAATATCATTCGAATTAGCTGAAATACGGTGCAGAATTTAACCAGGTTTACTTTCTTCTTAGAACTTGGTTCAATTCTTATCGTAACCTGATTTAATTTTATATAATGTTTGAAGCTAATTTTCACCGTATTATGGTTTGAGATATCGTTATAATTATTCAGTGTTGAGCAGGTTATTCTTAGAAAGCAAGATTCTAATGCGATTTCAACAGATGGGATAAGATCTGAAATTAAAATTTTAAAAACATTATTAAACTTTTCCTCTTTAAGGGAACTGTGGCAATAAATTAATATTAATACAGTTTGTTATCTCACGAATTAAAGATTTAACTCACCATGGATAGTTATAGTTCTTCAAAAAAAAAATTAAAAAAAGCTATAGTTACCGATTTAAAACTTAAGGCAACAGTAAATCTCTTCAACACGTATTTTTTTTTTTTATCCTAGAAAAATAATCTTTTATGTGACAGCAATAAATAAATTCTCTCTTACGCTATACTTTAATAAGCATCTTTTTAAATAAAAAACAAAACATAAAGTATTCCAATTTTTCGTTATTATATTAAGGCACAAATACAACTTCGAAAACAAACGCTACTAGAAATGTACTTAAAAACAAACGACACCAGTTGGAGTGAACCTGGACTATGTCAATATAATTGCTAGCGGTAATGATTTTTTGTTCGTATTAAGAAATTAATCTGCTAATTAATTAACTCATGCAGCAACTTACGTCATGAAAACATTTACTACACCGCACTTTCAAATAATAGACTTAGTTTTCTTACGAAATTTCTGACATTTAAAAAAAGCAGTCGCCATGTGGGAAATATCATATCAATAATTCTGTCAGGAAAACTCTTAAAACTTATTTTATTTCCTCTCTGAAATAACATTTCCTCTCTGATTATTAACATCATAAACATATTATTAATGGTGATTTAAATATTATAGAAAACTTAGAACTAAGGAATTTAATGACAAAAAGGCACGAAATTTAGACCAATTTACAATATATCAATTAATAAAATTCTTTAACTGCTTTCTTAATACTTCTAATTTCTTAATAATCTCAATAATTCTTGTTTAAAGATATCAAATAAATTCTCTCTACCTTTAGGTATGTTAACAAAATGAAAATGGGCTGTTTATTATTACTTTAAAGACTTTTTTTTCAATAAAGGAAAATTTAAGTCAGTATCAGTAACAATTTAACAAATTTTTTGTTAAAAATTGATCTATAAATTAAGCAACGCCAAAAAAAATTGTAATTACCCCTATAGACAAAGCTAAACAATAATTATACAATCTTCGGTAAAAAATTCGATGTTGAACTTTTAAATAAGGAGTAAAAAAATCGTAAAAATTTTAACTTAACAATTTAAATAATACTATCATCATTAAAGCAATTTAGCTTTATAAGAGGTTAAAAATTAAAATTAGCAATATACAATTTCTTTACTAAATTATAAATCCAAATTTTCTATTAAATTTAGAAAATTCATATTAAATTTAGAACAATCACTAGTGGATCTAATACTTACCTAACTAAACCTGGCTTCTCCAACTACTTAAATAAAGTTAATAAACAATATTATTAAAGAAGGTTTTTCTTGGATTTATCAACCGATTTTGGAATTTATTAAACAAAATAAAATTAATTCTTGATTTCTAGGATATCTTCAATAGCATTCCCCTTTCTAAACTAAAAGATGTCCTTTTGAAATATTACTACGATTTTAAAAAATATCCTTAATTGCGATTTCAATTATTGGGAAATTCTAATTAATTTTTGCTTTTATAATAATTGTCTTTACAATGGAAAACATATTTTTATTCAAATCTATGGAATACCACAAGGATCTAATTTTTCATGTCTCTTAGCTAACTTATTTTTACATTATTATGAAAACAATTATACTCTAGATATTAAAATTGCTTTTAGATTTATTGATAATTTAATTATCTTTAATTATCTTTGTAAAATAATATTTACTCCGAAGAATTAATCTTGCTTCCTTATCATGATGATAATATTAATTTTAATTTTTGAATTTAGGTATTAAAAAAGAAGAAAATATCCGCATTATTGATTTATACAAGGAGAAAAATTGATTTTAATTTTAATATAAGTTAACTAATTACTTGGGATTCTAATGTTTCTAAAAAAATTTATTTAAATACCATATTTAATCAACTAAATAGAACTAAAAGAATGTTTAAAAGTAATGTTTATTCATACAAAAAGCAAATAGACAAACTCTTTCAGAATTTGATTAAAAAAACAATGGATACCCAACTAATGTAATTAAATTCTATATAAAATTATTGAGTTAATTATTATTATTATTAATAAGTTTATTATTTTAACATGTACAGATCCACTTCAGGCAAATCATCCGTATCTAAAAATCTGAGCAAACCGGGCAAATCATGTTTCTTTTAAAATAAATGCTAATTTTCTAAAATCACTAAAATTGTATAGTTAAATATCAATCTTATTAATTATCCAGTATAATATTATCTTGCGCACATCCATTTTCGGGTCTCAGTACTGCTCAGTACGCGCCATAAAAGATTCCTCTATTACGCTTCTAACCTCTGTTTGTTCTTCTGATTTTATATTTTGGAATCTGGTAGGCTTATTACGAAAATATTTTAAATCATTTTTAAGAGATTCTGATGAGTGTAAGTTCATTTGAATTCGCTACTACCTTTATGGATTACGTTTTATGTTTTGCTCTGTATTTTTCGTACATTTTATTTTTTTGTTTTTTGCTTGATACGTTTTATTTCGTATATTTTTACTTAATGTGCTCTATTTTCGTTTCAGTTTTTTTGAGTGCTCCTCACAATATTGTATTGATATATTTTTCTTTGGTAATATTAATACAATATTTAAAAAAAACCTCCTTTTTGCGGATACAATCGTGTGAGCTGATGACGATTATATCTTTTTATTATTTTGTTTTCAGGCTTTTAATTTCTTTAAAAAAAATTTTTTTTTAATTTTTCATATATATATATATATATATATATATATATATATATATATATATATATATATATTAACAAAGGAGTCTATATTTTGTCAACGTATTTTTCTTCTTTCATCATTAGCTTTGAGTCTCAGAGTTTTTGATTTAAAGCAGATCCTCGTCTTAGAGCCGCATCTTCATTAGGACTAGTGAAATTAGACTTTAAAATTTACCAATATATTTAAATTTCCAACCAGTATTCATAGCCCTGTTCATTAGGGTTGTTTCGTTAAAAATCGCTGGTCTGACGTAATCCCAT
This sequence comes from Parasteatoda lunata, assembly GCA_949128135.1. Classification (NCBI taxonomy): domain Eukaryota; kingdom Metazoa; phylum Arthropoda; class Arachnida; order Araneae; family Theridiidae; genus Parasteatoda; species Parasteatoda lunata. Next base: position 114,324,790 of record OX421972.1, on the reverse strand, counting down.
AAACGCCGCATTGTTTTTTTTTTTTCGTTGGAAACAACGTCCTAATTACATTAAAAGAACGGAAATTTAAAAAACTCATTAATTTTAAATACTAGTATGGACAACAAAAATAAGTCTATAATTGAAGTTCAAATATATCGTTTGTTTTAAAAAAAATAAGTAAACAAATATAAAGGACAATTATTGCCTCCACTTATTGCTGATTGTGATTTTATTTTATATATTTATTTATTTTTGTAAAATCAATATGTAATTCCAACGAAAATAGTTTAGCATAAATAGTAAATATCAAGCATCAGTCTCAGATTGTAAATATTTATTTAATTACTATATTTTGTCCTCAATTGTAATCTTTGATATTTACCATAATTGTAAGAGTGGTAAATATTAGCCTCATATAATTTAACAATCAAAATAAATTTTCCTTCGCTAAATTCTTTTTTAGGAAAGGAATATGGTTACATTATTTTTATTATATAAATCCAGAATATTTTTTATAAAGAAAGAAAGAAATATCAATATTTATTTTTAAATTTTAACTATTGTATGCATTATTTTTTCAATAATTTGAACCATAAAGGTTCAGAACAGTTCTGGTCCATAAATGAGCACATTGGAGCGAGCTTGGTTCGCGAAGCGATCCAGAGAGAGTTGGAAATAATTCAGCAATAGGGAGCTGGGGGAGATTGACCCTTTTCTATGAAGAACTTAAATTATACAAAACTTCATATTGACATTTTGCGCTATTTTCAAAATTAGCACAAAGATAGATTAAACTTGATCGAAACGCCCTGAATAAATATAATGAAAGTATTATATTATATTCGCAAAAACACGTTATTTCAATGGACAACAGAGCCTTCGAAAACGGATCTTAACATGTAATCCATTCAAGTTAGTACTTATGTTAGCAACTGCCAAGGCGACCCATCTTATCAAAATAAAAGGACTCAAGGCTTACAATTTTAGAAGCGCTATCAGTTTTCGCACGTTTTCTAATTACTTTAATAATGATTTGCACACAAATTCTTTAACAAAACATTGGTTAGCTTTAAAATTAATTAAAGTTAAGTAGGAAGCACTATAAACACGCGAAGCTAATTATTTTTATCAGCCTAAAACATTTGGTCCCTCTTGCTCTATTAAAATAAACAATAATTAGTCACATTTTGTAGGGATTGCTTGAGAATTATGTAATCTATATTGTTACTATCGTTGTTGCTAGCTCTTGCCAGAGTTAAGTTTTCATAATTAAATTACTTTTTTTAATTTTATTAAAGTTAATTTCACCTTCAATTCTGTGAACAGCAACTGTAATATGTGCTTCATAACGAAAACATTCTCCAAAATGGCAGACAATCTGAAAAAATTACCTAAAGTAAAACGGAAGAAGAAATAAATGCTGCTTTCAGCTTTTATAACTCATTTTTTTATTATTCTCACAAAGTTTTAAAATTAAGAGCAATGTTTGCGGACAGAAGGCGCTGCAACTAATAAGCCTTTTTTCTGTTACATAAAAATATTGTTGTCTATATTTCTCAGTTAGCAGCGTCAACTGTTGATGAAGTTAGTAACTAATTTTAAAACTTCTTGAAGATACTATAGCTTCTTAAATAGAGTGAATAAAATTCCTTAAACTCTTTTTTTTAAATTTTCGCATTAATTTTTAAAATGTTTTTCAAGAAATACGAAAAAAAAGAGATAATATAAATTTCTTTTTTTGCATGCAATTAGTAAAATCTCACTCTTCCGCATTGAAGTTACTAAGTAAATATATTCCTCCTAGAAATTATAATGTCCATTTGCTTGAGTAGAGTTTGGTAAAGACTGGTTATAGGGACCATGAAGATAAGTTGATCAACAAATAGGAACAATACCAGATCCAAGTCAACGCCAAAATCAGACTCGCGATAATACACATTGGTGCATCAAATACAACGATACCACGATCATTAACGACATCAATACATCATAAACGATTATGTCGCGATAGTTATTAATAATTCTAATTGCTGAATATAATAATATCGCGATAATTATTAATAATTCTAATTGTTGAATACAATAATATCATGACCATTAACTACAGAAATACATCAAAAACGATTATATCGCGATCATTATTAATAATTCAAATTGTTAAATTCAATATCACGGTCATCATGATATTAAAATTCATATATATCAGTTAGGAACTAATGTTCATGTTACCCTCAACATAGTCAATAGTGACACGAGTCGTATTATAGTCAATAATGACAACAATACATCAAAAACAATTATATCACCATCATTGTTAATAACTGTAATTATTGAATACGATAATATCACGGTCATTATCGGTATCATGACGTATCAAAAAGATTATATCGCGAATAACATACACAATGATAATTATTGCATACGATATTTTTGTCAGTTATAATATAAATTGAATTGGTAAAATAACACTACATATTGTCAAATATCTATATTTTTAACAATATATCGTGATATTCGTATGTATAGGCTAGACAGACTAATGTCATCATGTGGTCCCTTATAACCTTATGATTTATGTCAAATGTCGGTCTAATTATGAATGTTTTTTCCACCTTTGGGTTTCTCCCTAGCTGATACCTCTCTTGATCAAGAACCCAACTATGAAACTCTCGCCAAGTATCTCATGTCAACAAGAAAGTAAGTTTCCTCATTTTATTTGCTCTATTCATCATACTTTCCTAGTAAAGCATTATTCAGACGCAATCCTTGTTTACGTTCATGGGTTAAATTAGACGATTTGCACTTGCTTGCGTTCTTCTATCAATTGGTTAACATTGTAATGCAATACGTTAAAAATAAATACAAATAGGAAGTCTATAAACTGAATAAAAACCCATTGCATGTATATTTAAATATAAAAGTATTGCCTATAAACTCGCACAAAACATCTAATTATGAAAACAATGCGTCTAATAATTGGGTCTAATTATTATAATACACTAATATAATGTTTGATATAATAAATATTCTATATTTATAAAATATATCCTCTAATTTATCTAATGATCGAATTGATATTATATATTGTCTAAATTAACAAATTAATACACGAACGTAAACAAGTGCAAACAGTAGCGTAAAAATAATAAAGCTGTCACCTTATAATTAAGATTTTACGTAGAATCTTGGAGTGCGTCGAATAATTTGACTGTAAATATGTGCCTCATACAAATCCATAATTCTGAATCGATCCTCAAAAGATTTGGCGTACATACTTTCGAAGACCCTAACTTTAAAACTATCTTCGACCGCTCATTCGCTCTTTACAGTCCAACGATTTCATACGATTTGATGGATGGAGCACTCGTTCGAATCAATACGAACTCTGCAGTCGGCTCACACAGATCACGTTGCTGACGTAAAATATCCTCAGTGGTAGACGGATCATGGGTTAGAGTCCCGTTGCAGTCAGGCTAAACGTTGAAGGGTTTTCGCAATTTTTTCTACCCTTGTAACGCAAATGTGGGTTTGTTCCATCCAGAAGTCCCCCAGGAGGCAAAATTTCTCCCAATACCTGATCCAGGAGTTCCCTTGTCTTCTGGATTGGGTACAAAATTACAAGAATACGGAGTTGAACTGTTAAGTCGTAAACTCGAAATTGGTTCGGTCGTATAAAGACGGTTATAAAATAAAAATAAAAAATTACAGGAGTGATTAGCATCTTATCTTGCTATGCATCTTATTTAAAAATAAAAAAAATTCAAAGCAATTTTTTTTATTATTTATTTTTGATAAAATTAACGCAGATAATTTCACGATGTATAATGATGACGTAACAAAGTTCGTATTTTAAAAGATATATGAAACCATTGGTTTCTTATCTTAATACTTTCAAAGCGAGTTTCGATTAAACTTAAATAATGAGAACTTAACCATACTAGAATAAAATTGAATTTATCTATTAAACCTTTGAAAAATTGTGAATATCACAAATTGAATAATACTCTATGTATAGTTATTCTTTTTTTTTTTTTTTTTTTTTTTTTTCGTGAGTTGAACTTCGAATTTATATAATGGTTAAATCTAAAAATATGTTGCCGTACTGGAATATACAAAAAATTAAAAAATAAAATGGTTGTGTATTAAGTGTCGCGAATGTGTAGTTTGGAGATATATTAGGCTACATATCTATTTCAGAGAGAGACTTATTACCACAAAAACTGTATTATATTTGTATAATTGGATCCCATTACAACAGTATATCTATAACAGCAATATTTAATACTTCATTAAATTCACTGGCCTCAGTTATAGTTTGGCGATTTTTAACGGCCTTCGAAATAAGTATCGATATTTGCTCGCCAATTCTGTCTATAAAAGTATTAGTGCCGTTACTAACAATTTTTAGAGAATTATCATTTATTAATTTTGGTGTTAAGTAAAAATTGAACTAAAAAAAAGTTTTGTTTTTAGAAGTTTAATTAAAGCAGAAAAGTTTCTTATTCGCATATGCGAACTGTGAAAAAGTGCCATGTTGTTATTGAAGCCTATCATGCTTATCTCATTTTTGTAATAAGAACAAATTGAAATAAAAAAAAAAGTTTTGTTTTTCTAAAAGGCCTAATTAATGGAGAAAAGGTACCATAAAAAATCGCCATATTATGATTGACGCAAATTAATTAGGGAAATAGATACTGTAGGCATTATGTAAATTGAAGTAGAAAAAAAAATGGATCATAGTTTAAATACTTTAAAAGGGTAAATAACACAAAAATAAACTTCCCTCGCCTCAATTATCCCCTCATAATGTTTAATGTCATATTTATTAATATAAAAAAAATAAGAGGGAGTTTTTCTTTTTGATCATTAGATCATTAAAAAAAATGGTTTATAGCCACCATAATTCGACATTTATTTAAGCACAACTTTTTTTCAAACTTGTCTTATATGTAAAACTTTTCAATATACAAAAGGTCAAAAGGATGTTTTTTTTTGGTCATTAAAAAACATATAACGTGTCCTTCATTTTCATTTCAAGATATTATTTTTTTTTGTAGGTGAAATAAGATTTTTCCATCAAAACAAAAACTACCCTCTTAATTTTTTTTTGTATTGGAAAATCATACTAAGAAACTTTGAATTCAAAAACAAGAAAAAGATGACAAGATATTTTTAATAGCGACAAAAAGTGTGCTATAAAAAAGAATTAATTTGACCTAAAATACCATTTTATATTTTTTCACTTATTTACTAATGGACGAAACAAAAAACACGTTTTAATAGTTGTATTTAATTTCTCAAACTCAATAGTACAACTATCTATCGTTGGCATCAGACAATTTCTAAACAAAACCGAAATTTACCGTTTTCGGAGGAAAAAAAAACCAATTAATAGGTATTTTAATTCTGTCGCTCTAGAGTTTTACAATCGGCGACGGTCTGAGAAACATCCCTAAGGATGACATACCATCACAATTTCGCTGCAGACCATAGAGTTGAAATACTATCTCAACTCTATGGGGGAGACCCATTCATGCATGTGATCTTGGTGTAAGCATTCTTCATTATTGGCGTATGGATATAAACACACCCCATTAAAGTTTATATGAACTCTGTATTTGAAGTAAAGTGTTCATTCCCACGCTTGCTTGGAATTTCTTTCGCACCGAATTCGAAGCGGAGTTATACCACACTTTTTAACAGTGTAGCTAGGATTTTTGAAGAGTATAAATAGTGTTTATGCCATATAAATAACATACAGATAATCTATGGTCACCATAGGTTTATGGTGTCTTGTCAAATAAATGTTAACCATAGGTTGCCATAGATTACCATAGATTTCTGTATGGCAAATTTTCCTTAGGGAAATTCAAAATATTCTTTTATAATTTGTGTTTAATGAAATCATGGTTTAAACCTTCTTATAAAGATTTTATTTTTCACTATTCGTCTTTTTCAAGTTGAAGAATAGATATACCTTCATACTATAAAGAAAGCTACCTTCATACTATAAAGAGTTTGGAAGAATGGAGCTCGGCCTCACAGATCCTACTGTTACTCTAAAGTTATTTGAGTTTCTCATTCTCACAGCACATGAGTTCAGCACATGCTCGAAAATTCACATACTAATCGAAGAATTCCCAAGGGACAGAAATAAGGCTATGGGTAGCATAGTAAAAACGCTCAGCAAAATCTCTCTATTATAATGACGCTCACAAAATTTACATCTGAGATCAAAATAAGAAAATAATACATAGCTTATCGGAAAAAAAATGTTCATCCAAAATAATTGATAATAAATACATAATTATAATTCTCATATCTATAATAATAAAAAAAAGCCGACCAGGCGGCCGAGTGGTTAGCGTGCCTGACTGCGGAGCCGATGGTTGCGGGTTCGAATCCCGCTCAGGGCTCTTTCTCTCTCTACGTCCTTTCTGCTGTGTGATTTTGTGAATGTAAACGGGTTTGTGGTTGTATGACGTGGCTTAGCCATAGGTGCTCACTGGGTGGTAACGATTAAAGAGTAGCAATTCTGGAATTTCTGAGGCCAATGGGAAATAGTCCCCCGCCATTAACCAAAAAATAATAAAGGGGAAGTATGTAAATTTTGAAACTTTTTCAGGAGACTAGACAGGTGCAGAAGACCCTCAACCTAAAGAAAAATTAATCTGTTCGAGTGGTGACTCAGGGGATAGAGCGTTCGTCTTCCAATGAGGGGAACAGGGTTCGCATTCCAGCGATGACTGGTCTATACGAATTCCGCAACCGGCTCGCAACGACAACAGTTCCGGCGTAAAATATCATTAGTAATAGATTGATCATGAGTTAGATACCCCTTGCTGTCAGGATAACCGTTTGAGGTTTTCGTGGTTTTCCTCTCCCTGAAACGTAAATGCGTGTTAGTTCTTTCAAAAAACCCTCAACAAAGGCAAATTTCTCCTACTAATTAATCCAGGAGCTTCCTTGTCTTCTGTATTGGTTTCAAAATGACAAGGCTACGGAGTTGAACATTAGTAATCGTAAATCTAAAATTGGGTCGACTATTCAACGACGATTATAAAATAAAATTAATTTGTGAGAGAGGAAAGTGCAAAAAAAAATGTATTCTTCGTTCTACCATTATATGCTGTTGCAAATTTAAATGAAGATTATTCTCTTCCTTCGATCATTGAAGTAATAAAATGTGTTGGTAGATTGCAGCTCTATTTGAACAAAAATTAGTTGCTGTGTGAGTTTATTGCACCATCTTTAACTATATTATTTTTTAAACCCTACGTGTGGCAAGCTCAAGCAAAGGGTAAAAAAGTGTGAAGGGCATGAGAAAGCGTATTTTTAATGCTATCTGAAACCACGTGTTAATTTTAATCATAGTTAAGCTTTTACAATGATTTAAAATAAACCCCCCAAAAAAAGTAAAATCAACGGATTAAAATTAATTCATGCAAATAAAAGTGTTAAATTTTGACTATTACGATTTGGTCACGATTAATAGCATCATTATCTCGGTGCTGAAGTATACTGAGTATAACTAATCTTTATTTTAATGATTTGTACTTCGTGTTTTGTTTAAGCCTCGAAAGTTCAAAAAATATTTATTTTTAAACATAAATATATTTTTCAGTTAAAATGTAAACGAGTATTAGTTTTTTAATATGGAATTAGATCATTAAAAAGATAGTCGGAAAATTGAAAAAGCTGCAATAGATATCAATATGGAGTAATTAATTATTAACTAATTATGTAAATACAAAATTCTGAAAATTAATGTTGGTTCAATTATGATGAATGAAATGCAAAAGTAAAACGCATATACTAACGAAAATATGCCAAATATTTATAAAACATTTATCAGAAATGCATTTTAATGTGATAAACTTCGAAATAAGCATCAAAGCAAAGTGTAGCGTTGCTATCTTTGCGCCTAACTCGCATTTCTTAGAAAACTTTTTTGCCAGTTTTTCTCCCGCCCTCAACAATTAGCCCACTTTGTAAAGAGCTCGCTAAGTACTGCAAGCTTTAAAACACGATTGTATATTTCACAGAAATACAGACAACTATCGCCATCAATTGACTCAAGTCTGAAACAGCAATTAAACATCACAGTAAAGACATAAACAGGAAAAAGCGGGTTTCGCAGGTGAATCAACGGAAATGTATTGGGATTCATATATATATATACATATTATCGCACGTCGCATTTACGACGCACAATGAGCTATTGGCGACAGGGTTAGTTCAACAATTTCTCCCTTAGAACCTAAAAATGCCCGTTTTCTTGAACATGAAAATTGTTTGGGTCATCTTTATAGTCTCCGGGAAGGGAAACAAACAATGAAAATAATGGAATTATTGTAGACTTTAAAATGTCTCTATAAATAGCTTTCACTTTAGCACACAGTTGCATAGTGTTGAATTTTATCAATTTATTAAATATTGAGTTTTGTTGGGTTATTTTTTTATCCCACTTGAAGAAGGGGTATTCAGTAAGCAGAGTTCGTAGTTGTTCTGATATTCCTGATTTTTCTGATCAAAAATATTTTGTCTTCCGAAATTAGTTTTTTGTGAGTGATGAAAACATTTTCTAAGAATACAAATGCGTATTTTTCAAAAATTAAAAAAAAATAATTTATTTGAAAAATTGATCCAACATCTTTTTGGTTCAATTAAATAATAGTTAGTGATCTCAAAATTCGATAGTTCCGATTATATGTTGGGATCATATACTAATTATACACGTAGTTCAAACAGCCTTACGTATTATAAGATTTATTGTATAAGATTTATTGTTTAAATCTTTCTGAGATTTCAGCCAATCTATAAAAAAGAAACACAAGCAACATTATTATATGATCAAATTGTGAGGTACTGAATTTAAGGTCAAATGTTTATTTATTATTTATGAAATGCAGTAACAAATTTTGTAAGAAAGGCATTAATAGTTTCACAATTTTTAATTCGACTTTTTTATTTGATTCTAAAACTAATCAATTCAAATAAACAATCAGAATTACTTGATTAATTTATAATTATTTGATTAATTTGCTAATTTTAATTATATATTGGTATTTCATATTAACAACAATTTAATAGTGTTCTTTTTTTTTTAATGCATTATTATAAATTGCTCAGCATCGACAAAAATATATTTAAAAATATGATTTACGTAAGAATATGTTAATAAAGATAAATTTTCTGTTATATGCTTATTATGTTTACTCATGTATTATTCGTACACAGTTTAACACCTAAAGTTTTAATTTCCTGAGACCCGAGATTTAAGCCTTTGACGCAAATGGGACTACAGTACACCTTTTATGTATTTTTTCTGGCTCTCTAATTAAAAGTAAAAATATATTTCGGTATTTTTTAATTGTAGTCTAATAGTTACAAAAAAATTCTGTTAGATTATTGAAATTATATTTGTATCAAAAAAAGTAGTTTTTCATTCATATTCAAAAACTCATCAATAATTGATTTTATAAATTAAAGAAATTTCAATGATTGAATAACTGTTTCTTTAAGATTTAAATAACTGCAAATAAGTTCAAATTTGAAGAGTTAGAAAATAAGTCTTGTTTAGAAGATTTTTTCCTTTAATGCAGCAAAGGACGCCGTTGCTTCCTGCTGTATCTCATAATCAGAAATTATTAAAATAATAAAAATAATCTATTTCCCTTATTTTGAACTAAATTAATACAAAATAAAGAAAAATTATGAAAAATTGGTTTAATAAAATTTCTACGCCTAAATGTTACATAATGGCATAAAATTCATTTTTTACTTAGAAATAAAAAGAGAAAAACTCAGAAATGCAACAAAATATTTTGAAACAAAATTCAACTAATTAAATAATTTTTACTATTGTGGGATTTTTTTATAGTGCATTTATTCACCTGCTGATCATGAAAGAAAATCCACTAGACTCAAATAATAAGATATTTTTATGCAGGTTATGTGACTCAAATTTCTTGTACTTTCTACTAGTAAATGAAAATGAACAAAATTAAATATTTTTACAAAGACATTAAAGTCGTGCTAAAAAAGACAATTCTATTACTTAGTGATAAAATCGTACAAAATGTTTACCAATATATTTGGACGCTGAGCCTCAGGAAGACAATTATTTATTTTTTGCTAATTATATATACTAATTATTTTTAACTTACAACAAGATCTATTTTTTCAATTCCTACTATTAGTTATATTGTTCAGATTTTCAATCGTTTATAAAATATTTCTTATTCATCCACTCAAATATATTTTTTAACCTTGTAATGAATAATACTTGATGTTAATATAGTTTTATAGTGCATTTCTTCACCTGCTGATCATGAAAGAAAATCCACTAGACTCAAATAATAAGATATTTTTATGCAGGTTATGTGACTCAAATTTCTTGTACTTTCTACTAGTAAATGAAAATGAACAAAATTAAATATTTTTACAAAGACATTAAAGTCGTGCTAAAAAAGACAATTCTATTACTTAGTGATAAAATCGTACAAAATGTTTACCAATATATTTGGACGCTGAGCCTCAGGAAGACAATTATTTATTTTTTGCTAATTATATATACTAATTATTTTTAACTTACAACAAGATCTATTTTTTCAATTCCTACTATTAGTTATATTGTTCAGATTTTCAATCGTTTATAAAATATTTCTTATTCATCCACTCAAATATATTTTTTAACCTTGTAATGAATAATACTTGATGTTAATATAGTTTTTGTTTTCAAATAATAATTCATTCATTCAATTTAATTAATTCATTTTAGTTCTATATGAGAGAAAAAATTTTAATAATTTTATAAAAAGTAACTGAAATGAAATTTTTCTTTGTTGACCTAAGTAGGAATTGATATATTACTTGTTTATAACTGATTCCGATATAACAATTATTTTTGTTTATTTATCTGACACTCTTTATATCACTCGATGTTTTTAATCATGTCTTTGCTAAAAAATATGTTTTAATAAGGAATAATAAATCCTTATTAAAAATCGACTTCAATAAAATACGTAATAATATATTTCAGAAGGATGAAACCTAAAAATAGATTTTAGAAATAGAAAAGCATTAGTTTAATTCTAGGTTTATTTTCATTGAGGTACTTTTTGATGTAAAGCCTTTCAGATTCCAGCGATCCCAAGTGTACACAGATCATTCTGTGCACAAAAATTTGATATTGGCGAGTGACTCCATTCCTTGCTGCATTTCTTAAGATCATTAGAAAGAAAGATTTTATGTTATTTTTAAAAAATTAGATTTTAATCATTCATGAGCCATGGTGGCTCAGGGAATATGGCCTTTCAATAAGGTGACCCGGGTTCGAATCCCGGCTGTCTATTCGAATTCCGGCTTACACCGACCACAGTGTCGACGTGAAATATCCTCAGTGGTAGACTAATCATGGGTTATGGTCTCCTTGCCGTCAGGCTAACCGTGGGAGGATCTCGTGGTTTTCCTCTCTATGTGAAGTAAATAAGGGCTAGTTCCATCAAAAAGTCCTTCACGAAGGTATATTTCTCCCAATGCTTAATCTCAGCGTTCCTTGTCTTCTGAATTGGGTTCAAAGTGACAAGGCTACAGAGTTGTACATTAGTAAGTGTAAACTCAGAATGGTTATAAACGATGGTTATTAAATCGTTGTTTGTATGCTTCAAGCATCTGTTGTTTTTTTAATCAAAAACTTTAAATGCAGTAGATTAGATATCATTGCAGAATAATATATCATCGCTTTTTTTGTTACTTTGGATTTTCAAACTGGTATGTTTCTAGAATAAAACAATATAATTCCCAATAATTCTATGCAATAAAATTTTGTTTGGTTCGCAATAAATTATTTTATCGTAATTTTATGCGGAGTTTCTTAGAGTGTTGCCATAAAACAGTTGTTTCTACAAAAATGGAAACTATTCACTTATATAAAAAGAATTGCTCCTGACGTCCAAACAGCTCGATTAGGATTTTATTAAGTGAACATTAAATAGGGATTCATTAACCCTCATCCGCAATAATTGTTGTTTCTTTAGTGTAAGAAATTCCGGACTGGCTACTTTTTACCGCAAAAGTTTATACCGTACTTCTTGAAAAGTGATTCTAAGATTAAACAGTAAATCGTACTGTATAAAAATTACGCTATTGTAGATTTTTCGTTAGTAAAATTTTTCAGCAAAAATGGATTTTATGGTTAAAATACAAGCACACAGTATACCAGTATTTTTTATTGTACGGTTATCCGGAATTTTAAATACAGATTTGGCACAATACAGTTTTTTTTACAAAGGTTAAAGCTATTTTCTTATATATGTACTAAAATGAGAGTGTTTGTTAACAATTCCCATTCATTTTTCTTATTTAAATACATTCTATTAAGATGTCTTAGTGAAAATAAATAATTTTGATAAGTAATCATTTTTTTAAATATAAAAATGTTTATTTTATAAGAAATTCGGTGAGTTCATTTAATATTTTCGTTTACTAAACAGGCATTAAATAAAATTCGTTTCATGCATGAATCTCTTTAACGGTAATAGCATATGACTAAAAATAATACAAATTATGAAGCGTTTATAAGATTCAAATTAAATTCTAGCCTTATAAGGTAATATCAAAGAATTCGGCTATAATAACTTTTTTAAACTCTTAATTGAGAAAACAACAAAAGTATCACAGAGTGAAATAAGAAAAATAAATATTTTAGGTATACATCTTTAAATTGCGGATATAAAAATATTTATTTAGGAAAACAATACCTTAAAATGACTTATTAATTTTTGTGCAGATGAACAATCAAAAAATATGGAGGGACTGTGAGGGGATACTTCCTTTCAAACCATTAAAAACGTCTACAAATCGGTTTGACTACAATATGAATAATAAAGCAGAAGCTGGTGAAATGTTTTTGTAAACAGGCTTCAAATAACAAAATTTAACTACTTATGATCGATTAAAGTTATACTTTGACGTTTTAGATAATAAAGGGTTGTACAAAAATTATGTATTTAGCTTCACCATGAGTGTTGTACGCAAAACAATCACCGAGAGAGGTACTACAAAATTAAACCTTATTTTATCTTCCACATTTTCTCCTGCATTGTGGGCAAAATCAACAGCGTATGGACAAATATAACCCTTTTTTAGTCTTTTCTGGTTTATTTTGAAACAGTGCGCAGTAAAACTTTAACACTCTGGATGATAACTTTTGATCTTACGATCGGATTTTCCTGTACTAAGATTAAATATATTAATAGTTTGTTCAAACATAAGATATAATATTTAATTAATTAGGAACAATAATTTATATTTTTGAAATCGAACACAAAAACGTCACTCTAAATCAAACAATTAGTTCCGATAAGCATCCAAAGAAACCTTTGATTTATATACATTTACGTGAAGTGTGCAAAGATGAAGGATAACACTTAGTTCTGATAAGTACCTAACGAAACCTTTGATTTATATACATTTACGTGAAGTGCGCAAAGATAGAGGATAACAATTAGTTCTGATAAGTACCTAACGAAACCTTTGATTTATATACATTTACGTGAAAAGCGCAAAGATAAAGGATAAGACTTAGTTCTGATGAGTACCTAACGAAACCTTTGATTTATATACATTTACGTCGACTGCTTATGTAAGAAGTTACGCTGTTGTTGTTTGTTGTGTTGTTGTTTCTAATGACACTGCCAATATCAGCAAGCCTGTTTGGTGAAACCAAGCTCATTTAAGGGAGATAGTACGTTTTTTGTTTATTAGTGGCGTCATCTATGACCAAGTATACGACTTCGGTCACACACACATCACAGCCCGTTTATAGGGTGGACCCAGTCATGTATCCATTCAATCATCCACAGATCGTAATTTTGACCTAAACCAGAGAACGGTCAATCTCCAATTCCGCCAGAGGTATGAAGTTGCGGAGTAAAAAAATTTATTTCATTGTAAAAAAAAACAAATGCTTAAAAATCTTCTCAAAATGAGTGCCATATTCGCAAAAAATATTTAAATAAATTTTTAGACTAATGGACTAAGGCCTGTTCCTTGGAGCATGACGTATAGATTATAGAGATTAATGATTTATAGATTATAGAAATTGAAACAGATTACAGATTATGATTTATAAATTATAGAAAACGTAAAATATTTTTCTATTTAAACACTGCTGGTCATTATTTTTAGTACTTTATTACATTGTAAGCATAACATCGTGCACTTATTTTTTAAAACTTCTGGCATTTATATCGGAATTGCCCTATTTTGTTTAAGAGACCAGAAGCTACAAAGGGTTAAATATAAAATGACTGTTCTATAGAACGGATTCGCGCCATTATATGATTTCGATCATTGGGTATAGGCTCGGTTAAAAAAAAGATGAGTGGTTTAAAATTTTCCCAATAGATGGCGGTGTGCTACTACCACATTCTAGAATTATAGGTAGAAACTTTAATGGGGGGTAGGGGAATCACAAGGATTCAGAATTTCATAGCAACCCATTGTCGAAAACATCATGAGAATTTAGTATGACAGGTACAAGAAACAAACACAGGATTGAGATCATCTGTAATATTTATTAGTCATATGGGCTGTAGTAAATGTTATTTGGAAGTGTCGCAAAAAAGATTTTCAAAGTTTCCACCATTTCAGATGGATTTTGTGGGATGTTCACCGCAGCACAGATGATTCTTGCAACCGAATACAGATTCATTTTCTTTTCAGTGCACCTCAAAGAAAGAAATGCTTAAACCAGGAGATGCTAGACCGACCCTATCCAATCCATCGGTGACTGAACAACTGATGCATATCTGCCATAATGGAGAGGTTGGAGCTCGACATGTTATGGCACAAATGAGATTGGTAGCAGCTTTTTCTCAAAGAGGAGATAATTTGACTATGTTAGAGGTGATGGCAACGAATAAGACAAGACTAAAATTTTGCCCACTACACCAGCCCAAACATTCACTAAAAAATGTCAGGCAGCATGTGATCTCATGCCACGAGGGCTCTCGCCAGCCCATAAGTGCACATTGTGGTGGTTGAATACACTATCTCACGCGAAATACGCCTCCCGTAAATGGAAAATAGGATGGGAAATGCATGTCTTGGTGACATTGGTCGAAATACCATTGTGGAAAATGCACGCGCACAAGATGGTCTGAAGGGAGCAGTGGTGATACTCTTTAAATGTGTTATGTTTACAAACCTTTACTTTGCAGTAGGTACTTCAGTTACGCCGCACTAGAGAGTAACAACGGGCTATTGGCAACGGTCTGGGAAACATTCCTGAGGATGATCCAAAAATATACCATCACAATTTTTATCCTCTGCAAAGAATCCCATTTGTGAGACCACTTCCTCAACTTAGACATAGATCTGAAGGGGAAGGAAATTTTATTAAGATCTCCTTGCCCATGGTACTGATCAGTGATCAACCTCAGGACTTTCGATTCCATAGATTTTACGAGCACATATATCGTATGTACTTGGTGGGTCTTGTCAGAGTCTAGAATTGAATCCCGGCTTCTTCGAAAAGGAGTCCAATTCTCTAACCACTGCGCTACCACGATCCATCCTTTGCGTTGCAAAACATGGTGAACACTATCCCGAGATCCTCCTACGGCAGCAGCGGTGGCTCGTATTCGAACGGTATCTAACACGTTTTATTCCATGTAGAGAGTTAGAGTCACTTGTGGTCTGCCCTCCTCATGCCTTATAATCATGTAATGATCCATATTTACACAAACTGAGATGAAAATTAATAAACATCCGGCGGTCCAGTACCTCTGCCTGTGAGTACCTTTCGTGATATAATGTTTCTGCTGTTCGTGGATTTAGATCTACGAGAGTCTATGGTATACTGTCAGTTGAATTTAACTACGTGTACTCTAAACTATCGTGAATATATTTCACAAATAAGGTTCTCGATCGCATCTCCGAATGCGATCTGTGCGAATGGTCCTTTGTGACATTCTCTTCTGCCAAAATTAAATAGACGACTGAAGTTATTATTTTAAGACGAAACTTGAATGTATTGTTTGTAGAAGAAAGTGGTACTCTAATGTGGAGCTTATTCTTTTCGCTGAAACTTTTTATGAAGGATCCACTTTATATTAGAATTTACAATAGAAACAGTACCCAATTTTTTTATCACCATAAATTAGGCCAACTTAACCGCTTCACTGATTATCCCGAGTTAACTCGGGTATGTATATATTGCACATATTTATTATTCCGAGTCAACTCGGGCATAGCAGAATTTGTCAATACGTTTTGCTTTACCACGTTTTTACTCGGCAGGAAGCAAAACAAAAAATAATGATAATCTGCTGTGATTGGAAGTTTTTCTGTTTGTGACACTGTAGACGTGTTTTGTGCAATTGTATATACGATGGTTGATGAATTTACATAGAAACAAAATGGCGTTCGCGAGCGAAAGTAAATTCAGTGCAGGTGATTTTTCAGATTAATGAAGATGTGAACTTATACAAAGACTAATATTTAACTTCATTTGCCTCAGATAATTTGGGTAAAACTGATGGTAAATTAAATATTTTTTTACACATAAAAACATTAAAATTTCTTATTGAACTTGTATATTATGTTTTGTTTTAGTTCCTTGTATTTATTAATGAAATAAAAGAAATAAGTTGATTTTGTTGCATTTTTTTCCAAAAAAAAATTGGTAAGGGAAGCGGCTAACCAGTTTTTTTAAGTAATAATTTACTTATTGTTTAAATTTTGACATCTAGGCAAGTTTTTTGAACGAAATAATAAAGCAGGCATTAGAGAGTCAAAAAATTAATTTTTAAAAAAAATTCTAGTTTAAGGAAATGTTTAATAACGATTAATTATTTTTTTATCCAACAGAAGGAGCTGCATTCGTCGAGGAGGAAGTTGCGACCACAGACCCAGTGACTGCTGCTACAGTTCTTCTTGCCGCTGTAATCTCTGGGGAACGAACTGTCGCTGCCAGAGAGTCGGCATATTCCAAAAGTGGGGTAAATAGACACCTCCCACATGCAATTCACAAATTCTAGTCATTCCCCTTTTACCCCCACAGTTTATCTCAAACTGTTTTTGTTTTCTTATTTTACATCCCTAATGAATGTCTCCACATAATCTGGTTTCAAAAAGTCATACTCAATGTTTTGATCCCCTAATTGAGCAACACCCCGCTTTCATCAGACATTTTCTGTTTTTTCAATTAAACTTAGAAATTTCAAAAACAAGTGTAATGCTACTGAAACACATTTGCAAAACCCCATCTAAAAAAAAATCCTCTCACAATGTTTCAGAATGTACTTTTTTTTTGTTTGTTTAACAATTGTAACTTATATTTTTCTGCTTTGTATATAAAACAATCTTTTTCCACTGTTTGGACTATCCTATTTGTGAAAAGAATTCTACTTTAATAAAACGTATTCATTTATTTTTTAAGTCATTTCCTTGCAATAAATGATTGCTGTCACATTCTCTTATTTCTTCATAATGAAACACATCAAACAATAAAAAAACACGAGTACACTACTTAAGTGCAAAAATTAGTTATTCTGCAGATTGTCTAGTTAATGTGCAGATATATTCAGGGTGATCCAAAAATTGTTTCAGTTTTAAAATTATCTTGGTGAGTTAAATCGTTAAAAAGAGAGTAAAATCTTTGCTGAGCAAAAGTTTCGCTTAAAATGTTAATCCATTTATATTTCAGACTATGAATTACTATAACAAACAAGCGATATACATATAATTCACAACTTTATTTACGTCACAATGGAGACTGCCTGAAGATGATCCGAAGACATTTTGATCCTCTGCTTTACGGTAGAACAGTTTTAACTGCACACTCCCTGATTCAAGTGGTCACTGATGCTTGACTGGGAACCATGTCTTAACGATCTGATGGACAACATCTATTTCATTGACAGGCAATGATTCTCTTTCAATCTTGTAAGAAGAAAACAAACTATATGATTGAAAAATAAGTGCTGGACGTACACCGATACTTCACAGCGTCGGTTACAAAGGAGGCTGATCAAAGTGGTCACCCACCCGCTTACCGACTGCAGCCAGTGATGCTTGACTTCAGTGTTCTACTGGGAACCGTGTCTCTATGATCAGTCCACTGCGGGAACATATAATCCACTTAAAAATTAACAAGCGAGACATAATTAATCCCTTTAAAAAAGTGTAATTCTAAAAATGAAATAGTTTTAAATATTAAGGAAATTGACGTAATAACTTTTGTTTCTTTTTTCAATATCTAAAGAATCAAGTCAAGACAATCAATAGACCAGTTGATGGAAAAGAGAAAATAACTTTTGATCTATAACAAAACGGAAGTTTTTGATATGCAAATTACCCAGTTAAAATGCGGAAAACACTTGATTCCGCACTTTAATAGAATAACTCACTTCTTCTGCAGGTGAGCTAGGTAATTTATACTTCCGATCTTTAGCGCTAACAGATACACGCAGTAATAATAACATGTCAGATTGCGTATATTATTACCCATAATAATTAAATGATTCTTGTTATAACGAGTAAATAAAATTAAAAAAGGCATAGGAAGAAAACAATCGAATGAGTGAATGAAAGACTCAGTGAATCAGCAAATGGGGAATTCCGCATTTTATTTAACGTAACGATCAAGGAATTAGAAAATCATTTTAATGATGTTTGTTGAACAAATCAGGGAATTCGTAAATCTTGAAACAAATTGTTAAAGAATATAAATAACTGAACTTGCATTTCATATTCATGAGACTTCGAATCAACCTATGAATAATTTTATAAATAAATGAATAATATATTTAAATGGGTCGTAAACGTTCTTGGCAAAAAAGAAAGGTTGTATAGAAATTTTTATTAGTCTAAATACATATTTTTATTGACAATTTTTAGGAAGCCTACAGAACAGGCGTCTCAAAGTTGTATGATTTCTCCGATCTCCATACTTTTACCCTCTCCATTACCATGGTTTTAACAAATCTTGCTTTTTTGGCACACAACTCTTTGAAAAAAAGGTTGTACAGGAGTTTTTACTTGTATAGTCTAAATGCATATTTTTGTAATTGAACATTTTTAAGAAACCTACAAGACGGGCCTCTCAAGGTTGTGTGATTTCTCCCCTCTCCACACTCTTACCCCCTCCCATGATTTCGACACATCTTGCTTTTTACATACACAACTCTATTCTAACTTCTTACTGAAATATACTGGCAGGATGAAAAGACATGATTTGTCAACACCGTGATGGTAACGGAGAGGGGGAAAATGAGGGAGAAATTACCTATTCTATTTACAAACACTATAGAGGTTTGCATTCGCACCCTTCGACAAAAAAAAATTTCTTACATGTTCATATCTTCTTCAGAGCATACGTGGGTGTTTTCGGAAAATATGAAACTCAAGAAATCCCACTGAGTAAAATATAATAAAATGTGAGACAGATCACAAAAATAAACAAATCACAAGAATGAAAAAAGGTGTAATACATTTCTAAAAGCATTTTCTAGCAAACGTGTTTTTAGAAGTACATTTAGTGCTTTTTATATCTTCAGTCATTGATCATATGGGTATTTTTGACGCTCATTGTTTCTCACGAAACCGGTTTAAATCGAAACCCATTATGTAAAAATTTATAAAAACTACTACATTATTCCTTGAATTAAAACAAACAACCAAACTACATACAGTCCCTAGCCGTATTATTAAACGCCCTATGAGATTCTATGTAAACTTATATTTATCAGGTGATACTATATAGCTGTAGTGTTTCTTCTCGGATGAAACCGGTTTGCACTTGTTTACGCTCCTGTATCAATGGGTTAACATATTAATGCAAGACGTTAAAAATAAATACAAATAGGAAGTCTAATAAAAATTTCCTGAATAAAAACCCATCACTTGTATGTTTAAATATAAAAGTATTGCCTATAAACTCGTGCAAAACATGTCATTAAAAAACTACCGTGCGTCTAATAATTTGGCCTAATTATCATAATATACTCATATAATGCTCAATATAATAAATATTCTATATTTATATATCATATCGTCTAATTTATCCTATCGTCAAATATATATCGTCTAATTTAACCCATTGATACACGAACGTAAACAAGTGCAAACAGGTTTCAGTCGCATAAAAACAATGAAGTTGTATAGTATCACCTGATATTTATAATTTTACATAAAATTTTATAGTGCATCTAATAATTTGGCCATGGACTGTACAGACCAGTAACCAAACTTGGACAGAAAATGCGAATAAGTTCGAGTTGCAAAGTTGAAAAAAAAAGGGTTATACAGCATTTACCACCTGCCTGCCTTAATTGTATTTTTATAAGCAGCGAATTTAACACCAGCACGTTTTCAAGTATTTAGACCAAAATTAATTTCTAAAAAATACTGATAATGATTTAATTTTTTAAGAAATAATGCTTTTCGAAAATTTCGGAATGGATATTTTCAGTAAACGAGATATTTTATGGGATGCCATTTTTGAAGGAATCATGCTGTGAAAAAATTAAATTCATAAAATGTAGACCACATTACATCAAATAAACAAATTCCTTTTATAGAATAAAATAAAGTAATAGTAATGCAGAATGACAAATCCAAGTTATAGCTTTAAAAAAACTTACTTAGCATTTTTATTCCAGTTTCAATTTTTTTTGTGAGCACCCACCATAAATATTTCTATATGTGTAGATAGTTCCATGAAATATGACACTTTCATTCCTTCAACAGTCTTAAACTAATCAGGATGCGTCAAAAACTATAAAACGTTCCTACAACATATGTCCCAAAACACTAAATAAACATAAACTCCATTAATATCATTAAAAAGAATTAGCAAAACAGTGCGTCACTGCAGGTCTCGCTTAAAACCTTTAAAAATAGGATTGAAAAGCATTATGAACATGTCTCAGAATTTAATTATGTTAAAGGTGACTTTAACGCAACCTTTGATTTATTATTCTCAAGTTTTGGACAAATCTAAATTTTATAAAAGAAAAGGTTTTAATATTTCTTGACATGTTTTCAGAAAATATGAAGCTCATTCTTTCGTCAAAGAGACTCAATTTTGAACAAATACAGCGGTATAAAAAATTTTAATCAAAAAATCTAAAATGTTTACCACAAATAAGAAAAAAAAACGACATTAATAAAACAAATTAATGTAATAGACGCCATAAATATAAAAGCACAGTCAAAATTAACAAAAAAAGGTAAAATTATTATTACTTTATTTATTTATAAGAACACCAAAAAGTACGGTAATTTTTACCGTATCATTCTGGTAATTACTTTCGATAAATTTATAAATGAAGTATGGTTTTAATATCATTCTGTTTGATAGTAAATTTAGAAAATTGGATAATTTTACCAAAAATTTGGTAATTTGAACAGTCTAAGAAATAAAGCAAAATTTTTTAATTTGATAGCCTCTATTTTATTTGATAAACATTTGTTAACTTTGTTTTTTATCAGTAGTTTTTTTTCTTCTAATTCGTTATAAGTTAACATCTTAAAACTATATTATTTAATTTGTTCATTAGATCTACATACATTTGCAGGCTTGTGGGCTCGGATCATCAAGCTTTATCAAATAGAAGGTTAGATAGCACAATACAGAGAGCACGAAGACATATCCTGGGTAAAAACGGAACCCGCCACCCTTTGCACAGCGTTACAATGCATCTCTAACTTGTGATATTTGCTCTTCAACATGACTAGGGCTTATGAAGATCATTTTGCAAAGATAGCCTGCACACATATCGCTGAACTAAAACGACACTTCTGCACTCTCATGTCATTTGAATGAGTGCTGAAGTGTCGTTTTAGTTTTGTACCAGCGATATGTGTTACAATAAAAAAAAAAAATTGTTTTAAAATATGTGCAAGCGAAAGACTCTTTACGGTACGGGTTAAAATATGTCAAACTATTATGACTACTGAACTGCGAAGTGAAGAGGCTTGTAACATATTCGATAATACATTACATATTTAAATATATATATGTGTAAAATAACAGGAGGTATACAACATAACATTACATATTTAAATATATATGGGCCATTCTAAAAATACAAGTAATTTTTGGGAGCCTCCTTGGCCAAACCATATCGCTTGCTAAAAGCTGTGCAAAGCGTGGAGGTAGCGGGTTCGAATCCCGCGGTTACCCTAAACGTATTTTCGCGTTATTCCTCTCTGTGTTGTGCTATACGTCTTTCTTATTTGAAAAAGGCTTATAAGCCGAAATTGAGCACACAAGCCTACAAATGTATGTAATTCCTAAAAACAGTTGTTGTTGTAGTTCATTTACGCCGCACTAGAGCTGCACAATGGGTTATCGGTGACAGTCTGGGAAGCATCCCTGAGGATGATCCGAAGACATGCCATCACAATTTTAATCCTCTGCAGAGAGGATGGCACCCACGCTTCGGTAGCCCGACGACCAGCACGAAGTCGAGCACTTTACGGTAGAACAGTTTAACGAGGACCCATACCGCACACCCTTGGTCTCTACACAGACTAATCCAAAAGGTCACCCACACGCACACTAACAGCAGTCAGTGATGCTTGACTTCGGTGATCTGCTGGGAGCCGTGTCTTAACAATCAG
This sequence comes from Parasteatoda lunata, assembly GCA_949128135.1. Lineage (NCBI taxonomy): Eukaryota > Metazoa > Arthropoda > Arachnida > Araneae > Theridiidae > Parasteatoda > Parasteatoda lunata. Next base: position 114,302,170 of record OX421972.1, on the reverse strand, counting down.
TCCACTGCGGGACTTTCCAATAAATTAAGTGACTTTTGATAAATTGAAATTTGAATATCTACTAAAATATATCTTAAGGCTGTCAAGCACTTACTTAAGTACAGTACAGAAGTACTTGCTCCAGTCATTGCTGCAAAGATTATTAATTTTAATAAATATATTATCAATATCATAGGTAACATAAGGTGACAAAAACATTGGGGATAAATGAAATTTCAAACCTCACAAAGTTAATGTTTTTACAAAAACACTAAAAAGTCACGTAGAATGTTTTTATGTTCCTTCTAATGCTCCGAATTCTGACAAGTTCCAAAAGACCGTTAACTCGACTAAAGTCAATGACAAAGACGAGATTTCATTACATTTCCTCCTTGGTGAGGCCCAAACATTTCAGAATGCGTTTTTGAGGTGAAATTTTTCCTTAAAAATATTATTTACTACTTAAAATTAAGATAAAATCCGTATTACTTACTGTAAAAGTCTATTGTAAAGTAGACGACATACTAAAAAGACACTTTACTATGAACCAATTTGTTTTCCAAATTTAATTTCCTGAAGAAGAAAAAATGGCTGTTTAAGAAGAACACAGACGACATGAAATTAAATATGTCATTGCCAATTTTACTTGATAAGTAATTCAAGTTTAAATTCTTGAATTACATTCGAAGTAATACTGAGAACACGTGAATTCTCTTTTATCAAAATGCTGAAAATATGACATAAAAAACAGCAAAGGATTCTGAAAACTGTAAGCTACTTAAGACCATAGTTTAAAAATCATCTATATATATAAAAGTGAATGTGTGTCTGTCTGTCACCTATAGACTCCTAAACCATCCGACAGAAAGCTGTGAAACTTGGCATACAGATAGTTCAAAGCACGAGGAAGGTTTATGTCGACATTAGAACATTCTGCGACAAACCGTTCCAGCGATATCAGCGAAAATCGAAATGGAATTTTCTGATTGGTTAAAAGTTAGCCATTGTTTTAAATTTTGCTATAAGCGATTCAGTTTTCAAATATCTTGAAGATAACAACAGTGATATTTTCTATCTTATAGCTTATTCTTTTAGAAAAGTAAATTACATATTCTTTAATATTTAATTATAATTCTGGCAAGTTTCTTTATGTCAGGTGAGCACAAGCACGTAAAATCAACGAGAATAGATTTCGTAATTATTGGTGGTATCACGGATTTAGTACTGTGAAAACTGCTTAATAAAAATAAAGGTGAAAGCAAATTTCATTCAAATTGCACGTTTTCAATAATTATTTATATCTATTATGCAATTTTAGGTTAGCACAATTAAATATAGTTTTTGAAGGTTTCATTGCTGACAGTTGTCATTTGAAAACCATTAGAATGTTTATTATTACAAAGTTTTCGAATTCCCAATCATTTTATTTCTTTCATTTAAAAAATAGATTTTTGTTTTAAATATATTTTTATATTTTTTATTTAAATTATTTCATTTTTATTGCTTTTTTTATTACTTAAAATAAATATGTGAATTTTAGATTTAGCAAATTTGCGGCCACTGTCAACTTTTACATTTCTTTTTGTTTGAGAGAGAATATTTGCAAAAATATGCCGCCTAAACGAATCGCTCTTAGTCAATCAACATCTCAAGCAAGCAAAAAGAGAACTACACGTGTTTCAGAAACATTGGAGCAACGGGAAAAAAGACTTGAAACTAATCGAGAACACAATGCTTTAGCCCGTTCCTTGAAAACGTCTGAGCAACAGGAAAGAAAACTGTTAACAAATCAACTACGCACTACTCAAGCCCGTTCGTTGGAAACATCAGAGCAACGGGAAAGAAGACTGTTAACGAATCAACTACGCACTACTCATGCCCGTTCATTGGAAACATCAGAGCAACAGGAAAGAAAACTGTTAACAAATCAACTACGCACTCTCAAGCCCGTTCGTTGGAAACATCAGAGCAACGGGAAAGAAAACTGTTAACAAATCAACTACGCACTACTCATGCCCGTTCATTGGAAACATCAGAGCAACGGGAAAGAAGACTGTTAACAAATCAACTACGCACTACTCATGCCCGTTCATTGGAAACATCAGAGCAACGGGAAAGAAGACTGTTAACAAATCAACTACGCGCTACCCAAGCCCGTTCGTCGGAAACATCAGAGCAACGGGAAAGAAGACTGTTAACGAATCAACTACGCACTACTCAAGCCCGATCGTTGGAAACATCAGAGCAACGGGAAAGAAGACTGTTAACAAATCAACTACGCACTACTCATGCCCGTTCATTGGAAACATCAGAGCAACGGGAAAGAAGACTGTTAACAAATCAACTACGCGCTACCCAAGCCCGTTCGTCGGAAACATCAGAGCAACGGGAAAGAAGACTGTTAACGAATCAACTACGCACTACTCAAGCCCGATCGTTGGAAACATCAGAGCAACGGGAAAGAAGACTGTTAACAAATCAACTACGCACTACTCATGCCCGTTCATTGGAAACATCAGAGCAACGGGAAAGAAGACTGTTAACAAATCAACTACGCGCTACCCAAGCCCGTTCGTCGGAAACATCAGAGCAACGGGAAAGAAGACTGTTAACGAATCAACTACGCACTACTCAAGCCCGATCGTTGGAAACATCAGAGCAACGGGAAAGAAGACTGTTAACAAATCAACTACGCACTACTCATGCCCGTTCATTGGAAACATCAGAGCAACGGGAAAGAAGACTGTTAACAAATCAACTACGCACTACTCATG